>JAOUQZ010000022.1:1863188-1926399 GCA_028564935.1 Neosilurus hyrtlii
ATATATACATATAAAAAAGTTTTTGCTGGGGATTTGACTTGAAAGACTGTAAAATGTTGCCACAGGAGGTTCATTGATTTTTCATTTATTAAATAAATATCTTCTCAGAAAAAAGTGTTACTTTTATTTGCCGACGTTTTATTATACGCTCATTTTTCTTTTGTTCTTCTTCTGATGTCTTGATGTCTTCTTTTCACTCTTCTTCCTCTGTTCGCATCGTTTTACCAACAACAGTTACTTTTTCAGATTTCAGATTTTCTCCCGGATAGCGTTCCTTTGTGTGATTGTCAGATTTCTTTGCTGTAGATCCTTTAAGTGTTTATTGGCTACGATCCCAATTTGCGTGTACTATTTTCCGTGCGCAATCAGGAATTTTGCGTATGGGGTGGAACCGTGGTTTGCGGGTGATTTGCTAAGAGTGATTGTGTAAATGACAAGAAATGCAAACGTGTTGGAGACACGCCTATTTAAATGAGGGGTTTGCGTGTTTCATGTTTTTCACAGTGGCGAGTTTGGAGCACACGCATATTAGTACACGCAAATTGGGATCTTAGTAGATCTGGGCCTTAGTTTGTTAGTTTTAGTGTAAAAGGTGTTGCGTATGTGTGTTAGTCTTAGTGTAGGAGGTGTGGCCTCTGAGTCTTTCAGGTCTATGAAGGAGGCATGTACCATTAGTCCTCAGTAGGGAGGTATTTTTTATTATTTTTATTGAACCAAGTGAGTCCCTTGAGATTACAAGATCTCTTTTTCAAGAGAGCCCTGGACAAAAATGGCAGCAGCACCAAGTTCTAATTAAACATACATCAAACATTAAAAAAAATACATTTAAAAAACACTATAAAACATACAATATCATCTCACAAAACAAAGCCCAGAGAAAGAGACATGAGAAAGCATTATTTGGCTAAGAAGTAAAGTGATTACAAACTCCCATAGAATCTGCCTCTAAATCCTTCACCACATTTTTAAAATCCCCAGTTGGGATCAGCCCTTGAAGCCGTATACCAGCCTGCTGCTGATTCCAATCTTTAGGGGCAGGGAACATAAAAGCCTGTGTGCCAAGTACAGTGCGAACCTTAGGAACGGTCAGTAAAAGGATGTCATTTGAGTGCAGACAATAATTACTGGTTTTAAATAAAATGTATCCACAAAGGCTTCAGTGCCATCAGTCTGGGAAAATGAGGTGTGGTCTATGTGCTGTCAATCTCAATCAAGAAGACATATCCTTTGTGCTCTGTCACAGACCAGTCTTACTGAAAGAGGAGTGGCCTCTGAGCCATCAGTCCTTGTGAAGATGTCTATGAGTGTTTACTGTTAGTTTCAGTGAAAGGAGGTGTGGCCTATTTGCCAGTTCTTGTGAATGAGGGATGACTTACGTTCCTGTCAGTCCTACAAAAGAAGGAATTTTCTTTGTGTCTTCTGTGACAGACATATTGAAGAGCAAAATCCGACATTGTTAGTTTATGATTTCATCTTAATCCATATAGATAGTTATAGAAAAATCCATATAGAATCCATATAGAGGTTAGAATAGCATAGCAAATAATGAGATCATGTCACATTGTTGGTGTCTGTGCATCTGCAGTCATTGTAGCTGTTATGTTAACCATCCTCCAGCAGATGGAGAGAGAGAGAGAGAGAGAGAGAGAAAGAGAGAGAGAGAGAGAGAGAGAGAGAGGAAAATAACCGTTTACTTCTGAGTTTGGACTTTGAGTTTTGATGATCAACCATTAACCAGGCCATAAAGCCATAAAGCCATAACGTTACAAAAAGTCCTTATGGTGATGAATGTTTATTATACAGTTTCACAATGAAACCACAACACTGAGCTCCTTTTTAAATAGTACAGCGAAACTGTCCAGACAACAGCACATTACTCACTGATGAACTAACGACTTCAGTTTTCACTGTACTGATATACAGACGGATGTACATTGAAGCCTATGTTGATGAAACTATATGTAATATGCTGTATCTAAGCGTTGGTTGAACTCTCTATGACCAAGAAAAAGGATGACTCTAATAAATGAATGACGTTTTAGTTCATTTGGAAATCTACGTCCAAAACCATTGGACAGGAATCAAACACACAAGTTATCGCCAGTATAATAGCTAAGAGCAATCCAGAGTCTAATTTGTTCTTGTATTGTGTCTTAAAGAAACAGACTATTGAGTGTGTGGTCCTTTCTGGAGTCTGGTGTATCACTATACTTCTATAAACACTTATCACAGTTCCAATCCTTTTATATACACTGATCAGCCAGAACATTAACACCACCGGATTGGTCCGCAGTTAGGCAGCCACATACACAGTGACCTGCAATATACTGTGTGGTCTGACTCTTTTTTTATCATAGCCAGCATTAACAGATTCAGTAGTTTGTGCTACATTAGCTCTTCTGTGGTATGAGACCAGATGTACATACACACTTTTGCCAGTCCTCCCTGCATCAGTGAGCCTTGGTCACCCATGGCACCCTCGCCAATTCACTGGTTGTACGTGTCTTGGACCACCTTTGGTAGGTAATTACTACTGCATAACACCCAACAAGCCCTGCCATTTTGGAGATAAATAGAACCGGTTGTTTAGCTTCACACTTGTCAAAGTCACTCAGACCCAGCATCAACTTTGAGAAGATAGTGTTCACCTTCTGCCTAATACATCCCACCCTATTGAAATGAGATAATTATTTCTTCATCCTTAATCTTAATAGTGTCACTGGGATGTTGGAGCCTATCACAGTCAGGGCGAAGGTGGGATACACCCTGAACAGCTCACCAATCCATTGCAAAGCCAACACACACACACACACACACACACACACACACACACACACACAAAACCTAGGGGCAATTTGAAACAGCCAATTAGCTTAATGTGCATGTCTTTGGACTGTAAAAGGAGTCTGAAGTACTTGGAGGAAACTCAAGCAAGCATGGGAAGGATATGCAAACCTCCACCCAAAAAAGCCCTCGCTAAGCCAAGGACTCGAAACCAAGACCTTTTTGCCACAAGGTGGACAGGATGACCACCGCGCTACTGCGCTGCCTAATGAGATAACCAATATTTTTTAAGTTATGGCTGATTGGTTTATACTATATGTATGTCAATCTCAGTGATGGTATACACACGCTGACTCATTGGAGCTTCTTAAGTAAGCCTTAAGATGACATTGTTGTTACAGAACATCCTACATCCAAGGTGAAACTCATGTAACCTTTGGAGATTCCATCAAATGTTCAAGCTACATCCATATTTGCAACCATTTTTTCTCACAAGCACACAAACTAACCTTCCATCAATCTTCCCTGCAAATCATGCCAAACATGGTTATCTGGGTCATTATCAGACGGGGAAGTGTCTGTCCATGGTTCCACACCCATATTATCATCATCGAAAGTAGAGTGGGTGCTCGGGGTGTGGCGCTTGGCTTTATGACCGTCTGTAAAGGCTAAAGTCCAGCTGTTTACTTGAGATAATACCACAGGGAGTGATCATCAGCACAGGAAGGTGACGGAGAAGACAGTTTTAAACTTTGTAAAGCTGCTCTAAGATTTGATTTTGTGCTTGCAATCAAAGTCAGGGTGAAAATGTCAACAGCGTTGGAAATCACAGGGTTCTTGTTAGGCATTGCATCTTGGTTGATAACGGGCACTGCTCTGGCCAACGACTACTGGAAGGTTTCGTCGTTCTCTGGTAGTGTCATCATCTCAAACCGTCAGTACGAGAACCTGTGGCATGCATGTGCCGAAAACAGTGCCGGGATCGCTGAGTGCCGAGACTTCGAGTCCCTTTTGGACCTGCCAGGTGAGTTTTCATTTTCCATCGAAGATGGCTCGAGATGAATTTAAAATCAGTATATTCACAGAAGAGGATTTGAAAAATCATTATCGAGGACAATTTGGCTATTTAGTGTAACAGAAACCAGCGGTGATCAAGGTTCACTTTGAAAGATCCACTTGGTTTCAGGCCGCCATTTTGGTGTCAAAGCTACATGTTAAGGATAAGGTGAAAAATGTAAAGCCCACCTTAAAATTATTATTATTATTATTATTAAAATTAAATCAAAAGTTGGTGATCTAAAAATGATTAAAAAGTGCATGACTGTAAACGTGTTCTGTATTTTTATATCACTCGTGTTTTTAGGGTTAGGGTTAGAAATAAAAGTGAAAAAAATCATTAAAGGTGTGGTGAGGTAAAGTGTGATAAAGTACTTTTACAGTCGTGACCCTGATATTCTCAACACATCCCAAGACACAGTGTATTCCTCCCATACTACAGTAGTTTAAGTTAGTTCTGATTCCTATTTATGTTTTAGCAGCGATCATGTCATTCTCTCGCTAACTTCTTCTCTGTAAAAAAATGTAATTAATTCCCAAATAGACTAACATTCAAACTGAAATGCCCTGCCCAAGCTAGGACTTGATCCCAGGACCTTCTTGCTGTGAGGTGGACACTGTGACACCCGGCTTGTGATCTGATTAATATAAAAGTTAGATTTTAACCTTTTGGCCAATAAGATTTGAGAAGTGTACACTGGTGTAATGGTTTCTAATGGTTACTGATGGTTTCTAAAAGTTTGTATGTGACCAGTGAGGCACTTGACACTTTTATCCAGATCAACTTACATTTTATATAACTGTTCACTTGAGGCTTATTGATTTTAATTGAGCTGGAGAATATTTAGCAGATTGACCTGATATGACTACATCATAAATTAGTCCATTTTTAAACCTTACCTTCATGTGGCTTCTTATCTTCTGTCCAGGTTTCCTCCAGGCATGTCGAGCTCTGATGATCGTCGCCCTCCTTTTAGGCCTCTTCGCTATGGTCATGTCCATAGTGGGCCTAAAGTGCATTACATGTGGGAACTCCAGTGATCAATCCAAGTCTAAGATGGCTGGCACTGGTGGCATCCTCTTCATCCTGGCAGGTGAGTTCAACCTAGTGTGAGGTTTTTATTCCTCACGCTACAGAAAGTATGAATTATCGGACATGTGTGACACTGTGAATGACTGTAAGATACTTATTAAAATGTTACTTCAAGTATGGACTACATTCCAGTGTGTATTTAATAATATGCTACATATAAGCAATGAGCTATACACATCAGAGTCTCGATCACTCTGTCAGGGTTTATTCTGCCATCATGACCGTCGTGCTGCACATTATCTTCATATACAGTATATCCCTCCAACCATATGGAGGGATGTATAGTAATATAGCCCTCCAAACCAGCAGTCTGTTGATCATGATCACAATTGACCAATCAGAATTAACTATTCAAATGAGGTGTGTAATAAATAATATGTACCTAATAAGTGTACAAATTTGTGCTATGTAGAGATGTCATCCAAATTCCTTTCAACATACAATTTTCTTAATACAAAATCAACCATCATGTGTTAGCTACGTTAGCATGCTCTATGTGTATGCTAAGTTAGCATTTGCCATGTCTATGCTTTGTGAGTGTACATCATGTGTATGCTGTGTTAACGTGCTTTATGTTCATGCTGCGTTAATGTACTCCATGTGTATAAGACTTTAGCGTGCTCCATGTGCATGCTATATTAGCGTAATCCACATGTATGCTTCATTAGTGTAATTAATGGGTTTACCATGTTGGCGTGCTCCATGTGTTTGCTATGTTGGGGTACATCATATGCATGCCATGTTAGCATGATCCATGTGTATGCTACATTAGTGTGCACCATTTATGCCATGTTGGTGTACTGCATGTGTATGCTAGGTTAGCTTTGTAGCTTTGGTACAAAATTTAAGAAGTCGTGTTTGAGTGTTTAAGAAAATCTTTTTTTATTTACCTTGGCCGTCTTTTATGTGGAATGTTTGTGAAACAAATCTCTGTAGTATAATAGTGAATAAAATGTTCATCATTTATTGTCAGGTTTTTGTACGATAACAGCCATCTCATGGTACGCTGCACGTGTTGTTGAAGACTTTAAAAACCCTTTCAGTGGAGGCATTAAGTAAGGACTTACACTCATCTTCTCTCTCTCTATCTCTCTTTCTCTCTTACTTACTTTCTTTATTTCTTTATTTCTTTCTCATTTTTATTTCCCTTCTTTCCTTTTCCCATACTTCTTCTTTCATGTTCATTCTTTCTTATTACTGTTCTATACTTACTTCTCTATCTCTCTCTTTCTCTCTCTCTCTTTCTCTCTCTCTCTCACACACACACGCACACACACACAAACACACACACACACAGACTTTGTGCCCCTTCTCCTCACCCACTGTGTGTGTGTGTGTGTGTGTGTGTTTGTGCAGATTTGAGCTGGGGGCAGGACTGTACCTGGGATGGGGCGGATCCATCCTCTCCATTCTGGGTGGAGCTCTGCTCTGCTGCTCCTGCAAAGGAGCATCTTCAGGACGATCCAAGGGGTAAAATGCTCACACATACACACAGGGAGACTTTATTTGTTTATTAATGAAAACCATCATAATTAAATTAATAATTAATTCTTTTTGTTTTGAAGAATAGCTGAGTGTTACACACAGCGCCAGGATTCAAACTTTTCAAATTAAGCTTTAAAATTATAAGCTCCGGGCAGCACAGTGGTGTAGTGGTTATCCTCACAGCAAAAAGGTCCTGCTTCGAGTCCCGGGCTAGGCGAGGGTGTTTCTGTGTGGAGTTTGCATGTTCTCCCTGTGCTTACATGGGTTTCCTCCTACAGCCCAAAGATATGCACATTAGGCTAACTGGCTGTTACAAATTCCAGTGTGAATAGTTGGGTGTGTGTCGGGCCTGCGATGATCTGGCGAGCTGTTCAGGGTGTACCCCACCATCACCCAGAGTCGGGCTGAAATAGGCTACAGCCTCCCTGCGACCCCAATAGGATTAAACGTTTCGGCAAATAAATTAATTAATTTCGGCAAATGAATGAATGACTTATAAGTTCCTTTAACAATTTTATTAAACACAGATTTTCAAAGCCAGCACACAGTTTATATTTTTGTAAATGATGGTTACATAATATTTATATACTCCATATATCGTGATATAATCTAAATTGAGAAACATACTGTACTGAAGTTCTACACTTTTTTGTGATTGAATTTTTCAGTTCCTCTGTGATATCCTCTAACTGTATGTTCTTGTTGTTGTTGTTGTTGTTTATAGTGGATACTACCACAGTGGTCAAGCAGCAAAGATCCACAAACCCGTGTCAGATGCGGAGAAGGCGAGGGCTTACGTTTAAACCTGAGTGTTTCCTCTTCTGCATGTAGTCTTGTTACTTGGTTCTTTGTTTTCACCCACCCATTTTTTTCTATGCATTTTTTTATGAATCTGATGCTAAATGTGTAATTTGATGCATTACTGACAAAACAATATTTGACAGATGTTGGATTCTATATAATTAGATTACTGTAATCAATCTGTGTTGTGTTATTTGTTTTAAAAGCTGATGTTTATCTCGAGTTCAATAAAGTTGACTTGAATGAATGATTACTGAGTAACATACAGTAATAATGTCTGGGTCTGTGCACAAATCACATGCAAAAATGTATGAGCACAAACCTCCGCCAAGTTCAGCACAACCCCCCATGACATGCCGTGATCATCAAATGCTATTACATATTGCCCATCTTTTATTATTTTTACAGAACACTCTGAATGAGTTTTTAGATGATACCTTACTTGTTGGAGTTGTTGTTGGATAAGCATATGAAAAATAATTTTTGAAATATGTTAAGATTTACATTTCACATAGGGTTCCCTCATATGCCAAAAACATGCATAACAATATCAGGTTAATTAGCTGTTCCAAATTGCCCCTAGATGTGGGTGTGAATGGTTATGTGTGTGTTGGCCCTGTGATAGTCTGGCGAACTGTTCAGGCTGTACATCAGTGTCAGCTGAGATAGACTCCAGCTTTGCTGCGACCCTAATAGGAGAGAGTGGTTCAGCAAATGAGTGAGTGAATGAGTCTTCCTTGTCCAAAGCCAACAGTTTGGGATCTTCTTAAAACTTTTACTGCTGAGCTTCATGCCTGGATTGGGATCCTGCTTCATTCCTGAATGTTTTATCCACAAAAATCAATAAAAAAATGCAACTCATATTCAGAATCCCCAAGTGCTGTACAGAGACTATTCATCTACCCTTACCTAATCATCCATAAGTGAGAGGTTTTAAAAGCGGTTCGAGTTCCTGGTTGGGTGTAATCTAATCCTCTCTGAGATAATGATTACACCATGTGTGTGTGTGTGTGTGTGTGTGTGTGTGAAGGGTTACTGTGCTGACATGGACACTGTTGGATTACACACAGGATGAGAGGATTAGAGGTGAAGGAGGGAGAAGAGCACTGCGATGCCCTGCTTATACACCGCCTTAGTAATACACCTGAGAAACGGAACACAGGAGGAGGGCACAATTTCATCACCCCCAAATAAACACCCAGCCCCCTCCACCCCATCCCTCTGTTACTACTAATAACTCAATACTAACTGTCCTGTCTCTCTGCCAGTGTGTCTATCTATCTATCTACCAATCTATCTATCTGTCTGTCTGTCTGTCTGTCTGTCTGTCTGTCTGTCTGTCTGTCCATCACCCATCAATCAATCTATGTACATATTATTTAATAATTTGACTATCTATTTATCTATCTATCTATCTATCCCTTAGTCAATTTATATACTTATTTATCTACCTAATCATTTTTATGTCATTCATACAGTCAATCTAGATGTCCATCTGTTCATCAATCTTTCAACATGTAGTTATTTATTTATCTGTCTATTAATCTGTCTCACTGTCTCTTACTCAGTCTGTTGATCGATGCATTTCTCTGGGTATCTGCAGCAGGGGAGGTTATCTATTCACCAGCATTCACATTTATATTTACAGCATTTGGCAGATGCTCTTATCCAGAGTGACTTACAATTATCATTTTTATACAACTGAGCAACTGAGCGTTAAGGGCCTTGCTCAAGGACCCAGCAGTGGTGATAGTGGGGATTGAACCTTCGGATCAGTAACAGAACTGCTGACCTTCGGATCAGTAACCCATCACCTTAACCACTAAGCCACATGACAAGCATCTGTTTGTTTGTTTGGTTTTTGTTTGTCTGACCTGACTTTCATTAAACTAGGCTGGAAAAGAATCCATTAAATTGGGATCATGCTACAAAACGTTTCTGAAAAATCCCTATCTTTAACATGGGGCAAAATGTTTATCCAACCCATGCTAGGGGGAGACATTTCATTATGACTATGCCAAGTTAGAATAGTTCATCTGTGCCTGGTGCAGGACCCTTTTCACTCTGTGAGTGCCACTCTAATTATTTATTTATCTGTCTGGGGCGTGGCTGTTCTCCCGCACTCCAGCTGTTATTTTATTGTTAGGTTCATTAAACATTTACAGCAGAATGAATCTTAAGTGCAGCGTTCAGTGCAAAACATCTGATTAAATAAAATTGTTGGTGTGGAAGCGTATCAGAGCTCAGAGCTCACATTCAAGTGAAAATAAGAATGTGATGGGAAAGAAAGCTTTGTGAAATCATATATTAGAATTTTATTTGGATCATTATAAAAATATTAAAAGGAAAGCTCACTGTGGACCCCTCTGTCTGCCATGTGGCACCATGGTAAATAAATTACCACTCTGCAGGATTCTGGATTCTAATTGGTCAGAAGATGCTGTTTACTATCTATAATCTATAGCAGAGCCTGAGCCAAAGTCAGCCGACCCATACTCGCATCCACACACAGAGGTAACCTGGAACAGCCAATCAACTTAATGTGCATGTCTTTGGACTGTGGGAGGAAACCAGAGTACCCAGAGGAAACTCACACAAGCACGGGGATTGCATGAAGCCTCCACACAAAAACGCCTGAGCCTAAGACTCAAACCCAGGACCTTTCAAGAAGATTTTTATTGGATAATTAGTGCTTTGAGGTCATACTGAATATGTTTCTTATATTCAGATCATTCATGTATTCATTTGCCTCCATTTAACAATCCTATGGTGGCACGGTGGCATAGTGGTTAGCACATCCACCTCACTGCACGACGGTCCCGGGTTAGATTCTTTGTGGAGTTCTAGCTATGTTCTCGCCATGCTTGCGTGGGTTTCCTTCAGGTACTTCGGTTTCCTCCCACAAATTGCCCCTAGGTGTGAGTGTGAGTGTGCATGGTTGTGTGAGTGTTGGCCCTTCGATGGCCTGGCGAGCTGTCCAGGGTGTACCCTGCCCTCACCCAGAGTCAGCTGAGATGGCCACCAGCCTCCCTACAACTCTATAAGCACTTCTGTAAGTCGCTGTGGATAAGAGCGGAAGTGGTAGCTTAGTGGTTAAGGCGATGGGTTATTGATCCAAAGGTCAGCAGTTCAGTCACAACTATCACCACTGTTGGGCCCTTGGGCAAAGTCCCTAACCCTCATTTGCTCAGTTGTTAAAAAAAGAAGATAATTGTACATCGCTTTGGATTAGAGCATCTGCCAAATGCTGTAAATGTAAATGTAAGAGCGTATGCTAAATGCTAAAATAGGATTAAGTGTTTCGGAAAATGAATGAATGGATAATAATTCTATTAGGTTCACGGGAAGGCTGGAGCCCTATCCTGAACTGCACACTAGTCCATCACAGGGCCGACACACACATACAACCAAATACACTTACACTTATGAGCAATTAGGAACAGCCAATTAGCCTAATGTGCATGTCTTTGACTGAAGGAGGAAACCAGAGTACCCAGAGAAAACTGATACAAGCACAGGGAGAACATGCAAACTCCACACAGAAACACCCTCGCCAAGGCAGGGACTTGAACCCAGGACTGTGAGGCTGACATGGTAACCACTACGCCACTGTGCCACCCCTTTATTTAAATTTTTTTAATAAAATAAAATAGCAGACAGTGAGGGAGAGGGCTGTTTACAGCTGATTTAGCAAGTACGGTGTTTTTTATGAATAAAAAAATGTAAACATGATGATTTATTTTGAAATAAAATGAATAATAAGCTGTTGCATGTCAGCATGGCACGGAGGCTTTTATTCTGGTCCATTCTTAATGTTTTATATGTCATTATTTGGTTTCTAGATTACCAAATATAAATATCATTTGAATAAATTAGCATAGTTAACAGGACAATGCCCCCGCGACCCTAATTAGGAATAAGCGGTTCAGAAAATGAATGAATAAACAGGACAATGTGAATATAACTCTGGTCAGGTATTGCACAGCGCTGTTTAGATTTTGGGTCAGGGTGGGTGTGGAGGTGTGTGGTGTGATGAATGTGTGCCTCGTGATCTTGGACTCAGCACGGGCCTTGAGGCGTGACTCTGTCCTGCTCATCACACTATAGCGAGCACTCAGTAATCTCACCCAGTGCTGACCAAGTGGAACCGACCCAATCCGCTCAGCCCAGCGGCAGCAGCAACAGGATGCGCACTGCTGGGTGTGTCTACGTGTGTGTGTATGTGTGTGTGTGTGATGGGAAGGTTAACCTGATTAGCTAAGGAATAACTTGGGATACAAATAGCAGCCTTATACCGCGTGTCAGCACTCTGTGTCTCTTTCTCTGCCTCACAGCTCAGCAGGATCACCTGGACCAGGTACGAACATCACAACACACTAACATACATACAGAAGTTAAACTATTGGATTATGGGACATCATCAGACATTTCTCATTGTCAGGAAAGTTTCTACATATTTAAAAATTACAGTGTTTTATTCACTTTAATCGTTCGGTAAAAATCAAATAGAAGATCACATTAAAGTTAAACATGTGGGGAGTCTGTCTCAGCCTAATGTCCATGGACTGTGGGAGGAAACCCATATAAGCACAGGAAGAACATTCAAACTCCACACAGAGACGCCTTCGCTGAGCTTCAAACCCAGGACCTTCTTGCTGTGAGGTGGACGTGCTAACCACTAATCCACCGTGCTGACCCATTTTAGTCAATGTTCTTTTTTTTGTTTTTATTTCTCATTTTTATTATTTTTGTTATATTGTGTTTTATTGTATTGTCTTATAAAAGTTTATTCCAAATGCAACACTCAATAATGTAAGAAATATATATTTCACATAAATAATGTCCATAAAATGACTTTTGTCTGTCTGTCATTCTGTCTGTCTATCTATCTATCTAATTTATGCCTGTCTGTCTATCTGTCTGTCTGTGTGTTTGTTTGTTTGTTTGTTAGTATATTTAGTTATAAAAAAGGTGAAAAATATGATTTGTTACAGTGGGTGAAACAGTTGCACAATAACAAAATGTAAATGAACCATAACATTCTTATCATCTTTAATTCCTCGTCAGATTCACTGATTGGTCACAATGAGTCCAAAGAACGTCATCTTTAAAAAAGCCTGCAAAGACAAATCGGTGAGTCACTGCAGAGTCTGCTAATAAACAGTACGATTAAATACACTAACCTAAAATAATACTGTGTGTGTGTGTGTGTGTGTTGCACCCAGGTGACTGTGTACATGGGAAGACGAGATTTTATTGATCATGTTGATTCAGTGGATCCAGTGGGTAAGAATTCGCTCTTTGATTCTTTTACTGATTGATTGATTGATTGACTGATTCTTTCAATGTGTCCTGACCGTATCCCTCTCTTTCTATAACAGATGGAGTGGTTCTAGTCGACCCCGAACTCCTGAAAGGCAAAAAAGGTCAATATCACACTTAAGAAATGCTTTGATGGAATATGCTACACTCAGACTATTTGTTTTGTTACAAACGTATTCAGCTCAAATGGAATAATCACAAGAAAACCTCACACAGGGACAAAAGATTCTCACGGCTATTCACAACAATAACTCTCTCTGTAGCATACGTCACCCTGTCCTGTACGTTCCGTTACGGCCGAGACGACATGGATGTGATGGGTATAGCATTCCGGAGAGATATTTACCTCTCCACCCGGCAGATCTTCCCACCTCTGCAGGACAAGGAGCAGTGCACTTTAACCAAGGTGCAGGAGAAGCTGTTACGCAAACTGGGCTACAACGCATATCCCTTTTTCTTTGAAGTGAGTACAGACCTGAAATCACCTGAGACCAGTTGTGTACTACAGTATGATATATCATAGTAATGCACACAGCAGTAGCATGTTACAGTACATCACAGTAAAGTAGCATTACATCATGCCATAGTATTTATTATACAGTGCACAACCTCTGACCGTAAATGAGCTCACAGAAGGCTATTACTCATATCTGATCAGAGAGAGTGGAATAACTGTTTAATTCTCACTCTCACTCACTTGCCGAACTGCTTAATCCTATTAGGGTCACAGCCGTCTCTGGTCAATGGCAGGGTACACACTGAACAGCTCACCAGACCATCACAGGGCCGACACACACACACACACACACACACACACACACACACACACACACACACACACACACCACCATTCACACTCACACCTTGGGGTGTTTTGGAACAGCCAATTAGCCTAACGTTCATGTCTTGGACTGTGGGAAGAAACAGGTATAAGCACAGGGAGAACATGCAAACTCCCTTTTGGAAACGCTCTCACCAAGCCTGAGACACAGGGCCTTATTGCTGTAAGGCATACATGCTAAACTCTATAACACCATGGCACTCCTGTTTTATTACATTCATGACATTTTAAGAAAAATAGAATTCTATTATCAAAAATAAAAAATTATGGAAATATATCATTTTAAAACCAAATTATTTATGGAAGAGGAAGTTAACATGGACAGCTAGCCGTCGGTTGCCGGATACTGATTATGATGGCGTCAGTCCCCAGCATCAGATGATGTCACGTACTTGAGGTCTGTTGTGTGTGTCAGTGTGTGCATCCTATTCTGGGGGGAAAACAATTCACATTGAAATTTATTTATAAATATTATAACCTGTGACTGTATTGTTGAGTTACACACATAGAATTAATGGAAAAGCAATTTGGCTAGCATTAGCAGTTAGCCTATCTCATTTCTGCCTTTTTTAGTTTACTTATGTTAATTACAATGATATCCTATTAGTAAACAAGCCAATCAGAATGACCAATTACTCATATCCCATGGGTACAAATAGAATAAATAACACTCTACTTTATAATACATTTTAAGTTCTTGACATTTAAAACTTGATATTTGTTGGTTGTGTTTCAGTTCCCTGATAATCTGCCCTGCTCTGTGGGTCTGCAGCCGGCACCTAATGATGTGGGCAAGGTGGGACCATCTTACTTCCAGCTTCTTATAACTTAAGTCAAATTTAAATATATTTCTAGATGCAGAAATCAATCTCAAGTCCTGTGGATGTCGCTGTACCTCGTATTGACCTCTGCTTATAATCTTCCACAGCACTGTGCTGTTGAGTTCGAGGTGAAGGCCTTCAGCGCTGAGAGCCTGGACACTAAGGTCCGCAAGAGGTCAGTCTGAGGTAGTGGATATCAGATATAATATGTAATCCTGATGAAATATTTTCACAGTTATCTAACAATCACTCTTTATCTTGTTTTTATTTCCAGGAGTGCAGTACGCCTGATGATCCGTAAGGTTCAGTACGCTCCGGAGAAATCCGGCCCTGCACCTTCGGTCTCTGTCACCCGTGACTTCCTCATGTCTGACAAACCCCTGCATGTGGAGGCAAGCTTGCAGAAACAGGTGTGTTACCTAAGAATTCAATTTTCATTTTATGGAAGAAGTCTTCAGGACAAGAGAGTTTGCATTATGCATTGTGGCTTCTTTATTACATGAAAAGCATTAAATAAGAACATTTAAACATGAAATTTTCTTTGAAATGAGACAGCCTAGTCACGCCAATGTAGCTGCAAAGTATGCAGAATTGGGGATTGCATCTTGGTTTCTTTTACTTGCGGTCTAGGGTGCTTCTCAAAACCTTTACTGGTCGTTTCCTCGCACCTCACTTGATCTGGTAGTTCTTACATTTACATTAATTTACATTTATGGCATATTTAGGGCAGACACCCTTATCCAGAGTGACTTACATTTGGCACTTTTCATCGATCTGAACAAATGACAGGTAAGGGCCTTGCTCAAGGGCCCTCTACCATCTTCATCATCCCAGTTCCCAGAATTTATTTGTGTATTAAGGAGTGAGTATACACGAGAGCAGCCTTCCTGGAAGAACTGCACACCAGCATATGAATGACAGGCCCCTTATATGATGTTGGATGCTTTTACACTGCAAACATCCAGGAAACTTGGAGAGACATGAGGTAACAGTTTGAGGACCAATGTGAGTTGCGTGGACTCAAGGGAATGTGTTTGAAGGGAAATGAGACATTGTTTTCTCTGAAGTGAAGTGGAGCAATATTGTCTTCTGATGACGGTTGCACAGCTAGACCTGCTGCGTAAAAGCAGCCAATATTATGGAAGGGGCAGGTTATTTATAACGCTGGCATGCAGCTCTTGCACGAAGGCTGCTCTCGTGTATCCCTGCCCAGCACTCCTCGATTCTCGCTCCTCAGACAACTCTTGACCACCTTTTCTTGCAGACATATTATCACGGCGAGCAGATTAAGGTGCTGGTCAACATCAACAACGAGTCGAACAAGAACGTGAAAAACATCATTCTTTCTGGTAAGAGGAAATGCAGTTTTAACACAGTATTGTGAGTAAAGGAAAATCCTAAGGGATGTAAAATAATCACCTCTGCTTGTGTGAATTGCAGTGGATCAAATTGCCAATGTTGTTCTTTACTCCAATGACAGCTACATGAAATCAGTGGCCATTGAAGATTCTGGGTATGTTTTCCATCTTATCTGGAGGTGTGTGAAGCTATAAAAATGGAAATGGTTTCTACACTATAAACTGTGTGTTTCTTTGTGCAGAGACAACTTGGGTCCCGGTGGCAAAATGGAGAAGGTGTACACACTGTTCCCCCTGCTGGCCAACAATAAGGAAAGGCGGGGAATTGCACTGGATGGAAAACTGAAGCATGAAGACACCAATCTGGCCTCGAGTAGCATGTGAGCTTTGTAGTTGTACTGAGGTTAAAGATGGCGTCCATAAAGCGTTTCTGTTCTTATGAAGCGTTTGTTTTATTTTATAGAATTAAAGAAGGAGTTCTGAAGGAGGTCTTGGGGATTTTGGTGTCCTACAGAATCACAGTAAAGCTCATCATTGGAGGGTTGGTATACTTCCAAACTCTAATCCGGTACATACATAAATATTGAGGGTTGCATAAGTATTTACCCCTAAATTAAGTTTGTAAAATTTCAACCTGTCTGGAATTTCATGCCATTAATCTACACCCAGAACTCTAATAGAATGTAACTATCATTAGTGTATATACTATATAAATATTCTGTCCTTTGTGGTTTTTCCAGGACCAGGTATATTTACGTTGTAATAATGCATCATTGTAATTTCATGCAATTACCTCAATTTAAATAATGATGCTACTTTTAATAGTAACCGGTTGCACCAGAACTAATGTTGGCATTTCACAATCTCAGAGTTAAATAGTTTGAACACTCCAAAATATTTTGGAATGAAGGTTTTCCTTCTAGGTTGGCATGGTGGTGTAGTGGCTAGCTTGTCCGCCTTACAGCAGGAAGGTTCTCCTAAGGCTTGAATGGGATCCTTCCTACAGTCCAAAGACATGCACATTAGGATAATTGGCTATGCTAAATTGCCCCTGGGTGTGTTTCAATGGTTGTGTGTGTGTTTTGGCCCTGTGATGGACTAGCAAGCTCTTCAGGGTGTATCCCACCCTCACCTCGAAGGATCAACCAGTACGGTAAATGGATAGATGGATGGGTTTTCCTTCTTCATTATAAATACCCAGGCTAGTTTGTGCATATTCATGACAAATAATCCCAGATAAATCCATTAGGGATTATAATATATGCAAAACACACTATTTGTACACTGTACTTGAGTAATATTGCATCCTTAATGTTATTTCCCTTTTATATTTCACAGGCTGATGGGATCCAGGTGAGTTTTAAAGCTGTATGTTTTGTCGTTATCTTACTTTAGGAATTCGCTAAGTAAGTGAAATTGCTTTGCTTGTTTTTTTTAATCCTCAGTGAGATTGGGCTGGAGCTGCCGTTCCAGCTGATGCATCCAAAGCCTGAAACAGGTATCTGTACACATAGGATTTTTATAATAGAAAGTGTGCTAGAAACGTTCCAGAACTCTTCCTGTAGTGAACAAACAGTAAGCCACAGGGTCATGTGTGTGCAGCAGGAGTGAGTAGTAACTCTCGTGAATCAGTATTGTGCTGTCAACAACCTGGACCTGTTTTACAAATGTTTGATATATTTATACCCTTGAACCATTGCTATTCATTAATAAAGCTACTCATAAAGTATAAATTGCTGTATAAGTATAAGACAAGCAGTAGCTTAGGCAGTAGAAGACTGACGTGACATCCATAAAAGTTTTACTATTTACATACTGTAGGTTTGTGAGTGAGTGTGAGTGTCAGATTAGTATATATGACTAAACGACTCTGCTTTTCACTGTTGCTTTCTGAAGTGAAAGAAAGGTCAGTGTTTATCCTTTTCATAACAGCTTGTCGTGTCTGAAAGACTCGTTTCCTTTTGTTTGTATAAATGACAATAATCCGTTCCTGATTATCTCCTGTGACACACTTTTCATGACATACAGTGAGATGGATGAAGAAATGGTGTTTGAAGACTTCAAGCGCTCTTTTATGAAGGGTGTGGTGGAGGATGACGAAGAAGGGAATATTTCTGCTGGGGAGCCTTGAGGAACATTTGAGGAACCTATCGCTATCTGGACATTACGGCCAGCCTTCTGGAGACGATAGAATGAGCAGTGAGTTGAGGAACATCTGAAATACCGATGAGATGATGACTTACGTTCTTCCTGTAGCACACTAGGGGAAAAAAGCATTGGTTCTTGGTCTTTGATCTTTTGTCATGTTGAATTGTAGTTTTGGAAAAAGTCACTTGGTGAATGGTGTATGGTAAGAGTTCTTAGACTTTTAGGGGGTGATCACACTAGAGGTGTGTTAGAAAAGCAACTAACGCTTTCCGGTTTTCATTCTTAAATTTGTCTCGTGGCATTCGCAACATCGCGTTTTGGTTGCCTGGTTTGTGAAGTCATCGCAAAAAAATTTCAAACATGTATGAAATTTTGTGAATGTCGCAAAACAAGGCTCTCAAACAATCCACATATGTTGCAAGAAGGTCACAATGTTGTTGTTTTGCTTGCAAATTATTCATTTTTCATTTGAAAGGAAAAGCGACAAGTTGGAGACTTCAACGCAGAAACTTTGAGACCTGCTGGCATCCGCCATATTCTGTATATTTTGTCATCATTCATATTTTATTTGAAAAAGAAAGCAGATGGTTTGAGAACAAAAAGTGAACAAAACAGGAGATTCACTTTTTTTTCACCAGACATCTGCAAACCAATCACAAATTACTTGCATATTAGGCAAAAAAATTGTTTGTGTGATATATGCATATTCCATTTAAGCCACAAAATATTTGCTTGCATGTAGAGTCGCAAAACATCTTGATGCGAATTTAAAAATTCACAAAATAAAATTGCAAAAAAAAAAGGTTGTTTTTCTTTTGCACTTCTAGTGTGATCCCTTGGTTAACATTTTCCGTTATAGTAGATGCTGTAATTGGATACTTTTTGTCATTGTTTTAGCGTTCAGTGTATTATGTGCTATTCTGTCACTTTAAAACGTCATGCAATAAAGACAAGAGATCTCAGGGTTTTGTTTTATTTGTAATTATAATATATTTTTTATTATTTTGGGTGATCTGATTTTTCAGCCTTAAACACATCCATGTGCATTTTATCATATTTCAGTATTGATCATTACAATGTATAGATGTCAAACTTTAACATATACATAATATATAATACAAATAATCAGAACAGTAACATAACTAAAATCATTCTGGAAGATTAGGTTATGAATATATTGCTATATACCTATCCTCATCATTTAAATGAACCTATTTATTTTATGACTCTCATAGTGATTGTGTATTAAACATGAATGATAATTATGGTTTCTATAAGAACTTTGATCCAATAAGAGACAACACCAAGAAAACCATTCACAGTTTGCCAGGAAAGTACAAACCTAAGTCTTATCCATTCAGTACCCAGAGTTGTTACACTTTGGACCATAGCTAAGGTAACAATACCAAAATTAAAGATATTATTCATTCATCAGATCACAGAAATGTTGCATTTCAATTTTTGAGATTAATAGCAATTATCTAGCAAAAGTGAGGTGAATAATGTGGAATTTCCCAAAGTGGAAGGTCAGGGGGAAATTCAGAAATATCCACCTTTTATTCACCTTTGGTGAAAATTTGTTTTAGAATATACTGCACAGAAACATAAGACAAACAGACTAAAACAAAAATTGGATGGTTTATTTTTACATTTTTAATTGATTCAAGGATTATCCCGAGTTTGCCAGGTGGATATTGTGGATATTCTGAAATAGAAAACCAATCATTCCCATGTAGTACAGAATGACCCAAAAAAACCTCCCACATTTTAGTGAATATGAAAAAAATTGTTAAAGGGAAATCAAATTATTACTAGCATACATGAAACCTCATTCAAAAATTTTTATTTAAAAAACTTTTTATAAAAACTTTTTATTCATCATGTTTTAAAGATCATCTATACATGCTTTTGAGTGATTTTTGAAGGCTGCCTCGGCTAGGGGTCATGTCGGGTCAAACTGTGGCGATCTCCTGTTGAATAGCAACCCTAAGAGCTTTAAGAGTTTGGGGTGGATGAGTATACACTCGTGATTTAAGGTAGCCCTAATGATCGAAAATAAAGGGACGAGGTCAGGGGAACAACCTGCCACCCAACATCAACATGCAATGAGATCACCTGATCCTGATTTCCCTCAGCACTTTCAATGATCTTCAAGCTGTGCGTGTGTGTGTGTGTGTGTGTGTGTGGGTGCCATTGCTCCATCTTATTGAAACCACACATCCACTTCTTCAACATCAAGGGGTTTAAGTTGGGTTTTGGGCACCAACAGACCTCAACACAATCTCTCCTGCCTCACTAAGGTTCATGTGTGCAAATATTAATTTGATTATCTTTATTTTCTTTATGCCTTTTAAATGTAGAAGGGTTTTTTGGGTCACCCTGGATATACGTAAATACATGAATAACGTAAAATAATGGTGTCTTAAAGGGGCATTTCATATGAAAATCAGACAAAGTGAACTATTTACAGAATTGCATTTAAATGTTAAAAGTACTACATAAGGATGGCACACTACTCTAAAATATAATTGAAAGGAAAACAAATCAAAAGTAAGATCTGCAACTGAATAGATTTATACAATATCGTAACAAAGGAAACTACTTAACCTTCCAGAAAGTTCTTGACAGAAAACTCATGATAGTCTTTAAGAAAGAGAGTGTACAAGAGTTAAAGTCATCCCTGCTAAAAAATAATAATAATAATAAAAAATTTAAAAATCCATCTACCAGCTTAAAAAAAAAAAAACAAGCTGGAACTGGTCAAAGTGGTTGGCCATCTTTACTAGCCTGCTTCATTACATTCAGGATGGATAAGATGAGGATTTTGTAATGTCAGATGATATAACAGGATCATGTACACATAAAGAACCAAATTAGTTTCAATTTCCAATACATACAATCTCTGGTCCATTGTGCAATTGTTCATGTTCATGTTAGAGAGTCAATTTTCATGAAATAGAAATGAAATTAGATCCACTGAACAAGCTGACCCTTATTCGAACCTTATTATTTTTAACTACAAAGAGGAGCACCTGAATCCTGAAACCATATCAAAACTCTTAAGGTATTAAATGTTTTTACATTTTTAAAGACAAGTTTAAGAACCCTGGACCAAAGAAAAAAGTCACACACTCAAATATTTTGTTGGACTGCCATTAGCCTGGATTGCATTGCATTATCACCATGGCATTGTTTTGACAAGCTTAAGCATCCATTTGGTTCATTTTTCACCAAAATCAACCCATAAAGTCTTCTCCATCATATCCCAAAGACTTTCAGTAGGTTAAGGTCAAGACTCTGGGGTGCCAATACATGTGCGATTCCTCATACTCCCTGAGCCACTCTTTCACTATTTGAGCCCCAATTTTACATCCATCAAGGACCTGGTCATTCAGGTCTTCAGCTGACTTCATTTTATTGTTACGTAGTGTTGCTGAGCCTCAACTTGCCCAGCTGAAGCAACAATATAATCAAGGCTAAAGGAGCTACAGTGAAATATTAAAGTGCACAACTTGAATCTTTTGGCCAGGCAGTAAACCATTCATTTAGAAGTGGATCTGTAGTGGGTGACTATAGTGTCAAAATACAAAACCCAAAAAAGGTGACAAAGTGTCAAAACATCTGATAAATGATGCTATACCTGAAGTTTTGACCTTATGTAAGAAAAGTAATCAAAGCAGATGAGAAGTATCAATACAGATACTACAGATTCGTTGTCGTATGTGAAATTTGATATTCGAACATCAGTGACATTTATGGGTTCTCTGTTGTTTCCAGTGCACCCCAGCTGTATGTGCCACTGATAGGTTCAGGGAAGTCTCGAGAAAAGGGTACATCACAGCTGTCTGGGTAAAGTAAGTAGCCAGAGAAAGTGCTACTGCTCTCACTGTTAACACACATACCATTACTGTTTGCGTCCTTCACCTGGATCCACACTATGTCACCCCTATTTAGGTGTAGAACCACTTCCTGAGACACCATACTAAGGTTTACTGTCCCAGTGCTTTTCACGATCGGGGCAAAGTTGTGGAAAAGCCCCACTTTGAGCACTTTGTTGAAGACACACAAATTGTAGTTGAAGATGTATGTGCCATTAACAGGAGCCAAGTAGATACCAATAAAAGGGTTGTAGTGTGCCTGGATATTGTAAATGACTAAGCTAAAGGGCACAGGTTTATCTGGATCTGGATTACTGTTAGCCAGTCTTGCTGAAAACCCTGACTGGATGGCAGGAGAGCAGGGGCCAGGAAGACCTATCAATCCTAAGTCACCTTTTTCACCTTTAAGACCACTTAACCCTTGAAGCCCCTGAGAACCATCATTCCCTTTTTCACCCTTTGGACCAGGAGGCCCAGAAGTTCCATTTGCACCTTTGGCTCCGTCCTTGCAATTGCACACACCTTGTTCACCTTGATCTCCTTTCAGCCCATTAAGGCCTGGAACTCCAGGCTTACCCATTTCACCTGGATCTCCCTTCTCGCCTATTGGCCCAGGTTCTCCTGATCTTCCTGGGATTCCTCGAGGCCCAACTGCTCCTGGTAATCCAGCTTCTCCTGGAGGTCCACTTACAGAAGTACATGTTTTGGGGCAGTCCCCAGGAGGTCCAGGAGGTCCTTGGGTCCCAGGTCTCCCTTCTATACCAAAGTCTCCTTTTTCACCTAAATAACAAGTAACTATAAAATGTCTGCACAGATAAATATAAAAGGAAATGTGTCTGCTAATAGACGCATACTAACCCTTGAATCCGCGTGCTCCAATCCCTCCCATTGGGCCCATTGGACCATCATTCCCTTTCATACCCTCCTCACCTTTTTGACCTTTAAACATTTGAAGTAGAGAACTGATTCAAGGTCGGAACATTGACAGTTATTGAGTTAATAGTAAATAGTGTAAGTGAGCAGACATAATCTGACAGAACAACTGTAGGATGTCTATATTTACCCTTAAGTCCTTGTAGACCTAAAAAACCTGGTGGGCCTTGGGGACCACTTATTCCTCTACTTCCTGGACTCCCAGGTTGACCTGGTGAAGAATATTACAAGTATGGGACATTAGAAAATCAGAGCTAAGTAAGCATACCTCAATACTCAGCAGTGGATTCCCTGAACTGAAACTGAGAAACCCTGCCACAGGAAGATGTAAATTGTATAATTACCTGGTAGGCCTCTGTCACCTCTTTCACCCTTTGTGGCACTTCCAGCTTCTTTGCACAAAGAGCAGGTGCAAAACCAAGGTACTTGATCTGCAGTTGGGGGAACTGGAGCATCCAAGATCATATTGCAATAAGTCAAGTCTTGCATGTTGAACATGCGGGATCCTTGGGAATTATCCCCAGGACTTGGTGGAAAGTGATAATTATTTGGAGGCATTGGGTAATTTTCTGTTGGCATCCCATTGGGCATCTCATACGGCATTGGGAAACCTCGTATCTGTGGAGGGTCAACATCCGACATGTTATAGTCATGACGTTGTAAGTGGTGGTCACGTTGTGGAGGATAATCACCAGTAACCATGTATTCAGGGGGAATGGGCCTGTCACCTGAGCCAGGTGGAGGAGGTGTAAAATTCCCTGTTTTGTTATTTATGAACATTCCTTTCGACAGAGCTGAGGATGCCAGCAAACCTAAAAGTACTTTTATCATCTATGAGAAATGAGACATGAGTAAGGGCTGAGTAAAGGATGCACAAGAAAGCTAAAATAGTATTACAAAAAGAAACGAAAATTATTTTAAAAATTACACATTTTAAAAATAACTGACTTAAACCAAAGTAAAGCACATCTTTGCATTTCCAAAAGATCAGTCAGCTTTTACTATGGATTTCTTTTTCCATACCATCGAAAAAATGCAATTTCCACAATGAAACTGCCGAACCCGGGGCTAGAATCCAGGACGTTCTTGTTGTGGGGGAAGTGCTAACCACCAAGCCAATCTACAATCAGCCTTGGATTTCTGCCCCACTATTTCATTTATTAAAGTTTATTCTTCATCTTGTACAGTGGATTCACCAAATAATCAAAAGCAAAAATTGTGTAATCATTACTATTATTCTCTTCAAGGAGATGTATATTTGACATTAATGGACAGACTCTATAATCCATCCATCCATTCATCTATTTGCTGAACTGCTTAATTCTGATAGGGTCGCAGGGAGGCATGATCCTATCTCAGTCGACACTGGGCAAAGAAGAGGTAAACCCAGACCATCACAGGGCCGACACACACAACCATTTACACACACTCACACCTAGGGGCAATTTTGAACAGCCAGTTATTCTAATATGCATGTATTTGGACTGTAGAAGGAAAACGAAGATAACCCATGCAAGCATGTGGAGAACATGCAAACTCCACACAGAAATGCCCTCGCCAAGCTGGATTTGAACCAATGACCTTGTTCTGAGGCAGACATGGTAACCACTACACCACAGTGCCACCCATAATGTTGTATTGTGGCTGGTGTTGTAGTAGTTAGAGTGTCACAAGTGTGCTTCTGTCCACTCAGCAGTATAAATGGGTACCCTTAATATTACTGGGAAGGTAAACTGTGATGCACTAGTGTAAGTCAAGGAGGAATTGAACTCCTATTCTCTATACACTAAGTAACCAAGGATAAGTTCTGGCACTGAGAAGCCAGTAGGCTTGAGTATAAAAAGCCCAACAGACTTTACGTTATGTTGAACTGAATCCCACCCACCTCATCATTGATAATTTTTTTCATGAGAACATTACACCCTTGTGTTTTATTCTTTGTGAGAAAAATTAAATAGCTAGCTAATTTTGTTGTTGTTGTTGTTGTTTGTCAAAAATTCACCATGATTATGTTTTACAGATGTTAAGGTCAATGTAATGATGTATATTGAGAAGTTAGCAGATATACTTACGATTGATGAGAAGTCTAGATCTGTCATCTGGATGAATTGCTCACAGAGTAAACCTAGTAACCAGCACTCTGATCAATTTATAAGCCTTGCCTAAAGACACTTTCTCGCAGTATGACTTCTCCCCTGGGGTCCTGTAAACAGAGTACGTGCAAGCCTAGATGTGATAGGCTGTTGTGCCAGAAATGAAATAAATACAGCTTTTTTTCCTCGTAAAACCTTGCTGGCACTTGACAACATGTTCTACACAATGATAAATAAAATAAGCATGGGTTGTTCTCAGCCCTTCCCTTCTTCAGTCTCAGGTTTCACAGATCGGACTGATGTAACGATAAGACACCGTTAACCAGAAGATCATCCATTTGGGACAACTGCTGATGTGGACTCAATTGTTGATGACCCAATTCGTTTTCATGACCGCTTATTCATGACAAATTGTATGACAACGTGTATTTATTTCCATTGTTTACAGACATGTGTTGGATGCCATTGCAACAATCATGGACAGATCTCAAGTGTCCTAGAAACCCGAATGCAGAGGAATCTTCTGGGAAGAGACTTAGCCCCAAAGCAAGGCCTTGAGAGGTCGCTCTCAGGGCCAGCACAGCCTCCGGGGGCTGACCACACCTCACCCTCCCTCCACTTAGCTATGAAAAACGAGATTCCTCTATTCTTACTCTGTCATTATGAATAAGAAATATATAGGACACGCTAATCTGTTAAATAAATCTTGGTGACAAAGAGAATAATGAAAGATTAATGTCCAGTGCTGATGTTTGTCCTCATTTCCACACAGTGAGGCCTAAACATGTCTTTGAATTGTAATTTTCTGCAAATTATTTAAAAAAAGCTGTTGTTCTGGTGCCGAATGTAAAATGCATATGGATATGTTCAGTATAAACATTGACATTAAAGAAGGTTGTGTCTGAATGAAGAACTGGTTAAAGATCAAAGTTATCACATTTCAGCTAGCAAAACTTTAAAGTAACCACATTTTCTCTTTTGAAGAGGTGCAACATGCAAATAATATCTTATTATTCTTTAAATAGATGATAACGTACAGCCAGCCAGTAATTATTATTAAATGGTTCCAATATGGCTACGTACAAAATACTGATCGAAGATATGTTTTGTATTATTTTAAAAATTATTTTATTTCCTCTAGTTATGCACTCCATAGCAACAATCTGTTAACATTAATGACGGCCTGTCATAAAGTATGTTATACTTAGCAATGGTTTGTTAGACTTAACAGGAGAAAGATATACTTAGCAACAGTATGTAATAATAGAGCTTTGCCAAGTATAACATATTGTTGCTAAGTATCATTTTCTGTTGCTAACTATAACAGACCTTTGCTAAGTATATCATTCTGCTGCTAAGTATTTTCAATACTTGAAGTCTTTTTCAAGACCAGAAATAATGGTGATCTAATGGTGATCTTATGCACTTTCAATTAAAAGACATCAGTACAACTTCAGCATTTTAACCTGTGAACTGAGATTTAACAGGAAACATTTTTTTTTATAGAAAATAAACTCAAACACCCAGTTGTGAGCTCAGTGTAAGCAGTCATTTGGTTGTTTAGTATGTTGTACATTTGAGTCCGAGCTGTCCAGAGGTTAGAGGGCAGGACCCGACTCTCATAGTAAGCACATTAGTCATTGATTTACACAATTTAAACAGAACCTTCACTATCCCTGCTACTTATTTTTCAACATGTAAGTAACATCAATATTTTTAATTATTATCATTATTGTTTATTTAGATCTATATTCGGAAGCTGCTTGATTTTAATTAGGTTGTTTTCCCCCTCTTTCTGTTACACTTACTATGTTTTATGGAGCATGTCTAGCATTGTTGGTATATAATATTATTAGTTTAACAAATAATAATGAAAGTTTGGGTGGTGTTGTGTTCACAGTAACCATGGTGACCTTTCTTTTGATTATTGATCATTTTTCTCTGGGCTGCTTCTGCTGTCTGTATATCAGGTATAGCTTGGAAATATTTTAGTAGTAGTAGTAGTAGTAGTAGTAGTAGTGTATTTTAATACATTTTTAGTATTATTATTAATATATCACTCACCCATTTGACGAACCGATTAATCCTAGTATTAGCGTCAGGGGAGACTAAAACCTATCTCAGCCGACACTGGGCGATGGCAGGGTACCCCCTAAAAAGCTAACTAGATCATCATAGGGTAACACACACAACCATTCAGACTCACAGTCATACCAACGAGTAATTTAGAATAGCCAATTAGCCTAATGTGCATGTCTTTGGACTGAGGTGAGGCTGTGACTCGAACCTAGGACCTTCTTGTTTGGCGAGGGGTGTGGCCATACTACACCAAAGTTTCTAATTATCTGTAGTGGATTGATAGTATGAGAAATCAGCTGTGAACCAGGCTGTGAATCAGTTTCAGATATGTTGTGCTGATCATTCCAGATTAAGTTAAAACTTAAAGGTACAGTGTGTAATATTTTAAAGAATCTATTAGCAAAATTTAAATGTTGCATTAATAAATAAGTTTTGTTCTCCCCATGCTTGCATGGTTTCCTCTGGGTACTCTGGTTTCCTCCTACAGTCCTAAAACATGTACAGTAGGCTAATTGGCTGTTCGAAATCACCCCTAGGTGTGAGAGTGAGTGTGAATGGTTGTTTGTGTGTTGCCCTGCGATGGCCTGGCAAGTTTTTTATTATTATTATTTTTTAAAGGTTTCATAAAATTTATAAGCTATATGTGGAGCAGGTTCCCTCTCGTGGAGGCCGCCATCTTGCACCGCCATGCAGGCTTCGAAGGGGAGAGGTCGAGAAATGGAATTTCAGGCTGTTTTCTGGAACCTCACCACTAGATGCCGACACACTTTAAAACAAGTTCCTAGTTAAGTCAGTTTCATCCCTACTGTGGATTCTATTCAACAATGTTTCATTGTAATAAAGTTAAAGGTTTGATAGAGAGGAGAATTTATTAAGCAGATACTCGAAGATGTTAATTTGACTCATAATCCTGTTGTTCAGTTTATATTCCAATACGGAGTAACTCCAGACTGGCCACGCCAGTGCTTTCCTCCCTCCTCAGAATAATTGTAAATAATTGTGTTTTAAAAAAACATAAAACATCAGTAATGAATTCTCAATAATACTGTTTCACATCATGAACTACTGAAGAGTCGGTAGAAATTAGTTTCATTTAATTTTATAAATTTATATATAAAAGACAACATGGAGCTGTTATGATACAAAACAATGCAGAAATTATAGCGTATGGCAGCAAAATGTTGTAGTGGTTAGCATGTTCGCCTCGCAGCCAGAAAGTCCAGGGTTTGAGTTCTGTGTTCAGTGATCATGTCTCTGTCTGGACTTTGCACATTCTCTACATGCTTACGTGGGTTTCCTTCCACAGTCCAGTGTTCCTCCCACAGTGTGTGTTGCCCTGAGATGGTCTTGTGAGTTGTTCAGTGCGTACCAGAGATAGGCTCCAGCCTCCCTGTGACCCTAGCAGGAGTAAGCTGTTTTGGAAGTGAGTAATTGAATGAGAATTATAGTGTAATTACTAAAAGGAGGTACCTTTTAGTAATAACCTTTGCTTGCCTGGGGACCTATGTATAGGTCCTATATGAGTACTGCTTTTAATTACCCATGTGCTCTTCTAGTGATATGTTCTATAGTACAGTACATGGATGTGATCAATATTAGCCCAAAACAAAAATTAGTTTGAAGGTTTTTCAAGAAGGCTGGGGTTTTACCTTTTAAGGTCATTCAGGGTCATTCAAAGGTAATTGTCTCATTTGAAAGTCCATATATGGCTCACTACTGGTGTTTCAGAGTAACAAAATGTATATCAGCACTTTTGAAGATGTCCAAAAATTTCTGACCTTACTCTGACCTTCACCTTTGACCTTGACCTTGACATTCCAAAATCAAATCATCTCCGGGACTCAGGTATTGTAGTGTCCGCACAGAGATTGTGAAAATCTGTGCATGGGTGCAATAGGGATTTTATTCACGGACAAACAAACAAACATGCAAACAAACAAACAGACTTACAAACAGCCCTGAATACAATACTTCTGCCAGAAACTCCATTTTGATTGAAGGTAAAAAATAAACTGAAGAAACTAACATTAGCGTGTCATTCGCTACTATTACATAAAACACAAAAGGCTCAAAAAAGTAACTTCTTAAAATATTTTTTTTTAAAAATCAACGTTTTTTTATTGTTTGATATTGGGTTTCTCTTTGTGTACCTGCAGTAATTCTTTAACCCATTATCATTTTATATCTGTGTAAAGCTCTGAATTTCTGATTTTGAGCCGTCCAGAGGTTAGCGAGGAGGTTACTCTCAGTAGACACATTAGTCAGTCATTAACACAATTTAAACAGAACATTCAACATCCCGGCTCTTTATTGTTCAACATGTAAGTGCAGTATAATATGATTTTATGATTATTTATATGTATTTACACTCAGAAATTTGTCTCTCATTAGACAGAGACATGACTAACAGAGTCACTGTATAATTTTCTACTGTACAAGTACTAATATTATTTATTTCTCAAGCAGACTTTGATGTTCTTTAAGAAAGAAACAGAAAATGTGTTGGACAGTTCAGCTACTGAGGGCTTTTTAAACTGAATTAATAAATGAATAAACTGAACTGTAAAAGTAAATCCAAAATAATTTACACTCCACTCCCACCCTCTGTCTAAAATGTTTTTTTTTTAAGTTCTATATAATTTTATTGCATTTCTAATATGCTATAATAATATTATTAATACCAAAATAACTCAGAATAATAAGGATTCAGGTGTTGTTTTGTTCAAGTGACCATGGTGAGGACACCTTTCCTCTGCTTTGTGTTGATTCTCCTCTGGGTTGTTTCTGCAGTCCGTATGTCAGGTATGACCTGGAAATATTTTTACTTGCATATCCAGAATTATTGGCATCCTCGAGCAATAAAAGCAAGAAAAATAATGCCATTAAAATGTGATTAAATATCACTGAATTTGTATTTAAAAGATCTTGTGTTTATATTTGTATATGGAAACAGGATTGAAGTGTTATTTTAGTTATTTATTTAAATGTTTTGTCCTGTACATGATGTGAGTAATACTGATGTTAGGTGGATTTATACATTAATCAGAAATGCATGCACACCACTGTTGGTTTGGTTTTATAATTATTATATACAAACACAGATAATAAATGAAAATGTGTTTCTCCATGTTGTGGTTTATTTTGAAGTCATTTTTGAGTGATTTTGTTCTGTTACATCCTTTCAAATTCATTCATTCATTCGTTTGTTTGTAATTATTTTTAATCATCTAAATAAATTTTTTACATCAGTTTTTTACAGCAGTACAAAGGCACACATGCTCCTGCGCTCCAGAAGGGCCAATTCCTTTCTGGAGGAAGTCAAGCCTCCATCTATTGAGCGAGAGTGCCTTGAAGAGCATTGTGACTTTGAGGAAGCAAAGGAAATCTTCAGGAGCAGTGAGGCCACGGTTTGTTAGTTTTATTCTGCATCTCTGTATGTTTGAAACCCTTTTATCTGATCATTTCTGCTCTGTTTCTCTTACAGATGGAGTTCTGGACGGTGTATACAGGTGAGCATTGAATTTCAAGGTAAACTGAGTATTGAGTATTAGTTAAACCAGTCACTGCTCTAAGTTTGTGTTTGATACTTTATTTATGTGTCAGATGGAAACCAGTGTGTTGCAAATGCCTGCCAGAATGGATTTTGTGTGGATCAGTTCCAGTCCTATGTTTGCTCCTGTAAACCTGGTTTTGAAGGGAAATACTGTCATCTAAGTGAGTCTGAATTACAGACAGATAAATTCTTGGTTGATCCTATCAGGTCAGCTTATAGAAAGATCATCTTTTGTCACTGCACAAAGTTCAGCATCATGTTAATGCAAACTCTGGCGCAGAAAAAGACTGCCACTTCAACTGAAAAATTGTTTAAACTAAAACTAGAAGCACTCAGAGAGCCCAAACCACCAGCAATCAAAAATAAATCAATAAAAGAAAGTACACAGAAGGGCGGCACGGTGGCGTAGTGGTTAGCACGTCTGCCTCACAGCAAGAATGTTCAATTCCCAGCTCGGGCGTTTCTGTGTGGAGTTTGCATGTTCTCCCTGTGCTTGTGTGGGTTTCCTCCACTTACTCTGGCTTCCTTCCACAGTCCAAAAACATGCACAGTAGGTTGATTGGCTGTTCCAAATCACCCCTTGGTGTGAGTGTGAGTGTGAATGATTGTGTGAGTGTTGGCCCTGCGATGTCCTGGCGAGCTGTCCAGGGTGTACCCTGCCTTCGCCCTGAGTCTGCTGAGATGGACGCCAGCCTCCCCGTGACCCTAATTAGGATTCAGCGGCTTAGAAAATGAATGTGAAGTAAACACAGCACCACCTGCTGGGCTTTTTGTAATAACACACTTCTAGCTCATAAAATTTCATAATTTTAAAAAATCTTTTAAAAAGAGTGTTACTTGGGTCATACTCCACCCCTCTAAAATAATTTATCAAAATCTGTTTACAGCTTTTAGCATAAGCTTGCTAACAAACAAACAAACTAACTAACTAACAGGCAAACAAAAACATCATACCAAGAGCATGCAGTGAGTGCAAACCTCCACCAAGCTGAAAAAAATATAACTGAAAGATCACAGCGCCCCCTGCTGGTCTTGCTGTAATACCACACTTCCAAACTATTTCTTAATGTTAAAGACTCTTTAAAAAAAATCCTGAATCCAGAATTTTCGTTTCCAAAATCTAATGGAGTATTATTCCACCCCTCCAAAAAAATAATTAAAAAAAAATCAGTAAAATAAGTTTTTAAGGAAAATTGCTAATACACAAACAAGCAAACAAACCAATGCAGACAAAAACATAACCTCATTGGTGTAACTAATATTTAGGATTATTATGCATATTGTGGGTGAATTTTTTCATGGTTGTATTCTGAATTGGATTCATCCTTCAGATAGCACACACACCAACTGCTCTGTAGACAATGGAGGCTGTGATCACGATTGCCACGAGAGGAAAGACAAGATGGGACGCTACTGCAGCTGTATTAATGGATACACACTCAAGGAAGACTCTAAACAGTGTGCACCAAAAAGTGAGGACACAGAGTTGCTAGCTATAGATGACTTTAAGTGCATTCTGGGACAAATGAATAGTAAGAGAGTTTGTCTCTTTTCAGATCAGCAGTCTTGTGGACAGATTTTGATCTCTAAACAAGACCCCAAAAGGAAGCCTGTTTATGGTCTACAACCCTGGCTCTATGGCAGTGAAGTTGGTAAACGGGGAGAAAGTCCTTGGCAGGTATAAGAATAAAAAAGCAGTGTGGAGGATTTATTTTTGGTTGCTTATTCATTCTTCATAATCATGACTTGATTATATTTTGCTTATATATTCATTCTTTTGCCAAACCTCTTACTCCTACACGGGTTGTGGGGGTAGGGTTAGGGTTAACACACACAACCACACCTAGGGGTAATTTGGGACAGCCATTTAGCCTAATATGCATGTCTTTTCACTGTCAGAGGAAACCAAAGTACCCAGAGGAAACCCACACAAGCATGGGGAGAACATCCAAACTCCACACAGAAACACCCGGACCTTCTTGCTGTGAGGCGGACATGCTAACCACTACACCACCAAGTCACTTTGGCTTTTAAACATGATTCCATTTACATTTGTGTTTCCTGTCCAGGCTCTTATTTTGAATTCTCAAGGAAAATTTCACTGCGGTGGCGTCTTGATTGATGAACTTTGGGTTCTTACTGCTGCTCACTGTCTGGAAAAATTCACACGCTTCGGTGTCAGACTGGGTTTGTTAATTATTATTATTATTATTATTATTATTATTATTATTATGGCTGATTGGATTTTGGCCAAATTTTTACAATGATATATATTAATCTAGGGGGGTGGGGGGTGGTGTTCCATCCAGAAACCCTATTGGTCCTTTTGGAGAACCCTTAAATGTTCTGTGTTGAACAAATTGTGGGCAATCTAGTTGACTGTTTACTTGTTTATTTGGATTTACTGGTGCACACACAAATTAGCTGCAGAAGTATTAAATATGTCTTCACCGCTATCACTAGCCATGCTACACTCTGTTCATGAAGACTGAGTCATTCGTTTCAGAATTCACCAAAAAAAAAAAAAAAAACATGAACACTGTCTGTAAATCTATTGTTATTCCTTGAGCTGAGAGAGAGACCATGTCTCTACCATGTTTCATATGGATCTTGTGAATTTATGGGTTGCAAACGTGGCCAAGCACATCAGTCATGCTGCTCTTAAACTTGATCAAATTAAGGGCAGCCGTGCAAATGCTGTATTGTAATATTAAAAAAAATTGCAAGCCTAATGACAATTCCATTTTTTAGGAGAATACAAACGTTTCGAGTTCGAAAAATCTGAGGTCACCTTTCTTGCGGTGAAAATTGTCCCTCATCCAAAGTACAATAGCCTGACACTGGACAACGATATCGCTCTGCTACGTTTAGCATCACCTGTAACATTCAACACGTACATCGTTCCTGCCTGCCTGCCAAGTAAAGACCTGGCCGAACGCATACTTCTTGTCAATGGCACCATGACGGTGGTGACAGGCTGGGGCACGGATAAAGAAGGGACAAAGCCACGCATTTCAGAGCTCAGGAACATCACCATACCACTGGTGGAGCATTCCGAGTGTGCACAGTACATGGGCAACAGCCTGACAGAGAACATGCTGTGTGCCGGCAGCATCGGGAGCATCAAGGACACATGTGATGGGGATAGTGGCGGGCCCATGATGACACTATACCGCAACACGTGGTTCCTCATCGGCCTTGTATCTGGGGGTGTGGGATGTGGCCTCACGGACAAACTGGGTATCTACACCAAAGTCTCCAATTATATGGAGTGGATTGATGGCGTAAAAAAGCTGCCGTGAACAAATCTTGATGCTTCAGATCTGTTCTGATGATTTATTGAGGTCTTTATTTTTTTTTATTTCATTGTTAATTAATTATGACAATGCACCATTCTTATAACGTCCAAAGTTGGATGAAGAGAAGAACTTGTTGAGTAACCGCTCAAAGAGCTTATTTAGGCTTGAAGACAGTGTTATTATGAATTGTAAAGCCCGGCACAGAGAGGATTCAATTTACATTCCAACATTTGGGAAATTGTATACCATCTACATCCATCTGATCCAATGACTGTAGAAAATATGGATGGCGAGGCTGCAGTTCCTCCCTTTCTACAGACATTTCGGACCAGAGGAACTTTTCATAGTTCTTAGAACTTTTGTGGAAAGTATCCCCCTTTTTGTGTCTTGACACTGCAGGATCTGAGAATGGTTTAACTTTTCATAACACCCTTTTAGGGACCTTTTTTAGTTCCTAGATTATAGTAGGGACTACCCCAGCACAATAGGAACCTTTTGTGATGTAAGTAAGGTGATTGCTTCAATGTAGCATCACCAACCGCTATGTTTTTGGTGTATTATCTCTTAGCTTTAAAAATAGAGAAAAAATACAGACAGGAACACATTATATATTAGTTTTCTCTTGGCTTTGCTGTTGAAATGCTGTTGGTCCGTTGGCATATATCATTTTAGTGCTCTCCCTGGTTATGATTGACTCCTCCTGGTGAAATTCTTTTTAAAAAACTTTTTCTTTTTTATTCACACCCATGGTGGATAGCCAGTGGGGCAATTTACACAAGAATACACCATAAATTGAACTACAGACAGACAAGAAAAAAACATAGGTGTCTGCAACCAGCAGTGCTATAATCCTGGATCGCATAGAATTTGATCGCATAGAAAGAATATGGAGTCCATAAAAGTCAGCTGGCCGAGCTCTCATGAAAAGAAGGGATGGTATGCACTCACTTCCCTGTCACTCAAAGCATCCAAAGAGAGTTGCTAGCGTTTTTCCTCTAGTTGTGTTTGGCTGCCGCTGAATATGCATTTATATGTAGCAAGCATTATGTATCATGGAGTGGGCATGTGCTTGCTCTCATTCTTTCCTGGATGATGGTGGTTGCACAATAGACAGGCAGTAGTTGACAGGTGGGGATTGGCTATGACAAAATTAGGGAAAGAGGGAAAATAGTGAAAGAAAATGCCCAACAGCTTATTCGGGTAGAAATGTGACTATTCTACTCAAGCGTGAATGGATTTTTCTGTTTAAAAATATGTGCAGATAAAAAAGCATAGGGAAAACTAGCTGAATCAGTTACTGTAAATGAAGACAGTTGAGAAGAAACACTGATAGATAAAAACAATTTTGTCACTGAAACGTTGTTAAAAAATTTATTGCATACCACCAGTAAGGGCACTAGACCTGTCGTGGCTTCACTTTTTACAGATGAAACAGATGCTGTCCATGTTTTCTACAGTCCATGGTATGATCACTATACTCCCATCCAGATGTGCACAGCTGTGATTTTGCAGGAATACTGCACTGGATTTTTTTGTTAATTGTTCTCACTTTATTGAATTGCACTTTTCATGCACTTCCTGAATCAAGAACATGATCATGGGTTGTATCCATAACTTCTGTATAATATTAGCAGGAAAAAGAAAAAAACATGTAAAATTCATGACATCATAAGCTTTAGTTTTCTTTAAATAAATTAATGAATTATTAAAAGGCTGTTTTATTGTATGCATTCTTAAATTATACCAAATAAAGGTATTAAATAAAGACAAAATGATCATGTGACTGTGTGTGATGCAATCATAGTAGTGGGTTAATGGATTATTATAACTTGGCACAGTTATAATGAAATGTCTCCCTCTAGTGGGTATCAGATGAACAGTTTACCCCATATTATAAATAGAGATTTTGGGGGGATTTCTGGATATTTTTATTTTTCAACATGATCCCATGCATGGATCACCTCTAAAATTTCATGGGTTCTTTCCAGGCCCAGGCCCCTCCCCTCCACCAAGTTTGATGAAAATCAGATTAGTAGTTTTTGCTTAATCCTGCTCAGAGAAAAATTCATTTAATACATTCTTGTTAAAAAAATTTCTGGATCCGGATCGTGATCCAGATCTGCTCTAGAATGTTATGGGTTCTTGCAAGGCCCAGTCAGTATTTTTTGCATAATGTTACTTATAGACAAACAAACAGACGCTAATGAATACATAACCCTCCCTGCCAAGTGACGATGTTAGTAATCAGGTTACTTTTATTCATAGATTATTTTATGTAAACAGATCATCTGTGATTTGATGGCTTAGTACGTTGTACACTCCAGAGTTTTAGATTTTCTGAATTCAAGCTGTCCAGAGGTTAGAGGGCAGGACCAGACTCTCAGTAAACACATTAGTCATTTATTAACACAATTTAAACAGAACCTCCACCATCCCTGCTCTTTATTTTTCAACATGTAAGTAACATGGATTTTTTTTAATTGTTTATGTAGATCTATATTCAGAATATTATTGATATTTTATCTCTGTGTCTAGTTGCTTTATGAATAAATCCAGATTGTTGGAACCTGATAATGAAGTTTTAGGGGACAGAGACAGGGACTTAAAAGAGGTCCAGCTCTACCCTATATTTTTGATGTGTGTATTTCTCCATCCAGATCTTCTGTGAGAAAGAAACAGACAGTGTGTTGATCTGATCTGCTATCTAGTAAGAAAACATCCTTCATTTTTTCAATTCTAGAATCAAACAAATAAACTGAACTGTAGAGACAAATTGAGAATAATTTTCTCTCCGATTCCACCGTCTTCCTGTAATGTTTAATAATATGCACTGAATATTATTGCATTGTTACTATAATAATATTATTTAAACTGTAATAAATAATAATGAGGATTCTGTGTTGTGTTTGAAGTGGCCACGATGAGGACGCCTTTTCTCAGCTTTGCATTGATTTACCTCTGGACTGCTTCTGTTGTCTGTGTGTCAGGTACAGTCTGAAAGTTAAATCTGCTACATGCTTACCAGAATTACTGGCAAAATTGGTCAATATAAGCAAAATCCTACAATAAATGACATAACTTATTATCAACTACACATAAGATATTTTATATTTTCTGTATGTAAATCATAAATCAGGATAATGATTTGTACCTTTTTAATTGCTTAATTTATTAGTTATTTCTGGAGACCCGCGAGAATATGTTAGACCCTGTGCATACCATGTGGGCCATGTGAGCGATGTTTCAGAGCTACAAATAAATCAGAAATGGGTGCACACTAACAAAGAAACAACAAATACATAAATCCCCACCCACCCCCCAGCCCAAAATTGGAAATTTAATTTTTTTTTTTTTTTTAATTTTATTTATCTTTTTTTTATTTTTTTATTGTGTGAATTTATGATTATTTGTGATTAGAGTGGAATTATGTGGAAATCTGGCAACCCTGCATGCAAGTTCCTTGATTTGAGGCAAAAATAAATAAATAAATGTGAAGGAATAAATTAACAAATAAATAAGTTTGAATTAATAAATAAATAGTTACTAATAATATAGAAAAATATATTTTAAAAAAATAAACTAATAAATAGATTGCTGCAAATATATAAATACATGGTGGCACGGTGGCACAGTGGTTAGCATGTCTACCTCACAGCAAGATGGTCATGGGTTGGATTCCTGGCCTCGGCGAGGGCGTTTCTGTTTTCCTTGTTCTCCCTCCGAATACTTTCACAGTTTTCTCCCACAGTGAAAAAACATGCACAGTAGGCTAACTGGATGTTCCAAATCGCCCCTAGGTGTGAGTATGTGTAAATGGATGTTTCAATGTTGGCTCTGCGATGGTCTGGCGAACTGTCAAGGGTGTACACCGCCTTCTCCCAGAGTCAGCTGAGAAGGGGGCCAGCCTCCCCGTGACCCTAATTAGGATTAAGCTGCTTAAAAAATGAATGAATGAATGCAATACATAGATAGATAGGCAGGAAGAGACAGACAGACAAATCTTTTATTAGTAACACATTATCTGATCATACCAAATCATATACTCATATTAAGCTCCATGTATTCTCTCTACATAACGAGACATGATATGACTCAGTTTTTTACAGCAGTCCAAAAGCACACATGCTCCTGCGCTCCAGAAGAGCGAACACCTTTCTAGAGGAACTCAAGGCTCCATCTTTCGAGCGAGAGTGTATTGAAGAGCGATGCAGTTTCGAAGAGGCTAAGGAGATCTACACCACCACAGAGGCTGCGGTTAGTCTTCACTTTATCTTTCTTCATCACTGTGCGCCTTTATAACACAACATCTGATCATGTCTGCTCTTACTTCTCTTACAGTTACGGTTCTGGGTCTTTTATGAAGGTGAGTTTTTATTGAGGGATTTATTTCAGGTAGATTGTGGTGACATCATAGACACTACATAGTTTCTGGTGAGATCTGGGCACCAGTGACCAAAGCCGAGCAGGTTAGGGCAAGCCAAGGCCAGTGCCGTTTCTACGGTCACATCCAAGGCTTGCTCATGTCTAACTAAGGGCCACTTCAAGCCTAAAAGCCCAAGAATTTTGGCCTGACAGTCAATGAATGCAAAATAAAACTTGAATACCATTCAAGATTACATTGTTCAGGAGGGACTTTTTTCCTTCATGACTGCATACTCAATCTGATTCACCCTTCAGATAGCACATATACCAACTGCTCGGTGGACAATGGAGGCTGTTACCACAACTGTCACGAGAGGAAAGACAAGACGGGACGCTTTTGCAGCTGCATTAAAGGATACACGCTCCAGGAAGACTTCAAACAATGTGCTCCAAAAAGTGAGTTTCAAGCTGTAGATGACTTTGGGTTTGTTCCAGGTCTCTGTATCTCACCTTCTGGAGTGTTTTGGTGTGTCTGTGTCTGGTTTTCAGACCAACAGTCTTGCGGACAGATTTTGATTGCTAAGTCGTTCTACAGATCGAAGCCCATTGAAGGTTTGCAACCTTGGCTCGTCGGTGGTGATGTTGGCTACAGAGGAGAGAGTCCTTGGCAGGTATGAGAGAAATCATGTTTTGGTTTATGGATGCTTCATAATGACTAATGGTTTTTGGCATTCATAGAGTGTAAGGTACTTCCGCCAGACAGCATGGATAATGTGGAAAATATGCCCTATATGGGGACTGGTTTTAATTACCCATAAGCTTGTCTTACGAAATGTACTATACCACATGGATGCGACCAAATTAGCCAAAAAAAATCTAATTTTTTTAAAAGTATAACACATGATTATAGCATAAAAATTGACTTAGTTACATCATTTTGTATATTGTTAATCAGGAAGTGCTACTTTTGAGGAAACAGCAATTACAGTTACTAAATGTCTGCATTTGAAAGTCCCTAACATCCATAAACTAAATGAATTCGTCTCTCGACCAATCAGCGCCATCGTACTAACGTCTTCCTAGCAACAGATGACTTCTATGTCTGTTTTGAGGAATCCTTCTGGAGTTCTAGAAGTAGTTCGAGTATTCTGGTAGTGAATATGGTTAGTAAGGAAATGCCCTGAGCAATCACAAAAGCGCTTTGAAAATCGACAAAATAAGTGGATATTTCCATTGTTTTACAACAACATGGACATGGAACACTTTCTTAAACAAGTATTTTATCATGGGCAGATTGTGTTAATGGATATTTGAACATGGTCATCTTGAAGATTATGCTTTGAAGGATGTATTTTTGGTGATATTACATCTTCATCCAGGTACGATATTTTCAATTTACTTTGGCTCATACTCAAAACACTACCTGCGCCTTAATCTGTACTACGCTAGAGCGGTTCACATATATTGTTTCGTATTAGTGTTCCAGAGTAACGGCACTTCTATCGGCACTCATTTCAAAGTTATAAACACACTATAACCAAAAGTTAAGTTCTGTTGTCTGCATGACCGTAGGGCCCGAAGTACCCTGTGAGTGTAGTGAATGTAGTGAATGTAAAGAATGCAGTGTTCAGCTCACCAGAGAAATTTGTTCATGTATGTTTACTCTCACTTCTGAAGTTTTTTTCGAGATTCAGGTGACCGATTAGCTTTTGATCAGTTCAGATCAATTTTAACTGTACCTTTCACGTTTCTGTGTCTTTCTCAGGCTCTTGTCTTGAACGCCAAAGGAGACTTTCACTGCGGCGGTGTCCTGATTGATGAATCCTGGGTCCTCACTGCTGCTCACTGTCTCGAGGGATTCACTCGCTTCGGTGTCAGACTGGGTTTGTTTTGGACTTTTTATGGTCGGTTTTCTTTTGGTGATTTCTTGATAAAGACATTTGCCAAACCAAACAATGACAGACAGGAAAAAAAGGTTCCAGCAGTAGCTTGAAAGGTTCTAGGTTGAGTCTGACAGCAGAGTTTCTATTTATGAAAGGGTTCTAACTACAGCCTGTTTAGTATTCTGGGAGTCATGAGGAGCCTTCTGTTTCCTCCAAAAGCATTGTTGTTGTCCATTCTGGATCAGATGGTCATTTAATTGGCTGGTATTTTAACAGATTGTGGCAGGAGAGGGGCATGGTCAAGTGACAACTATGAAGTGAGGAGGGAGTCATAAAGAACAAGCAGGAAATATGTGATTGTTAAACCCTTAAACCTCCGTCATGCTCAGCACCGTTTCCATGTCCTTAAAAAATCGGGTGGACGCTTGTATAACGTAACAGGAATGCTGTAGAAACCAATAAGGTCGTGGTAGGGTTTCCATGGATGCAGAGGAAATGGTCGAACTTTGGATACGTTAAAAAAATACGTACAGTGGAATTAGGACACAATAAGGACTTAATAAGGATGAAATAATGACAGTGTTGATGTAGTAACAACAGTGTTGACATAGCTAAAACGTAGTAGGGGCTTCATTGCCGTAGAACAAGAAAGGCGAGGACTTGTTGAGTTGTTGAATATAGGAAGGTAGCACATGGTGCACCAGTCAGATAAAGTAAGAACATGACAAGCGTACGGTGCAATCTGACTGGTCGTAGTAAGAATTCATTGCAAGATCATTTGCGTGGTAAGAAATTAGTAGAAACGTGTTAGATGCCATGAGAACCGGTCATGGATTCATTTCACACCACCAGCACCATTATAACATTTTGAAGGTTGCTAGGCAGCGATGTCCCCCTTATAAGGGAGGGGAAGTTATGACGTAAACAGGAACTCTTCTGTAAACTACACCATCTCATTTAACACTGTTTAGTCTGTGATAGTCCGTCCTTCGCAGCCACACAAGGCCACTCTTGACTGGCTCTATAAGTGACCACGTCCCCCGAAGCCAAAGAACCATGATCTGCGGGAATTATAACGCTGTAGCTCATTTCCTAGACCAGTCCACTGGAAAACACTTCTCACTACCTAGATTACTAGTTAGTGAGTTAACCTTAGTGGTGTACATGTTAGGGGCTGACATGTTAGCTCTTTGATTATGGGAGGCCTGGCATAGTTACATATGATGCTGTGTTTATATCTTTCTTTAAAATTGGCCAAATGTTGGTGGATATATCTATAGTGTACAAAAACTGCATGATAATGCTATCAAAGTCGCTGCATTCTAACCAAAACATAATGATCTTTAGGTGACTACAAACGTTTCGAGTTCGAAGGATCCGAGGTCACTCTTCCTGTGGTGAAAATTGTCCCCCACCCGAATTACAACAGCCTGAAGGCAGACAACGACATAGCTCTACTTCGCCTAAAGTCCCCCATAACATTCAGCACATACATCGTCCCCGCCTGCCTGCCGAGTCAAGACCTGGCCGAGCGCGTACTCCACCTCAACGGCACCATGATGGTGGTGACAGGCTGGGGCAAGGATAAAGAAGGGACAAAGGCACGCGTCTCGGAGCTCCAACACATCAACGTGCCACTGCTGGAGCGCTCCGAGTGCGCCCGGTACATGACCAATAACCTGACGGAGAACGTGCTGTGCGCTGGGAGCATCGGGAGCATCAAGGACGCGTGCAGTGGCGACAGTGGCGGGCCTATGATGACGCTCTACCGCAACACATGGTTCCTCGTCGGTCTCGTATCCTGGGGTGAGGGATGCGGCCATGTGGACAAACTGGGCATCTACACCAAAGTCTCCAATTATCTGGAGTGGATTGACAGCGTGAGAAATAAGCTGTGAACCAAGCTTTCTGTTTCAGATCGGTTCTGACAATCATTCCAGATTACAGTTTGCTGAAATATTTCTGAAGTCTTAGAAACCTGTACCACAGCTGAATAAGTCATGAATAAATCTCTTGTTAATTTCCTCTTATAATAAATAAAAGCATCAATGATGGGACAGTGTGATGAAGTGGAGATTTAAAAGATATTAGCTTTTGTCCTTGTGCGTCTCCGCTGAAATAGTCGTTGTAGAGAAAGCTGGCTGAGCCGCAGTCCTGTGTGTTCTGGCTGTGTTCTGGAAAGCAAACGAAGCTTAAATAAATCTGCTCAAAATTTAAAAGTGGGTTTATTGATTTGCATAGCAGCTAAATTTCTTTATTTTTTACAAAACGAAAACCTGAGAATAAATTTCATAAAGAAAGTTAAAGTTAGGAGTGCAATCACAAAATGTATCTTGGTTCAGGTACCTTTACATGGTTTCAAGAAAGGATGCTATTCAACACACAAAATCACTACACTATGCATCAGTTGAAATAAAATAAGATTTTAAGATGGAGAGATGTTTAAACTGCTGCTCGCTGACCTCCTGTTCTTCAGCTCCTTCTCGTATCGCTCCAGCTGAGTCCAAAAGCCCGGGTTTGGTTCTATCACTGATCGGGCACTTTTCACCACCTGATTAAAATAAATAAGATCACATTTTTTTATTATTTAGAAAAGAAATAAGAGTTAAGAAGTGTGATTATTACATATATAAAAAAATAACATCAGAAAACATCTTCTCTTGCATCTTAAAAAAAAAAAAAATCACTCCATTAAATCTGAATAGGAATTTACTACACTAGAACAGACTCAAAACAGATACAAAAAAGGATGAAACCAAGGAGAAAAACTATGAGTCAACAGTATAGATGCATCTCAAAGACACGACTCAAAGAACCGACACCACACCATTACTACTCAAAATACAACCAATAATCCTAGAATTTAAAACAAAGTACAAATGACACAGAAAACAACTACATAAGTTCATTAAATATATATGTCATGTCTGAAAAATATGAATAAAAAAGCAAAAATAAATGAATAAACCTTAAGAGAATCAATATAAGCACAGCGGGATTCAAACCTGCAAGTTAAAAAACCTCTAACGTGTCAGTACAGCGCTTATCCACTTGTGCCACCACTCCACCAAGAAAACAAAAAGTGCATTTTATTTGGTTATAAATTCTCTTCCATGAAAAACATGTCAATATTCATATTTACTTTCCAATAGCATAATATAACACGGTTATCCATGTTATCTGGTGATCACATTCTCTGGTGACACAAGCCAAAACTAGTTGAAATTAAAGTCTATTTTGTCCATTTGATCAAGGCCTCCTATTTCACTCATTCATTTTCTGAACCGCTTATTTCTAATTAGGGTCGCGGGGAGGCTGGTGCCCATCTCAGCCACCTCTGCGCGAAGGCAGGGTACACCCTGGACAGCTCGCCAGGCCATCGCAGGGCCTCCTATTTGTCCTGTTATTTAATATTGTGATCAGATTTTTTGCAGTTCCATCTAGCCTTTGATTGTACCAATGTTTACTATCTGCGATATCTGTTTGTACTAATGATTGGGGTGTGGCTCTATAACAAGTATGAATGTCTTTCTTTTCACTTTCAAGTTGTGTAGGCTGCATTATTTCACGTTAAATATTGACAGTTTGGTGAGAAAAGAAAATATTCCTAATATTACCCTCATACTGTCTTACGTAAATATACAAGTAATTCATTTCCTAGCACTTTTAACTAGTTTTACTTAAATACACAGACAATAAGCTTATATGCTTGTGCAACACAAATCATTATTTAAACATGAAGTTGTCAGGTAAGGCAGTGATAAAGAAGCACATAAAATACACAAGTTCATCATTCAGTTTTATTTGTATAGCACTTAACAATTTAACTTTTGCAAAGTGGAGTGCCAGATTTGACTTTGAACGAGAATTATCGTCTTGGCGAATCTGCAGAAGTCAAACAGAAGTACGGTAAATGTCGGCGGAACGGCCAGAGTGTAAACATCTGTGAGCCAGTGTCACCAGTTCACATGAAAACCAGTTAAACTGGAACACCGGCTACGACCTTTAGGAGCCGAGTCAAACAGTCGAAACATTACCATTACTGCAGGACGTGTATGTGTTTTGGGTTAAAAAGTCGGAATATTGCAGAAATTATATAAAACATGATATCAGAAGAAGAAATAGGCATTGTCCACAGCTAAAAAAAATGTTTAAAGAAAGATAAATCTACTCAAATATGAGAGTCGACTCCCATTGTTCATTTAAAGAAAACGAGTCGTTCAAGAACAAGACGCACGAGAAGTAATATTAGCAAAATAAGACAGACTTCATTCATAAACCTATCTCTTATTCATAAATAAAAGAAAGAAAAGCCAGCTGATATGCGAGTCGGCTCAGAATATTAAACTTTAAAAAAAGATTCAGAGAGTCGACTCGCTCTCGAACGAGTCGAGCCACACTCGAGAACGGTGGAGACTGAACATGGCTGATATAATACAGAAAAGAAGTGTTTATTTATTTAAAACTATCCTTTCTGTTTGCGGGGGGCGCCTGAAGAAATGTTCGAAATGACACCGAAATCAAAGTGTACCTCATACGCCTCGGTTAAGGACATGTTCTTGTGCTTCATGAGGTAGGCGATACATATGGTGGCCGAGCGACTGCGGCCGTTCTTGCAGTAGACGACGGTGCGGCCGCCGCGCGCAGCTTCACTCAGTATGACGTCGGCGCAGCGGTCGAAGTGCGCGTGCAGGTCCTCATTGGGATCGTCGTAGACGGGCACGCGCAGAGTGCTGCTGAGCCGGGCAGAAGGACAGGGCTGCTGCTTGGACACGTTGATGCAGAGGGATACTGCCTCCTTCTGGATGAGTTGATCACTGCAGGCTGAGCGAGCATTGCTGATAAACAGCGAGTCTGTGACCTTACACAGTTGCAGCATTCAGATCACTCTGTTTCTGGCAAGTGTGTGTGTTAGAAATATCAGATCGACTGGCTAATCAAACAAAAGTTGCATGCTGAATCATCCCGTGTTACTCACATGCACGTGGACTTTCAGTGCTGTAGAGTCAGTCTCTCTCTCTCTCTCTCTCTCTCTCACACACACACACACACACACACACACACACACTGCACTGCTAAATTTATTGCATATGAGAACCACAGCAGAGCAGCCATGAGGTTTCTTCATGGCCCTAAAGCCGGAATATCACATCTCATGATAGCCTGTGCATGCTCAATAAGAAATAAGGTTAGAATAAGAAGAGGTCATGTGTTTTATCTTCCGTTATCAGTTCATTTTGGATGAGTTTAAAGGTTTCCTGGTAAAACTACCCCAGCTCACGAGCTTAGTATCTCTTATTCACCTGTTCTACATCTTGTTTTGGTTCTGAATCTTTTTATAATAACAATAACAAGAACGTGTTATCGCAGGAAAGATCTTGCCCATGTGTGATAACTTGGCAGCACAACAGCGTTTGGTAGAAAGTGGAAAAGTGTAAGATCAAGTGTTAGGAAACAGAAGAAAGGATATGATTTCAGGAGAAATAAAAAAATAAAGTGAAGTTGTTAATATCATGGCGCCCCGTGCAGGGGTCATTAACATTCAGGATTAAATAAATAGTTTCAAATTTTTATTTCTGTGGCCGATTCCGTTTTTTCCCAGAGATCACACTGTATTTCACAAAGTACAAACTCCTCTGTTCTGATCTTTAAAAATTGCTGACACTGGAGACTCCATCCATAATGTAAACTAGCAACATTTCTTAAATAAAACATTAGCTGCTCAGTAAAATGTAACCCATCAATAGTGGATTTTTTAAAAATAAATTACATGACATAATAATATATAATATATTATAATGTATAATAATTTTTTTTATTTAGAGGATATTTTATCCACCTAATTATTATAAGCTTTAGATTTGAAAACTGTATCATTTAGATATTTTCTGCACAGAAATTAATAGGGAATATTTGTTATCTTTTTAATATATTTTATTTAAGAGCAGCAACAATCTACAATAATATAACCTGTAGTGAAAAAATTGAACAGAAAAGAAACAAAAATGCAATCTACAAGCAAATTAAATATGAATACAAAACAATTTAAAAAGAATAAAAAACAATTGTGTGACATCGTACATTTGAACACTAGGCTCTTTTGTGTAGGGCTTCAGAGACCCACTAGGGGGCGACAGTTCATTATCATTATGGTGGGTTGTCTTTGATGAATTTGTTAGAATTATTATGTTTATATTAATAACCAATTATTCATATACTTCAAAGCATGCGTCGTAATCAGTTGTGGTTTACTGTGGCTTTCTGTAGCTGTTCGAGTAACCATGGCAACAAAAACAAATTCCTATAAGAGCGAATGAGAATTCGTGAGAGTGTCACGTGACCTACACTTTAACTGTCATGCCTGAAAAAATATATATATTAAAAATGACAATTCTAAGCCTCTGTGCCATCACAATTAGAGATTGTAACTGAGACAGTGTCATTACCAAATCACAGCTGAATTTACTGGGTCTTTCGGATCAAGCAGCAGGAATATTCACATTTTCTATCATCCATATCATATTTTTCCTTTCGCTTATCTGAGATTGGGTTGTCCAGACAACAGGTCTAGCAGGGGAGACCCAGCCATCCCGCTCCATAATGACATCTCAGACTCCTCCTAGACAGGATTATATAATCCCTCCAGCGAGTTTTGTGTCTGCCCCGGGGCCTCAACCCCTTAGTAAAGGAATACTATAATATCCTCAGTGTTTGTGGTGTAAGTACAATTTCCACAGGTTTTCACTTCAGTTATTCACCTTTATTGCATGTAATGGAATAGAACACTTAATGATGGTCTCCACATATACACTTATGACCCCCCCCCCCCCCCCCCCCCGCATGACAGTGACATGGCTGTGAAGTGCCATTTTTATTACAGATTTTATAACAAGTCCAGTGCCTTAAAATTAAAACTGCAAACATGGATGTGAAATCAATGTCAGGAATCTTAATAGTGGAGATCTTGTAGATTTCTTGCTGTATGAAATGCCTTGGAAATCAAGTTTCATTAAAGCCACTAAAACGGAAGTGTGCCTGAACACTTAAAGTGAAATGAAAAGAAAGCTTTCAAACTCTCGTGTGATGCTGCAATCTGCCAAAATGCGACTGAGTTTCTCTTAAAAGATGAAGTGTAAAATTCTACTCTCACAGCAAATAAAAATCAAACAAAGTCTTCATATCTGCTGTCTGTTAGAATTTATAGCTATGTGGGAAGAGGCAAAAATTTGAGAAAATATATTAATTGGACATAAAATGAGTAAACACCCCTGTGTCCAGGATGAGTCGTCTTTATCATTATCTGAGGTCAGGTCATGGAGGCAACTGTTCTAGGAGAAAACCCAGGCGTCCTTCCCCCATTCCCTGGTGTTCCCAGGCCTGACGGAATTCGCTCAGCGAGTTCTGAGACCACCCGGGGACTCCTCCCAGCTGAACCTCCCTGGAACACCTCTAACGGTAGGTGACCAGAAGGCATTCCAATCAGATCCCAGAACTACCTCAATTGATTACTTTTGATTTACAGTAGCATTGGCTCTACCCCAAGCTCCCCCCTGAATGTCTAAGCTCCTTACCCTAATGGATCATTAAACATTTGAAAATGTTTTTAAAAACAAAATTCAAAAACATTACAATACAAAAATGTATTATTAACGTCGCCCAGAGTCGGCTGAGATGGGCGCCGGTCTCCCTGCGACCCTAATTAGGAATAAGCGGTTCAGAAAATGAATGAATGAATGTATTATTAACGCCAGAACTCAGGGAAAAAACTTGGAAAATTATTTTTTTATTTCATGGGGCCTTTAACTGAACTGGTGAGTCGAGTCTTATTGGTAAGCTGAATAAAATGAGTCTTTGTGACTCGCTGCTTGCGTAATGGCGTCATCACGTAAACCCTGAACAACAAGACGAAGACGGCGGGTGGGGAGGGAAGGTAGAAAAAAGGCCATGAAGATGGCGGCCGCAAGTGATTTGTGGTGCAGGGTGACAATCTGATTGTACGCTGTGGACGTTTTTGGTATTGTATTTTCGTTAAGAAAATACAGAAGAGTCGTGAATTAAAAAAAAATAGATTTATAGACTCAGTCAACACTGGATATTTTTGCGGTGAGTTTTCAAGAATATGACGGAAAAGAAACAAACAGCAAACATGCATCATGTCTGTAACCGGTCCGGGCGCCATTTAAACATTCACACGCGCTGCTGTATGAGAGGAAAACAAAACCAATGTTTAAGGATTTAAAATAAGAGTTTGCTTATAACTTATTTTATTTTGACAACAAATAAAGTGTATGCATTTCATTGTAGAAATAGAAATGTGGGAATAGGTTTGTTGAGGGTCCCGGGAGATTTAGCAAGGTAAGTTAGCAACTAGCTAGCGAGCTACCATTGTGTGTGTGTGGGATTTTTATCTCATCTAACACAAATACAAAACATTTTATATCTTAAATATTTACCACAAGTGCCAAATACGTAGAAGATAAAAGTTATAAAACACTTCCAATGTAACATGCTAACTGCCGGCTAATTGCTTACCTCTGGATTTCAAACATTCTTGATTCGGTGTAGTGGCGTATATTTGGTAAACTAATTCTTAATTATTAATGTCTTAATATATTTAGAGGTTATATCTCATTATAATCGCGTTTAAATGCTTTACAGCAAAACATACTGTCTACTATTTATTACTTTGTCACCTAAGTGACTAAAATGTCAATACTTAAGCGTGTGACGCTAGCTGGTATGCTAGTTTAATTAGCTAGTACTTACACTAAAGTATTATTCGGTTGTTTATAACGCAAATTAATTAAAAATAAATACCTCAGATTCCTTTACATACTTTTGAGGAAAAGGATTAGATTGTAGAATGTTTTGTACGAGTTAACTAGCTGGTAGTTTTTAATGGCTAAGCTAGCTAAAGTTATGCTAAGTATCCAGTTTAGCTAGCAAGATGGATTTAAAAAAAGGTAACAATAACATTCATGGTCAAACTAAGTACATATTTATATTGCATAGTTGTTTTGAAGTCTATTTATTTATGTATTTTTTAAGGATTAGAATGATCGAATTCAGACTTGAATTGAAGTTAATGCTAGACAAATATTTTTCAAAATCTGTCCGAGACTGAATCTGAAGTGACCGAAATAATGCGTAAATGTTTGTTTTAGAATGTAGTGTGGCTTTTTTTATTTATTGTTATTTGAATGTTTATTTTTGGTTACATTTTATATTAAATATAAAAATAATTCACCACAAACACTAAATAAGTAGAAGGAAATCTTGTGTAAAATAAAACATTTCTGATTTACCTATCTTACATCCTGGGATTTATAAAATTCTAGTGACTTGTTTGTAAAAGTTTTTTTTTTTTTTTTTTTTTTTTTTTTTTTATTTTTATAATTATGAATATCTTAGTGTATGCCCCTCAATATACTGTTGGTTTAACCTAAACTAACTTATCAAATAAATATTGACAGGATCTTAAACACCTGTATTATTTCTGATAAATATCCCCAATTACACACCTGAAATTGTACCACTAATATGTACAGTCTATGGACCACACAAACATAACCACAGCCATGGATTAAAACTCTACTCTAAAATATTAAATGTGTAAAGTGAAATAATCATGAAGGGTTTAGTGATCCTGTTGCTCATTTTACTATTCAATGCTATAGGTTATTTCTGTGATGAATTAGCAGACAATGTTATAACAAGTTAGTAGTAGTGGGGGAAAATTCAGAGCTCTGAAATGCTAGGGAAGTCTCCTGACATCCCAGAATGCAGTGCAGCTGTAATATGAAGGATTAGGAACTGATTTGTGTACAGATGAGATGATAGATGGTCAGACTAAAGGAATAATCTTGGGTTCGGGATTACCGGGAACTAAAAAAAAAGAAAAAAGGCCAGCCAGATCCAACAAAGCACATTTCTCTCTCTCTCTCTCTCTCTCTCTCTCTCTCTCTCTCTCTCTCTCTCTCTCTCTCTCTCTTTGTGTGTGTGTATATATATGTGTGTGTGTTTTTTAGTTTATTTCAGTCAGCATGTCAATTTAAAGATTAATGTGGACATTTTTCATTAGATTTCTTCCCCTATTTAGATTTTTAAAATAGTTAAGAGGTTTGGCATTTATTTCATAATGTTCTTTAGTTTACTAGTGCCTAATATATTGTTTAGAAACAATAAAAAATATTGCCTGACTTGTGAAGAACTGGTTAGTTTCAATTGCATTTTGATGTGTGGATTAAGCAATCAACACTGCCTTCAAATTAGTTTCGGTGCATTTTTATTTAATACACAGAAGAATGTATCATTATCCTGGATATTAGGGAGCTGTTAACATTTTTTTTTGATGCCCCTGGACCTCAAACCAGCGTCTGTGTTTATTTCTCAAATGTTCATCACTTGCATGCCGAAAGAAAACATGATTTTTTAATGCAGTGTAAATTTTATCTGTTCTGTCTTGATGTTTGTTTACATGATGATTTTTTTTCTGTATGTTTTATGGCTTGTGGGAACATATTCCTTTCTCAGGTGTTTTGGAAAGGGTGATTCACTCAATTCTGATATTGAATAAAGGATGTTTAGTTAAAATAAAAGTCAGGGGTGTTGAGCTCTACACTCTTACACTTTTTTTTTTCCCCATTTGAATTGCAGTCCTAAACCGAGATTTATACAATAACTGTAATCTTTTAAACATATTCAGTGTCATTAAAAAAACAATGTTGACATTGTAAGAATGCCCTCATGGCCTGATTTTTCTGTTGTGTAAAAAAACTAAAAAAAATCAAGGTCTAAGTGATTAAATCCTAAAGAAATATTTCTTGCACTGATTCACCAGTCTAATAGGAAGTCCCTAACGGGACGGTGATGTGGCCTGAGGTGCAGCAAAGCAGCCTGGTTTATATTTGGAAAAGTGAGCAGGCTTCTAAAACCTACATCTCTATACTGCACATCAGGGACAAACATTTCCAAAATCAATTAGGTTTCAGTCCAGCTATAAAATGTTGAGTGATTTTTAAACACCTTGTGCTCACGATCTGTGAATTTCTTCAGCCGTTTTTCCACCATTGTGCCATCGCTGGGCTGGCTTATGCGAGCCAAGGTCATTACAGTTTCTTCTTGCACTTCCAAGGCTTGATCGCACCTACTCGGGGCGACTCTGAAGCTAAAACCTAGAGGACTTTATACATCTATACAAATGTGACTACCTGGTTAACATGTGGTTCTTTTACAAACACACGTGACAACGTTTTTTGCTTCCCTTTGGGACATGTCCTGCATCTTGGGGTGAATTAGCCTAACATGGAGTATTTGAATCTAATTCTCACACATTCGTATTCCTTGTTGGGTATTATCAGACATTATGGCACTGCAGATGCATTTTTGAGCGTGTAAATGAGAATCATTTAATGGAAAGTTAAACGACTATTTTAAAATAAGTTTGTTACTAAAGATAATGTGGAGGTTATGAGGTTTAAAATATCTATGGAGCTACTGACACTTTTATACTCCTTAATCTCTGACCTGCTCAGCTGTTTTGTGGCTGAACAGTCACTTTGGTCAGGGTAAGGGGCCAGTGGTCAGGGTAAGGGGCTCATGATCCATGATCATTATCTTGATTTGTAAAATATTTGAATTGAACAAGGAAAGCTTGATTTTCTATCTCAACCCCATTTGTAAAGCAGGTGTTTTTTAGTTTAAGAAACACCATACCGAGAAATTTATTACCAAATAAAATTAACCAGAAGTTTGTTCCAGGATAAAATTGGAAAAGTGAAAGTCTTAAATAATACAAGAACATTTTAAAGGTAATTATTTTTAATGAGGATTTTTTTTAAATAGCATTTTTCAAATTAGCCATAAAAAAACTTTAGATAATGTTCAATTTAAAAACCCATCACATGATCAGCATCTATAGAATTGATGGAATTTTGTCAGCATTTCTTTACATTTTCCCCGCAAATAAAATATTTTTATTCTTTACTTCTAGTATTGAATTTGAGCCTTTTTAAAGATCTATGAGATTCTTGATCTTTTACTCCATGCATTTTATGTATTTTTAATTTTTTTTCATTGCTGACTATATTTTAATGCACCAGAATTGGCCTCGGACATATTTTGGACAGCCACAAATTAAAGATCAAGCATTTCATCATTTGTCCCGCAGCAGAAGTTGAGTTTAAATTAATGATCCCGTCATTAATCAGTGATGTGCTCTGACAGAGTGATCAGGACCCTAATTAAAGCCTATGGATTTTATACCACTTATTACATGGATGTTTACTAAAGAAATCAAATTTGACACAATATTAAATAAAAAGATGATTGATTCCGTGAATTCATTGCAATGGTCAGTATACAGAAACAAGACTAGAAATCTGTTATTGACCAATCAGAATCAAATATGAGTTTAAATGTAATTTTGCTAGTTCTTTAAATCACATGCGTTATAGGAGCAACAAACAGTAGTTCTCTAACTAGCACAGGGGGCCAGTGTGATAAATGTTCTTTGTAAGATATGATTTAAAACAAGGATGCTTCAATAAATGCATACATTTTATCTAATTTAAAAAATTCTTAAGTACATTTACCTTCATCTTGTACCTTGTACAAAGAATATTTTATGCATTCATTTCAGTTAACCCCTGAAATTTTACTGCTGATTTTCACTATTTTTTTTTACTATTCTACTTACATACATATTTACATACTATACATTCTACTTTATTGCTTTTCCTTGGGCATGGATTCTTTTGAGGTGTTGCATTCAACTCATAAAATTAATACTCTCTTAGTTGGTTTCCACCTTTGCACTTGACAGATCAGCTGTGCAGGATAAAGCTTTGTCATGGACCAGTTTTAAAATTTCCAACATCAGTTTTCAGTCTGCTGTTCATGGGGGGAAAAAAGCCTTAACACTCTTTGTTCTGTGGTGTTGATGATGCAGTGTCTTCCTGAGGAAAAAAAAAATTCCCCTTATATTCAGCAAACCTCTTATATCAAGGAATGGAAAAAAGTGGCCAAAATTTCACTGTAGGGCTCAGCACTGACTGTTAAGCTAATGATTCCCATCTCCCCTGGTCCGTTGCCTGACATGTAACCCTGTACCAAAAATGCTTTTTCTTTGGGCATCATTTTTGTTCCATTAGAATACCACCAGGAAAAAGTTCCAGTATCATCTTGGCTAGTGCAAATTTATGATGCATCTCCTTTATCCGTTTAAAAAAAGATATACATCATGTTTACTCCATGACTGCTTCCCTTTAACCCGCTGTAACAGTGTTCTGTTTATTTATTTATTTATTTTTCCTGTTACGGTGTTCTGGTTTTGCTTTTGTGTATGTAAATTCCATTTCGTTCAGTGGACACACTGACTCCAGTTTCTAATCGTTTGCTTTTCATTTGTTTCCTTTTTTTGCATTTTCTATTTGTAACATGGGACGTATTGTATTGCTTTGTGTTTTCTGTCCTGACACTTTCACAGTTTGGGGTTTTGTCCTGACACTTACCCTGGTCTATCAGCATGTCATCCTTTTATTTAGTTCCCATTCTGTTCATACATGTAAAATGAATTAGCCATAGCTGACTGGTAAATATCAACATCGTTTGCCGCACTCCTTGATGAATTTCCTTCTTGAAGGAGATTTATGATTCTTTCCATTTCATTTGACATCTTGTTTTGTTGGGGCTGTGATTTAAAGTTCAGCAGCTTGTTGAAATCTCTAAGCACCTTTTAAACCCGATAATTTGCATATTTAGATTTGTGCAAGTATTTGTTTTAGAAATGCAAATTTCAAGGTGATTCCATTTTTTTTCTTCATTAGGTGGTTGTATAATTTCCGCCTATGGTAATCTGTGTGGAGGGGTAATTAAATCTAATTAAAACATTTTTAAACTAAAAATATAAATCTTTAAGCTGTTTTGTTTATTTGAGGAAAAGTTTTTTTATTTTATTTTTTTAAAGTGTTATGTTGACTATTCTGATTGTGCTAAATATCATTTTATCATTTTTGCCAGAGGTTGTAGTTGTTACGAGTGAGAGTGGGTTACAGATGAGAGTCTCTTTTGAACTTCTAACATTTATTGAAGGAATTAATTAGAATTTTTTTAAATGTTATACTTTGTCTATCGCTGTTGAGGAAGAAGTAGATAAGGGAAGTTTATTCCCTAATTATGTCTCCATTTTCATGAATCATCCTTCTTTAAATGAAGTTAATTTGTCATGTCATATCTCCTAGTCATCTGTCTTTGTGCTCTTAATTACATTTTTTTCTGCTGCAAATATATATTTTTCAAATTTAATCTGATGACTAAACATATGTGACCCAGTCTGGCGAAATGAGTCACAGTGACCAAAAATTCAAAATTGAGTTAGCCATACCATTTAAGAGGAGACTCTAAGCTTTAAAATGGTATGGCGAACTTAATTTTGAATTTTTGGTCACTGTGACTCATTTTGCCAGACTGGGTCACATATGACTTAAATTTTTAACAAAGCGTTGGCCTGTCATGAATTTCGACTTTTTTAAGCTTCAATTTTTAATATTGGAATTGAAATCGCAAAACATCTGTGTACATTCTCTACATATGTTTTGGCTGTTTGATGAATCACAGCATTTAGATGTGAAGTTTATCAGAATTAACAGAAGGTTCCTTTGTTGTTGTTTTTACTGGAATATATTTCAGTATGCTATTGTTGTGAAGTGTTAATTAATTAAAAATTAATCTCCAAGACCCAGTTCATATATTTCATCTAAAGCACTGTATGTATGATTGATTGATCGAGTGTGTGCGTAGTTTTTTTATGTTGAAGTTTCATCTTTGTTATAAAAGCATAAATTCACATTAATCATGTTTAAGGATGAGGCTTTTTTTTTTGTTAGTTTTTTTGAGGGGGCATGCTTACAGGAAGTGCTGAGTGAAAAGCTAATAGCTTAAAGCATAATCACTACTGCAAATGTGACAGCCCTGTTTGCCCTGGTAACCCTTTTCCATGTTTCCCCACTTCCAAATTTTTCCAAACAATGCATAAGCAGTATCTAGCTAAATCACCTACAAAAAGGGTGAAATAGATATTTAAAAATTTGAATAAATAAATCATTTGTTCAATATCATTTATCATGTTCAATAGAAAAAGATGTTAGCAAAAATGTGCTCGTGTTAGCGAGCTAACCCACATAATGTGCTTTGAGTATAACCCTGAATAGATTTAGAAAACGTGGATCCAAATATTATGCATCCAGTTATCATTGTATAAGTTGTGTGTATGATCATGGGGCAAATTTTTAAGCATTGATGATTGTAGAAGGAATCATGAAACTGCCTCTCTGTTTTCTTAATGAAAATGCTTTCAGAACTAATGAACTGTCTGTCTATTGGCGGTATCTTTCTGCTGTGATTGGTAGTCGCTTAAATCGTGTTGCATGAACATCAGCTCAGTTGAAATGTGTACCTGCCCACTTATAAACTGTGTACCATGACATGTTTTTTTGTCCACTGATGAATAAATTCTTTAGGATTATGTATTAATCCTTAAAGTTTTAACTTGGGTCATGTAAAATAATTTATAATAAGGGAATTTATGTGAGGAGGTCAGTGTTTGGTGCTTGTACTTGTGGCGTAGCTCTTAAGTGGGAAGTCAGAATCAGCCAGTCTTTTGTTTGCAATCTTTGAATTGATTTTGGATTTAGGGCTTCCCCCTAGCTGGAGTTACAAGGTTTAGGTTATTACTTTTGTTAGGATGTTTTGTTGAACATGGCATTAATCTGATTGTTCTCACTCGTACACAGGTGTAGCTGAAGGTACACCATGGCGACGGACATCGGTTCCCCACCGCGGTTTTTCCACATGCCTCGGTTCCAGCACCAGGCGCCCCGGCAGCTCTTCTACAAGAGGCCGGACTTTGCACAGCAGCAGGCTATGCAGCAGCTCACCTTCGACGGCAAGCGCATGAGGAAAGCAGTGAACCGTAAAACCATCGACTACAACCCGTCCGTCATCAGATACCTCGAGGTAAGCTAGGATGTTTTGAACAGGGTAAAATTTCGATTTATTTGTTGTATGCTGACAGCAGTTTTTTATGCTCTACATAGCTGATGGAAGTGTTAGAGGTGCAGTAGTGATTAAAAGTAATGTGGGGTTTTTTGTGTCTGTCTGTTTGTTTTTTACCCCTGGCAGAATCGTGTGTGGCAGCGGGATCATCGAGATTTACGTGCTGTTCAACCGGATGCAGGTTGCTTTAATGATGTGAGTGGTTTGACTTGGATTTAGAATTTTTGGGTTTTTTGAAATATCAGGCTGTTTTTCTTACCGTTTTTGTGTGCACGCAGCTCGTCCCTCCTGTCGGTATGCTTAATAACCCCATGAACGCTGTCACCACGAAGTTCGTCAGAACGTCCACCAATAAAGTGAAATGCCCAGTGTTTGTAGTACGGGTAAGTCTCCGTCAGGGTCTGTCTGTGTCTGCGTCCATTCAGTGATTTACTCTGGAATCTTAGTGATACACAGTGTGACTTACTGCAGCTCGAATACTGTGTACAGTAAACACTGTGTTAATGTAGGATATGATGTCAGAGTCACAGGAGTGTTATAAAGAAGAATTAATCTATAAATAAATCATAAAATAAGAATACAAATAGAAGGCAGCTGAGGGGCAGTGGGTAAGGCACTGGATTACTAATCTTTGGATCAGGATACAAGCCCCAGTCCCACCAATCTACCACTGTTGTGCCCATGAGCAAGACCCTTAACCCTCATCTGCTTAGTTGTATAGATGAGAGAAAATATAAGTCACTGGATAAGAGGGTCTGCCAAATGCCATACATGTTTATATGGAGGGAAGCAGTAATAAGGATTGTTGATGTCACCCCACTTTCATGTAGCATCACTTTAATATCCAGCTCGTCTGAGGGGAAACGAGTGAAATTGACTACTGATACCCAAAGCGGGTTGAGCCAGTACCATGCAGGGGAAAAGATTCAAGTGTGATTTGGAGGTTAAAGGCTGATTCAGCCTAGCTGCGATTCAAACCTGAAATAAATATAAGAAAAAACAGGGCAAATAGAAAAGGCAATGAAGAAAATATTTTATTTTGATTTTTTTTTGGTCTTTAATTTTTACTTGTATATTTTTATTCTTTTTTCCCTGTTTATTGTATTCTTTATTTTCCCTGCTACCCTTTTTCTTATTTTTTTGTTTACTTTTTTCTGCATTTCCTTGTTTTATAAATATTCAGCATTTTTATTTAATTTGAATTGTATTTATTTTTCTTTCTTGTTCGTATTTTAAACCTCCTGGTACCCTGTATATTTCTACTTGTAAAAGAGAAGCTTTGGGTAAAGCCCTGTAGTTTCTATTCTCATCCCACTGCCTTTTTCTTTACTGTTTCATTTCTTCATGTCCTGTTAATTAATACGCAGTGGACCCCTGAAGGAAGGCGACTGGTCACCGGTGCCTCGAGTGGGGAATTCACATTGTGGAACGGCCTTACCTTTAACTTTGAAACTATTTTGCAGGTAAGTTTAAAAACCCTGGGAGCAATCTGACTCATGATTCTCTAAGAGGTGTATAAATAGATCCTGATTCTTACGCCAACGTTACCATCATTCCAGGCCCACGACAGCCCTGTGCGAGCGATGACCTGGTCCCACAATGACATGTGGATGCTGACTGCTGACCACGGCGGCTACGTGAAGTACTGGCAGTCCAACATGAACAACGTCAAGATGTTCCAGGCGCACAAGGAGGCGATTAGAGAGGCCAGGTCTATACCCAATCTACCCTTTTCTGTAGTTAACCCAAGAAACGTGTGTAGGAGGCGCCCCCGGGCGTCGTCCGTCCTCATTATTTACTTTTTACTGTGCTGCTCGATGTTGATGTCTCTGATTAATGACACGTGTATGTGTGTGCTGTTGCAACACTGCATTGATTTGTCACCTGTGGCTCCTGAGTTCTGTATCCTGGATCATTTTTCTCTACATGATCACAATGTACAGCAAAGGTTGATTTTCCTATCTTTCCACATTTTAAATAAAGACTTGACATTTATTTATATGCTAAGGTTATTCCAAGCAAAGCCTAGACATGACATGGTGAGACACACAGGGAAAAAGTGGTTATTGTGGAAGGGGTCCAGTTTGCACCGCTGCATTAACCGGCCGTGAACGTCGGCCGTCGCCATGTTCACCATGACCTCTATTTTAGTTTTGAATAAAGTTTTGGATCTTTTTTAAATAAAGATTAAACTAATAAAGGTTGTTAGAGTAAAGATGACAGGTTTTCCACGCAGTCCCACTCTTATCTGGGAGCTATTCTATTTTCATTTAAAGCTTACATCACAGTGTGACCTCTCACTGCTCCTACTCCATTCTCACTCTCGGGTCATATCCAACGCAAAAGATCAAATAAAGTTGGTCATTATGGGTTTCCCCCTCCTTCCCCTTCTCCCTTCCTCCATTCTCTTTTACATTCTCACTCTTGGGGTTTCAAGAGTAATAATAATCCAGAAAGGTATTCCTGAAAATTCCCCACTGTCCCTTTTATGGTGTCATTCCACACATTTAAGGTTAAACAGGAATGTAAAAGGTCATTGGGTGTTTGATGAGCAGCGTGAAAACTTTGCTTGCTTTGTTAATGTGGTGGACTGAAACTCCTGGCCATGTCACATGGTTTAAACAAATGAATCACAAAAGGGTTTTCTTTTCCCTTTTGGGGGGAGGGGCGGGACCTTTTCTCAGGAATTGTTTTTGTCTGGAGTTTGATTCTATATAGAATAGGTTCATGGTCATGTTTTTTTTATCTCAACAGTAAAAGGATGCAGAGAAACTAGAAACACCAGGGTGTCAGTCATTTATACATAAAACCTACTCAAATAGGAGAGTAAGGACTACTGTCATCAAATCTCTTGGTATTTGCACTTATGATGCTCACAGCTATCTGTGGGAGGGAAGAACGGCATACGCTCACTCAAAGCAATTGATAGCCAATTACAAGCATCTGTATATACTCATGCATACATGTGAATATGCATGTGTAACAGTTATTGGGAAAATAAAGGGTCAGTTGGCTGGCATGCTTGTGCTTGCCTTAACTTTCCCTGGTTGATCATATGGTAGGGGTGGTGTGGTGGCTGTGACTACATTGGGTGAATAATAGTGGGTTGATTGCAATTTAAAAACCCGTAAGCCAGTCATTCTGAATGCAAAATCATTGCTGGGAGGCCAAGAGAGCGAAATTGGTCCATGTACTCAGGGAAGCGAGGCGTGCATGCCATAATCACTCACCCCTGCCAGATACAGTTCTGTGAACTAATTATGGGCATCTATGAGTTTGCGAATGTGAAAGTGGGCAGTTGGCGCATTTGCATGGTGTTGCTCATGGTAGCCATCATGTGATGGGGATCACTGTCTAGTGGGTGAGAGAGTTAGTAATTTAGGAGTGCTGCAAAAAGGAGGGCGGTTCTGTGATGTCGACCAGCCCTAATTGCTAGATTTTCAAATGTTTGAAGTTTCGTGGCGGTTCTCAAGACCATGCATCACTGTCGACTTGCCTTGTAGCTGCCATCGGATCAATAGCGCCTCATTACTCCTTGTTCACACTGTGATTTCATCCTACTTCACACAATAGTTTTGCCACACCACCATCATTTTAAACTTTACAGAACTGCCTTCAAACCCTCCAATGCGTCAGGCTGTTTTCCCTCACCACTGTCATATTTTGGCATGGTTTGGAAGCACTTATTCTCGCCCTCCTGTGAGGCATTTACGAAGAAAGAGCGTGACAGGTTTTGTGCCTTTGGTTGGATCATAAACTCTGGTGATGTCAGAAGAGTCGTCAGTGTGTCTACAGCATTTAACGAGTACACAACCAAGCACCTGTACACTCAGGAGGGGGTTCTGATTGGGGTGGGGTCAGACACTTGGTTCCTCTGCTTCCTTAGTGCTGTAGTTGTTGTAGATTTGGTGTAGCGGATTTTCAGTCTCCTCAGTGATGTAGATGAATATTTTGATGGGGTTGTCATGTAGCTTTTCCAGTATGTTTCTTAAACAAGAATCAAATCTAAAATCTTTCATTGGGGGGGACACGTACATGCTTACTACCCCCACCCCCTCTCAGAAATCTGGGAGTGTCTCAGTCCCGCAAAGAGCTGCTTTGTTATCCTTCATGATTTATTCTTTTCCTGCTATGTCTTCAGTTTCTCTCCTACGGATAATAAATTTGCCACATGCTCTGATGACGGAACCGTGCGCATCTGGGACTTTCTGCGCTGCCATGAGGAAAGAATTCTAAGAGGTACGTTTATGACCAATCTGAAGGTACAAACACTGTCAGGGTATGCTTAAGAAAAAGGGAGGGAGCAACATATCGAAATGTGGTCTGTACATTTCTGAACTTCTAAACTTCTTCAGTCTTCACTTCATTCGCACATTTCTGCACCACAACATCGTTTCATAAAGTGAACCTTCTGCCCACGTGCTAAACAGTTGGTTTTATTTCTCAATATCACCTTTCTGAACATTTGTTTGCCGTCCGGGCATATGGAGAAAGTTCTAGATTAACTTTTACCTGCCTTTGATTAATTACTAAAGCCTAGAAAGCTAAACAAGCACGTACAGTACCTAGAGCTGAGAGGAAGGAAGGATATCTATAGAATAAAAGTCTAAAGTTTTTTTTTCTTTTTAAACCATTTCCTTTTAAATAAAATCAGTATATTTCTTAATCTCTGAAAGTTAAAAAAAAAAGCAGTTTTACTTTTCCCTGATTGAAAAATAATAATAATATTAAATAAAAATTTTCTTTGCAAGTTTATCATCTAAGATCCTGACATATTAAATAAAAGTCTGGGGAAGCATTCTGTTATATGGGAATAGTTAACAAGGATATGGTGTGTTTTCCAATAACAGCTGGTCTGGGTGTTTTCTGCAGCAATTCATCAACTCTGATCATTTCTATTCCCCAGCATATAATAGAGGGGGATACAGTCATCCGTATGTCCATCCATCTGTAATCATTTTAATTCCCGCTCAGAGGTCGGAAACTTTTTTAGGTTTCATCATCAAACTTGGCAGTCAATTCTACTAAGCAGTGTAGTTGTGTCTTTTGATATTTTCTATATCACCTGACACAGATATCTGTTTTAGTTAAATTTAATGTTGAACATGCAGGGATTTTTTAGCAGCTGTAGATTTGTGTGATGATACCACTTTATATAATCAGATGGCAAATTAATATTAATATACACAGCATAGACACAGCATGATCTGATTGGTTCACTGATTTTAGACATTATCCTGAGTGGATACTGCTTGAATCTAAGCAATGGACACTCAGGGCTGGTTAGAGTCACTTAAAGCAAACAGTGTCATCGATGGCATTGAAATAGAGCCGCATTTTAATTACATCATCAGGGTTTCTTGTCTGCCTGTCTGTGCATCTGCCCGGGGTGAAGGGCAGACAGACTGAAGGTTACAGCAAGTCGAATGTCTGAAATGGTTTTTCTTCAGTAGCGTCCTCCTTGTGTGAAGTATGTGCTTGAAGTATACAGATTAATAATGAAAAGAACTGGACTCGCTGTTCACACCATGGATATCAAGTTCTACTGTACTTCATAATTTAAAACAAGGTAGATATGTATATCAGTCAATATTTGGACAGGTGTTGTGATCTCGGTAATGCTAGTAAACACAGTGGAAAATGTTTAGGCCTGGTGCTCAGAGCATGCCCCAATGTATCGCAGTTGCTTTCTGTCAAACTGAATGAATGGATTGAGTTCACAGCAATAAGAAAAGAACATTTTGAACAATAGATTTAAACAGGTCTACAGCTGAATGTTAAAGCTGTGTGTATTTTCTCTAAAAATAAAAGTGCTAGCTTTTATCCCCTGAAACACAACAGTGAAATAATATGTCTCATGTAAAAATAAATAAATAAATTCATGCGGCACCCTAAATATCCCTCAGCACAAATAATAACAAATAATGGCCGTGACCGTAAGTGGCGTTCATTCAAATAGCTCAGAGGTATTCCCCATGACTGCTGGTGCAGATGAAACAGGCACGAAACATGCACGTTTTGTGAAAACATCAAACCCTAATAATAAAAAGAATGTAATGAAAGAAATAAACACAGGTCCATGTTGATCCAAGTTAAACATAAGAGTTGTCTACATGTACACGACCCGGTAGCAATTTCCTAGCCACAGGTTTTAACAGATTAATCTGAAGTTTTTATGACAAGTAGATGATTCAATTCAATTTTGGTTAGAATCTATGCATGGATGATACAAAAAATGTCACAAAAAATTATTAAACTCTATCCCAAAAACAAACCCCACCCATTTCTTATAATGGATGAGAAAAAATAATAAAAATCATGCCTCTCTCAGCGCACACCTGATTTGAATAATGTATATTCAGGATCAGAAGCTTTGACCTTAGAACAAATTTCAGGGTGTGCTGTGTACTTAATTTTTATGGCTTGATGGAGGTTTGCATTGTTTGTTTATTTGCGTGTGTGTGTGTGTATATGTATACACACACACTTAGGCTTATTGGTGGAGTGTAATATCTTACATTAATGTTTTTTTATTTTTTTATTAAGGCAGATACAGCTTTAAAATGCTTATTTTCATGCAGTTTTGTTTTATTTTGTTGGTTCATAATATGCAGTAAAAAAGTGAAGTGGATCTCGTGGGACCATTAAATATGTTTGATTTAAACTGTATAACAAAAAACAACCTGTTTGTCCTGGAATTTTATGCTAACCTACACATATGTATATTAACATTATTAGTATCCCACCTGCTTCACTAATTATTACAGCTTACTGTAATACTTTAATTAAAAATAAACGTGTTTTTTTTTAATGGCACGTCTATTTGTAAAGGCAGTAATGAGGTCGAGTGATACTTCAGTCCTCTGTACTTCTTACTCTTTCATTAAAATAAAGTAGTTGTGTATGTTTAATTTGCCTTAAAAACAACGTTGTTAGTTTGGTGAATGGTAAATTTAAATACTTCTTATAACATTGAATTATATGTAATTATTTTAATATTCCTGTGTTTTAGTGTAGTCTGCACTTCAACACAGATGTTTTTGTTTCTTACTAGTTTAATAAAGCTGCTACTAACATGCACCAATTATATGGCGGTTAGTGAGTTTAGAACATCTGAAGCATTTTTCTTAATCTTTAACTTACTAATTTGTTTGCATTGTGGCTGTGTTAAGTCTCATTCTAAACCCAATACTGGAACAGTTTTAATGGATCCTGGTGTAGATCCTCTGGAGCAGATTAACAAGGAGAAATTCCTTTAGATGGTACACACATATATACACACACACACACAAACATATATATATATATATATATATATATATATATATATGTGTGTGTGTGTGTGTGTGTGTGTGTGTGTGTGTGTGTG
>JAOUQZ010000022.1:1927896-1941740 GCA_028564935.1 Neosilurus hyrtlii
AGGTTATAACTGGCCGTTTTTGACTACTTTTGATTTTACCATTATATTTCACCTTAAAAAACTGTTTACCTTGCCTTTTTTGGTGTCAATTTTTCAGCACATTATAGTAATTTTTTATTTTGATATTCTGTATTAACGCATTGATCCTAAAGTAACGCAAAAAAACCCACAAAATCCAAGTAGCAAAAAGGTTCCTTTTTTACTGTTAAAAACAAACATGTTCAACAAACTATTTTTAAAACTTAGAATGCAAATATAAATTCTAAGTTAAAAAAAATTATGTACAAATTTAGCACTGACACTTCCAGGGCATGTTACTCCTCCTGTTCTCCACTTGATGGCAGTGTTTACTTGCAGACTGCCTTAGGGTTTTTTTGTTGTTGACATTACTATAGGTGCAGGAAGATAAATTAAAATTATTGACCATATCTCTAATTTTACTTTGACTGTCAAGACTATTTAAAAACTGGTATTTAGTTTAAAGTCTGCACTTCTGATAAAAGTTGAAACTGAAACTATGCAAGACCACATTTTCCTGCTATGTCATCTTAAATTGTCCACATGATTTGGACGTGCCAGCGCGTCCAGCGACTCCTAAGCATTAAATTATAAAAGGTGTCACTTCTTTCTGTTTAAAATTTTAAAGCATTGTTTTATGTTTATTTACAGAATTTCAGAGGTTGATATTGGTTAGCAGAATTTAATTAATTATAATTTCAAAATTGTCTCTACTTTTAAAAAATCAGTTTATAAAATTTCACCACATTGCAGAATATTTTTCAGAAATCTTACTTGATAGAACTTAGGGGGAATTCTATTTTGCAGACTACTGGTGGTTTATTGAATTCCATTGATTTACAGAACTCTACGGAATTCTACTGGTTTTCAGCATTATACTGGGTTTTACGGAGTGCCTCAGAATTCCTTTGGTTTGCAGAATTTGGTTGCTTCTCAGAATTTTACATAATTTTGGAAAAATCCATTGGTTTGCTGAATTTCACAGAATGGTATTGGTTTACAGAATTCTATATGCTAACCGATTTATATTTGTTTACAGAATTACAAAACAGAGTTCTACTGGTTTATGGAATTCTACTGGCTAAGCACAATACCACAAATTTCATTGCAGTTCTATCCATTTGGAGATTTCCAAATAATTTTGTTGGTTTAAAATAGGATTATTGTAGATAATAAAGTTAATTAAAAGGCTGTAAAATGTTTTATGATAACATTTTTCACATTAATAGAATCAGTGCAATAAGTTTCACTAGTTCAATTAAAGTGTTTAATTAATAGAACTGTTTTATTTGTAATAATAATGAGGTGTCTGGATTATTACAGCTGGATTCCTTTAGCAGATATTCCATATTTGTGAAAATTTGGCCCTCAGGAAAGGCTTCAGATTAAGCTACACTTGCCTTTTGCCCCTTAGTAATTTTACAGTTTCTTGTTGGTTAAAAGTTGTTCCCTGCCTTAGTAAAAAATATTCTATGCTGGAAGGCACAATCATGTGAAATATTGCTAGTTCTTTCCTGATAGCAGTACTGAAACTTGTAGGGTCAGGTTTTAAATTTTTATTTATCATTTGCTTATTTAAACATTTTAATTGAGATAGTCACACACAAAATATATATATATATATATATATATATATATATATATATATATATATATATATATATAAATAATGTAGCTATTTTAATCTGAAACAAAAACCCTTACTCACTTTCATAGTAATTTTGTTGGATATTAATATAATGATTATTATTATATGATCAAGAAGAAATATGCAACTTTTAAGGCTATATTTAATACATAATGGAATTGTTTTTATTCTTTCCCTTCCTATCTTCTCTGAAACTGACGACTGGTGCCAGTTCTACTCATGAGTTTTTCTGGTATCTCAATATATAATCAATAACACAGTAGTGGCTGAGCTTTGAGAGCAAGTGCAGACTTGGAATAAAGATTCTCAGAAATAGGTGTTCATAACTTATGGTCAGAATTTTTATGTTTTATTTGTCATTATAGCCAATAATATTAGACCCTAGTGTTTGATTATTATTTATATTCTCTATCACACACACCTTTAGTACTGTAGACAGTACTGTGATCTTGGTTATTGGAAGTAATGTTTGATAGTGTGATCATTAGTTGTTAAACGTCTTTCACATTTGATGCTTTCCAGGACATGGAGCAGACGTCAAATGCGTCGACTGGCATCCCACCAAAGGCCTAGTGGTCTCAGGCAGCAAAGACAGCCAGCAGCCCATCAAGTTCTGGGATCCAAAAACTGGCCAGAGTCTGGCAACATTGTAAGTTTGATATCGGGAGGCATTTTAGCCGGAAATGTGTATGACTGTAAATGGTGTGTGAAATGGAGCAACTACCAAGTGAAAGCTAACATTGTCAATATGGCCTACTGTAATCGGTTTAATTAATATTTCAATCCAGCCTTCACTGTCCTGTTTAGTTCTGTTTAAACGAGAGCAATCCTGAGTAGGCTGTCAATCAAGCATACTATTTAGAATATTAGGCCATGCCCAGGTAGTATGATCTCAATATTCCAGTTATTACATAAATCTAAATTGGATGACCAGTATTATTCAAATCTGATGACAGTGAGTGACAATGTGAGAAACTTTTATTATTGTATTTAAATTCTTGATAGTTAATAAATATGTACATTGTTACCATCAAACGGAAATGCCGGTTAACCTAGCCCCGAGTCTCACCACACTTCCACTTTCCACATATTGCTTAAAAAAAAAACACATTTCCCCCTTGGTCACTGGTGTCAGGTGATACAGAGGTCTGATGGCCTGTTCTTCACAAAGGGAAAACCTTTAATTCTTGAAAATTAAAAAACAAAATACTGATTTCTTGCTTTCAAAAACTTTCATTCCAAATTGCTTTTTGTGTAATTATGTCCAAAATGAACAAAAGGTCTAGTTGTTGGAAAGTTGACTAGCATTAAAGGTTAGATTAGCATGAGTAAAGGCCTCTTCTATTTTAATTTTTTTATGTAGTGACATGGCTACTAAAGGTATATGAGGCAATATTCTTGTAGTAGATTAGCCAATCAGAACAAGCGGGTGCGCATATACAGTCAATACACAGAATAAAACAAAATAACATTGTAGTATTTTTTGTAATATTTCATAAACTTGTTTACAGCAAATTTTATACCGTTGTAAAAACAAGAACAGATGGATGGGAGAAGTGAGGTTTTAGTATTTTTAGCTACAAATCAGAAGGTTGTGAGTTCAAATCCCACCATGTCCAGCAAAACCCTTAAACCTAAACTTTTGAAAAAAGCACATGCATAAATAATAATAATAAAAAAATAGTAGTTATGGTGTGGCGAGCTGTCCAGGGTGTACCCCGCCCTCACCCAGAATCGGCTAAGTTGGGCACTAGCCTCCCTGAGACCCTAATTAGCATTAAATAATAGTCTTAGAGAATTAATGAAATAATAATAGTAATAATAATAGACAACTAACATGTAAGAGGATTTTCTTGTGTTTCAGGCATGCTCATAAGAATACAGTGATGGAAGTGAAGTGGAACCTGAACGGTAACTGGCTCCTGACAGCTTCGCGTGACCATTTGTGCAAGCTGTTTGATATACGAAATCTGAAAGAAGAGTTGCAGGTCTTCCGGGGGCACAAAAAGGAAGCTACAGGTAGAGACTGAGAAATGCTGTACACTCTCTATATGTTAACTCTGAACTTTGTGTCAGGGTTGTGTGACATTTGACACTGGTTATGGGTTTTGTGTTGTATAGCTGTTGCCTGGCACCCGATCCACGAGGGTCTTTTCGCGAGTGGCGGCTCTGATGGCTCTCTGCTCTTCTGGCATGCAGGGTACGAGCTTCATGCATCCCTGCATGTTACACACACAGCTAACTGTTCCACAGCCCTGTTACAGAATGTAACATGCTGACAGTTTAAATGTATAATCAACAGGGTGGAGAAGGAGGTTGGAGGTATGGAGATGGCCCATGAGGGTATGATCTGGAGCTTAGCCTGGCATCCTCTTGGTCATATATTATGCTCAGGTTCTAATGACCACACCAGGTTTGTATTTCAGAAAGTATGTAGTATATATTAGGACGTGATCTGTGTATCACAAGCAAATTCTCATCAGATGTATTTTAATCACCTTCAGCAAATTCTGGACCCGAAATCGACCAGGAGACAAGATGCGCGACCGCTACAACCTGAACCTCTTACCGGGAATGTCGGAGGATGGCGTTGAGTATGGTAAGTTTAGAAATATTATAGTATCTGTAGTTGTATGGATTATTGAGTGCTGTAGAGGATGCTGGTGATGGACATGTGCGCTCACAGATCCAGAATCAATTGTATTTTGGAAACTGTCAAGTAGTAAACCAGGAATGTTATGTTTTGCCTTCCAGATGACATGGAACCCAACAGTTTGGCCACCATCCCTGGGATGGGGATCCCGGAGCAGCTGAAAGCAGCCATGGAGCAAGAACAAAGCAGTAAGGATTAGCGCCCACCCCCCATTTTTATAATTTAACCCTGTACTTAGTGCCATTTGACTCTGAATGAAATAAAAATCCATATTAACTCATCCCTTCACAGATAAAGAGACAGTGCCGGAGACGGAGATGAGCATCCCAGGGCTGGACTGGGGAATGGATGAGGTGATGCAAAAGGACCAGAAGAAACCGCCAACAAAGAAGGTTCCCTATGCAAAGCCAATTCCAGCTCAGTTCCAGCAAGTACGTCCAAGTCCATGGCACACTACATACCATTTTTAAAAAATGTATTCTTTTTAAAAGAGCTGTTTGGTCTCTAATCACTATGGTTTCCTTGTTTAGGCCTGGGCAGAGAACAAGGTACCAGCTATGGTTCCAGGAGAGCCACCCAAGGAGAGGAATGATGAGAAGGTGGATGGGAAGAAGAAGACTCAGGCTGAGATTGAGCAGGAAATGGCTGCTCTTCAGTACACAAACCCCATGCTGTTAGAGGTGCGCTACAATACACACTTCTGAGACTATAAATACTACAACTGGTTTCTTCCTGGTGCCATCAGTGCTGTGTGTATCAAATATTTAATAAATTGAATTAACTAACATGTGTGTTCATCTGCAGCAATTGAAGATTGAGCGAATGGCTCAACTCCAAGAACAAACCATGGCATCTCCTGCAGGCCAACCTGGCTCCATACCATCCTTCCCTGGTCAAACAGGTCCCATGGCTCCGCCTCCACAGGGCTTCCCTCAGTCAATACCCCCCCAGCAGATGCCTCCCAACATGGGGCCTCCGATGGGTCAAAGTGGCATACCTGGTCCCTATATCTCCCCCGGTCAGATAGGACCTCCAGGGCCAATACCTCACCAGGGTCCTCCTCCACCACAGGGCATGATGGGACCTCCAGATCTCCATGGACCTCCACGCCACCCTGTACCTCAAAGGAATATGGGGCCTCACGGCATGCCACCAGGCCCCAGGGGAATGCAGGGCCCTCCGCCAGGCCCCATGCCTTCAGGACCACCTACAGGAGGCATGATGGGCCCTCTGCCTCGGGGTCAAGGGCCTCCCCAAGGAGGAATGATGCATCAAGATATACGTGGACCAGCACCTCACGGGAACATGATTGGCTCACAGGGGCCTCCACCAGGAGGAATGATGGGGCCTCCATCCAGAAATCATAACATGGGCAACATGCATGGAATGGGGCCTCCTCCTGGAGGGATGCATGGGCCTCCGAACAATATGCAGGGACCGCCGGGTAACATGCAAGGACCTCTTCCTTATATGCAGCAGGGCAAGCCACCGCACATGAGCGAAGGAGGCAGAGGACAGTTTAACCAGGTAAATCATCGACCTTAACTGATTTTTTTTTTCTTTTTCATTTGCGAATCTTGGTTTAAACCCATGTCTCTTTTTCAGGGACAAAATTCTGGCCCACAGTCAATGATGCATGGCCCTGGTGCCAAAGGTAGCCTCGACAACCCATTAGATCTAATCAAAATTCAGATATCTGATGGTAGTACACATATTTTTTGTCTCATATCTTATTACACTTTTATATAGACGGACCTCGAGGACCTCCGAACCATCACATGGGGCATCCGGCTGAGCACCAGGGCTCGGAAGGGGGCTCTCAGTACTGGGTGGAGGATGGAGCGTACCAGGAAGGCTGGAGGAGACCTGGACAGGACTTTCATGGAGATCCCAGGGGCCACCGTGGAGGTTCTGGAGGACAGTGGGATAACCAGGAGAGGTTTTCTTCTCACGACGAGGAATATGAAAGGTGATTCTACAGATTGGGTCAAATAATTCATCACAACACTCATCACAGTCTTCCTGTTCAGGATAAATTGTCTGGCTTCCATCAGCATGGTTACTGACTGTAGTGTGTCCTGCAGGTTTGATGATGGGTACGAGGGTACAGGGGAGGGGTACGAGCAGAGGCCGAGGAGACCGCCCCACTCGGATGACTCGTAAGTACAATACAACTTAATTACAGATTTAAAAAATCCATAAATCAGTCTCTCTCATTATTCAGCTGCAGAAAAAAAGCAAGATGTTGGCCATAACCAGCTCTGGATTTTTTTTAAGCTTCAGGAGAGGGGGAATGAGTGGACGCGGAGGCCGAGGAGGGGGATACCAAGATGAGTATGGAGGAGATGAGAGCTTCGATTCTCAGGATGACATGAGCCAAGGATGGGGGAACGGAGGAAGAGGACGGCCGCGTGGAGGACCACCACGTGGAGGTTCGAATCAAATCCTGTCTCTCTCTCTCTCTCACACACACACACACACACACACACACACACACACACAAGCACTGAGAATCCATCCAATCAGCATGAGTTTGAACATGTCATATCTCATAGGTGGTGTAGGAAGAAAGGGGCTTCTGCCAACTCCTGATGAGTTTGCGGCTCACTACGAAGGAGGAAGAAACCAAGAGGGTTGGGAGGGAGGCTCAGGTAGAACCACTGTAAAACAAAAAGCTTTGGGGCGGGAGGGTGTAGGTAGATAGTGTGAATGTGAAGCTGGACATGAAGTTGAATTTCCAAAACTGTAGAAAGGAAGTGTAGCCTAGTGATGCCGTGTGTGTGTGTCTGTGTGTAGGTCATGAGGGATATCGGGATGGCCAGAGAGGTGAGCACAACATGCACGACAGCCCGTCTGGGGTCAGCCGGGAGCGCTCCTCTTCTCTACAGGGTATGGACATGGCCTCACTGCCGCCTCGCAAACGTCCCTGGCATGACGGCCCAGGCACCGGCGACATGGACTCACCTGGAGCTGGACCTGATGACAGAGCAGGTAAGGAGAAAAATTTTTTTAAATCATCGTTAGCATTGGGTAAAGTGCATGAATTTGGTATTGAAGCACTGCCTTTGGTTGCAAAGTGACACTTTTTCTCCTTTTAGGTCGTCCTCCATCACGCGACGACATCGGGTACGGTCCTCCTCCATCCAGGGGTGGTAGAGGAGGGTGGGTTCGCGGTGGCAGGGGACTGAGAGGAGGCCGAGGACGGTAGGAGGAGTTATGGAAAAAGGAAAAGGACCAAAAGAGCTGCAGATCTGTTCCATCCGTTCCGACTCACTGGCTCGTGTTTGCGTTTTGAGGTAGTACTGACTCTCGCGCTTCCTGTTGATCATAGGAATATGAGTCTGGACACTGTGACTGAAGATCGTTCAGTCAATAACTGCTCACGATGATGTGAAATTTAAACTTGGGCATGTTACATCTCAGATACGAGACTGAAGAGACTCGCTCACACCCTTCACTTCATCATGAGGTTATTTGGGGCTTTTTTTTGTTGTTTTTTTTTGGAAGAATCATCCCTGAAGTACTCCACAGTGAGCAATATGCAGTGTTTCTCACTCAGTGGTGCTGTCGTGCACAGGTCCTCCCCAAAGCTCCTGTTAAACTCTCACAAACACACCCTGCATGTGCACACTTCCAATCCAGCAGATTAAATGGTGGACAGATCTGACGGACAGGTGAACTTTGAGACGTGGCTCGTCCAGTCGTTTAATTTTATGTACAATAATAGTAATAATAGAGTAAAGAGTTGTGTAATGTGAGCAGCTGACTCCTGAGGCTGCTGACTTTGTTTCAATGTGTACAGTTTGTCTCAATGTGTACAGTTTGTCAAAAGGTCGTCATATGGTTTTGTGCATTTTTGTATGAGATGGCAATAGAAGTTTGTGCAACATTTATATCAAACCACTCGTCATTTCATCCATTTTTACATCTTTATCTATTTTCACTCATAATTTGAACACAATTTTATATTACCGTGTTGTCTGGATTAAAAAAAAAATCTTAAGTTGATGAACCACTTAATCCTACCAGGGTTGCAGGGAGGCTGGAGCCCATCTTAGCCATCTCTGGGCAAATACAGGGTACACTGGGAACAGCTGGCCGGCTCACTGCAGTGCCAACACCCCCACACCATTCACATTGAAACCTAGGGGCAATTTTGAACACCCAATTAGCCTAAGGTGCAAGTCTTTTGACTATGGGAGGAAACTGGAGTACCCTGAGGAAACCCGCACAGACATGGAGAGAACATTTAAACTCCACACCAACAACTGACCTGAGCATAGGATTCGAACCCAGGACCTCCATGCTGTGAGGCAGACATGCTAACCACTACACCACAATGACGCTACAAAATTTAATTTGTGGAAATAAATATTTTTTAAAAGTGCAGCATATACATGATTATAGCATGTTGCTGTGGTACAAGAGAAATAAAACACTGATGTTATTAGGTTGGTGCCAATCAGGCCCCAACACATCACCCAATCACTGTTACCTCCACCAGGTGGTTGTTTTCACCTGTGTTAATTTTATTTATATATATATATATATATATATATATATATATATAGTACAAGTGCCAACCCATTAAATTTTGGAGGTGATCCATGCATGTGATCATGTTTTTAAAAATCCATTAGGCTCAATAAGTGCAAATAATGTTCATCAGACACCCACTAGCAGAAGACTTTTCATTCTAACTGTGCCAAGCTGTATTAGGGGCAGTCTTGACGCCAACCATTTAGGGGTGGTGGAGGTACCTTGCATTCTGGGTGATCTAGTTTTATTTAAGTGTTTCTAAGACAGGGTAATTTTTAAGATAAAACGTGAGAAGGAAATCTCCTGAAGATCTAGACGGCCGCGTTGGGCAGCTGGATGGAAACACACTGACTTTTATTATACACCTCATTCATATTATCAGAACTAATTTCTCTTACGTCTACACTTCATGCATTTATTTTCACCAGGATATATAGAAATATAACTGCTTGCATTAATTTCACCAGAAGGGCTCATACCTTTTCAAACACAAAGAATTAAGAAGGAAAAAAACTGTAAAGAAGAATGAAGTAACTGGGTGTCAGTACTTTGCCTCTTGGATCAGAATGAATGAGCAAAGCCCTGTGCAGTTCACTGTTATCTACATGACTTTATTTACACTGTCACACACATACACAAAGAAATCTGTTAAATGTACATAAATAATGCTTTGGTCCTTATTTCACATTGGAACAAAAACAGTCTGAATGAATTGGGAGTTAATCCAGATAAATGCAGAAACCAGTTTCATCCTAACAATTGATAAATGCTCCTAGGATTAAACTCTGGTGTTCCGCAAACCAGATTAATACAGCAAGCATCCCAAAATATAAAACGCATTCTTCCTGCACACCGGATTAGTGTTTAGTCCTAAAATTCTGTAGTTTGCCCGAAGCTTGTGCTCAGATGGGCATGGTTTTGCCGCTCACTGTCCTTTTGATGGCTGATGCAGCCATTCCACCGACAAACCTCATTCCTGCGCTTCCACCAGGAACCAGAGACAGCACGTAGCCCACTATAGCCCCGATCTGTACGATGGCTCCGAGCGCCGTGAGCATGGTGCTGTGGAGCCCTAGCGCCGCGTAGAGGGTCGCCCCCAGCGAGCACAGGTAAATCACAGCGCCTGGCGACGGGGCGGAGATCATGCGACTCGGGCCGCGTAGGATGGCGGCGCCGGTCAGCGCGAAAAGCGACCCGAGTGACCACAGCAGAGCGAATTTCCTCGCCTTCAGTAACAGCAGCGGCGCGTATAGAGCAGAGAGTCCGAAACACAGCGCCGAAAATAAGATACACACCCCGAACGCGACCAGACGCTGAGAACGACTCACGCCCGGCAAACACGGATCGGGTTCTGCAGACCACGGCCAGGAAAACCCGCTGCTCGGATTCGGGCCTGCAGAAGATCCGCTGCGACCCGAGAAAGGACTGGACCACCGTCCGAACCAGCTACCCGGTAAACCGCTGTCTCCTTCGTCGATGTTCACAGTGGTGCTGGAACTCGACTGAGAAATTGTTTTTGCCCCGCTCTTAGACTGGGCTAGATATTCCTGAAGCTGACGGTTTAATTCCGCCATGATTGTTTCTTTAAAATCCCAAACCGGAAGTGATACGTCATTAATACGCGACCGGTTAATTTTGGTCGCCTGTCATTGACGTAGCAGATAAACGTTAGACAATAAAATAAAAAATATATAATAAAATTAACGTGATTTTTTTTTACATTTAAAGGTGTTGTTTAGGAGTATTTTTTTTGTTTTTGGGTAATTTAAACCATTTAATTAAATAATTCATTAAACAATTCTGAAAACTATTTTTTATATGTATTAGTATTTTGTGATGCCACAAGCTGACTATTACAAAAAAGATTCTGGTAGGGAAGTGTGTGTGGGTGTGGGTGTGTGTGTGTGTGTGTGTGTGTGTGTGTGTGTGTGTGTGTGTGTGGGTGTGTGTGTGAGATTCATTTAAGGTCCATGCCTGAGTGAATACCAAAGAGCTGAATGTAAGAACTGATACATTTATTTTATATTTCAGCAATTCCCATTAATTAACTTCCCATGATTAATTCGCCTAGGACATAAAGTTACCCAATTTATTTACTGTAAACTTAATTTACAGTAGCAATATTCCTCTGGGTCCATCCACCGCTGCCTAGTCTGTCTAAAATTAACCTCCCTCTCCACTGGTCTCTGGTTCCCAAACTCTTTTTATGGTTTGAGTGTGACAGCAGCTGATTTTCTTTAGAAACACACACCAGTCAAGAGAAAGGGAGAACACAAGGGACCAGGTCAGTCAATTAAAATCCCATGAAATATTCTAATTATCTAAAACTTCAATGAAAGGAAAATAATTTAAAAACTAAACACTTAAAAGTAATTTTATGTAAGAATGATCTGTTAATGAGTTGTATCTCACATAATTTTAACATTCACAATATAATTATTCAGGATATTTAAAATATTTCTGCAGTAGTTGATGTGAATTTATTTATTTATGATGATTAGGGTTTTATTTCTGTATTTCAATTGTTCAAATTTTGAGGAAAGACCATTTAATCTGCAGTGAACCCAGTAAGACACTGCTGTCTTTTTTTATTATTAAGCTTCATTTAAATTGAATCATATGTTACTTAACTGGCTGTTTTTAAATAATAATTAAAACAAAAATGTTATTATGCAAATGGAAAGCAAGGACTCTTGTTCAAAATATTTATTAAAAACATTATTTTAATTTTTGCATTTTTACTCTTTCATTTAAATGTGCAGTTTGTGTGTGTTTTTTATGTTTATATACTTGTAGTCATACAACAGATTTACTGGCACTTTATACAAAACATTTTTTTTTCTTTAAAGAATTGCCATGTTGTGAATAAGACTGGTTTTCTTATTTAAGGCTTCTGTTTATATTTTCATTAACCCTACTATTAGTTCCACCCTCAGGCAGCATGAAGCTGTTCACTCCATTGATTATCCTTAAAAAGTATCCTCTTGAGACATACATGGTTAATTTTTATAGATGGTGTAGGGTCGACTAAAGTGATCAGAAAGCTCAGTTATGTTTTTATTCCAAATATGTGTTTTGCAAAATTACAAATTGCTCCTTCAATATCAGTGATGCAGAGTGGAATGTTAATGTCTGGTTAGGTGAGGTGGTGATTTGGTTGTTATGAGTAATCTTGAAATTTTGTCCTCTCCAGCATCATGTCTCTGTCCCAGATCACTCCAAGTCTTTTCCTGGGCGGAGCTGAAGCCCCTCTTAATCGAGACCTCATGGCTCGCAAGGGTATCACCCTCATTGTCAATGCCACCCTGTCCCACAGCTGCCCCACATACCCAGGAGTGGAATGTGTACGTGTGGCTGTACCAGATCTTCCCACTGCACGTCTGAGTCAGCATTTCGATCGAGTGGCAGCCCGCATTCATTACAACCAAGCTGGTGGAACGTTAGTGCACTGTGCAGCAGGCATGAGCCGCTCACCCGCATTGATCATGGCATACCTCATGAAGTACAAGGGTGTAACATTGTGCCAGGCACACCACTGGGTGAGGCAGAGCCGACCCTCAATTCGCCTTAACGCAGGATTCTGGGACCAGCTCCTGGACTACGAAAAGAGACTTTATGGGAAAAATACAGTGAAAGTTGCAGCTCCACTGGAGGTGTCTAAAACACCCAAACTGGTGCCCAGACACAGTCTGAGACAGTGTCCAGCATCTCCAAGGCTCAGCTGGTTTAGGCGATAGAATAGTAAAGATGTGTAATTATTTGATTTTACCCAGTGAAAGTCCTGAATTTTAGGACTAATCACTTTCCAACATTGTTTTTACTTTAAAAAACCTTACTTAAAAAACTTTCCCATCGTTTAAGGTGCTTTGTAACAGTGGTTCATGTACATCTATTGGAATGGAACTTGCTAGCAATTAGCATGATATATATTCATGATGGTCACAGGGAGCACAATATACTATAATATTGTTTACTTAAAAAGACAGTTCATGAGTTCAGTACTGTATACTTTTTATGCATTAAAAAAATCAAGACATTATAATTTATATTATATTTAAAATATATTATCATTTTTATTTTCTAAATCAATGCATCTACAGGTTTTTTAGGGTAATCATCAGGCTAATATTTAGTTTGGTCTACTAAAATTTAAATATATTACATGTATCCACACAAATGACATCCATAAATGTACACATTTTAATTGAGATGTTATCAATTCGATTCAAATCAATTTTATTTGTATAGCGCTTTTTACAATTGACATTGTCACAAGGCAGATTTACATAGTAAAATTAATTTAAGGAGGAATTTATCTATTTTTCTACAACTCCCTACATATTCCTAATGAGCAAGCCCACAGCGACAGTGGCAAGAAAAAACTCCCTCAGTTGACATGAGGAAGAAACCTTGAGAGTAAACAGGCTCAAAAGGGAAACACATCCTCATTTGGGTAAAACCATAAAAATACAAAACTTATAAGAAAACTGCATTACAGTCCAACAATCTGGTTGGTTATACCACAACTGTAAGTCCTAAATAATTGTAGCAAAAGAGTTTATATCACCAGCAGTGAAAATCCATCTTCACAGTTGCTGAGTGCATATCTAAACCCATATGGATCTTCATCAGCAGGAGCGAGGGGCTTCCAAGATGAGAACTCCAGCCAGAATCAGCACAACAGGACAGACCGCAGGACTCACAAAGCAGAAGGATCAGAAGGATCAGGATCACCGGCATCCAAGAAGTATCATGTGTACCTCAGCAAAAACCCATAGAGAGAGAAGGGGGGGGGGTTGTTAGGTATGCTTATAAGAGTGTAATGGTAAAGAAAGAGTTTATAAGTGCTGGGTGCAAGCAGGGACTCCGGCATGACTAACTATGGCAGCATCACTAATAAGAGAGAAATCAGAAGGAAGGCAGACATGAGGGCACCCTGTAACGTTGGGCAATCAGCCATTCCACTGTCAACAGACCTGGGTGAGC
>JAOUQZ010000022.1:1955253-1978245 GCA_028564935.1 Neosilurus hyrtlii
GCCTACTCTTGACGAAAATCAGCAATGGTTCTTTTACATGCCTCCCACCATAGACAGTGAGAGACATGGCCGGCATTCGATAACCCAGTTAGGTGCACTGGGGGGACAGCAGTGAGAGCCCGTTGGTAGTGGGGCTTGAACCCCCGACCTTGGGATCAGTAATCCAGTTCCCTACCACCAGGCCACTGCCACTCATTTAAATGGTTTCCATGTAATTATTTTAAATTAAAGTTATCGAGCTAACATGATTTCAAAATAAATTTCAAAAAATGGAATGGAATTCCAATAATGGAATTGCATAGCATCATATTCTCTCTGGAATGGCACCCAATCATGTTGATTGGCTCCCAATCATGTTGAATGGCTCCCAATCACCGTAGAGGTGTATCGTATCATATATATATAATATTAGGGGCAGCGCATCGAGATGTCTATTCATAATAGCCTTAGTGATGGAGATAGACATCCCTACAACCAAGATTAACAATCGTGGAGTTTGGCGCACACAAAATTAATTCCAAACCCGTAATGAAATGAAATCATCTAGATTGACGAAGTGTCTTAAACATAAACAGATGAATTGAATGATTACCAGGTGCTCAGTGTCATTATTCTGACTTTACCAGTAAAACTACTTTTTGATTCTGGTTTATTATTAAATGTGTTAAAAAGCCCCAGGCATCATAATACGAGTATCCACGTTTACACTGTTTGAGGTTTATTCCAGATGTACAGGGGCGCCATGTGCCAAAAACACGGCATTTAGCCAAATAACATCCTGCTGATGCATTGAGTTTATGGAACTTACACTGCTGAATGGATGGAGCTCCTGCAGGCTCCGTCTCTGGACCAGCAGATTGCGCTGCAGGTGGCTGTGGAAGGCGGTGGTCACGCGGCTGGGCTGTCCACACAGCACACACTGGCTGCCCACCATCGCTGACAGCAACAAGAGGCAAAGTTTTGAATAAACCACATGTCCCAAATCACATGCTATTCACTATATTTTTTATACAGGGCACTACTTGGGCTTCTGATCTGAACAAGACATAGAGGAGAGATGATCTATCACACGCACAATATACCATAATGAGTATGGAATACCCATAATGCACTGTGTATGAAAATAATGTGCATACAGAATACAAGAGATACTTGGTGCTTATGGGGTATATATAGTGAAGAAAGTGTGTTACAGATACAGCTGTAATAAAATCCTTTAAAAACTACAGCTAATGTAAAATGTGAAACGATCCAACAAATCAAAAGAATAGCAAGAACATTGCTTGTTGTACACCATGTGGGCGAATACTCGCTAAAAGCAAACTGACCACATGTGGTTTGGGATGCAGCCACAGTGGACTGATGCTGGTGAGATAATTGTGGTAATGTTTATGTGGTCTATGTATGTGGTTTTGGATGCAGACACAGTGGACTGATGATGATGATGACGACGACGATGATGATGAGATGGGTTGTGCTGGTTATGTAATAATTCCATGAATCACAAACATGCAGACTCCAGCGTCTGTGTTATTTATTAATCCTGATTTAATGACACATTCTAATTCCTTTTACTTTCTTTTATTTGGTATGGGCTCATCCCCATTCACTAACTAGCTCTCAATTAGTCACCTCCTTGAGGGTGAAGGCTGTATAACATGCTTCCTCCTACCTTCTTTCTCATACACAAGCTCACTGATGAATCTTGGTGATTGACGGCTGAAAAGAATATGGCCCCACCCACCAAAAAAAGTGGACTCTTATTGGACTCCTGACTTTGACAATGCTGGGGTCTGAACTCAGTCTAAAATATTCTAGTAGAAACGGAGTTGCATAACAAGAACATTAATAACATTAACAACAATAAGGAGGGCATACGAAGAGCACAAACCTCCTCCAATCCCAAAAAATAAAGAACAAAAAACTACGGGGGCTTTCAGAGAGCAAGGTACTGCTGCCAGGCTCAGATATATTATAGCTTGTCATATTTATAATGAAATGTCTCCTCTTGATGGGCATCTGAACATTTTCCCCCATACTAGAGAATAGGCCTTTTTTTTTTTTTTTTTTTTTTTTAATAAACATGATTCCATTATGTCATTAATAGTTTGTTACTTGTATCACACACTACCGGAGAGACAAATGTAATAAAAATTTGTGCATCTGTGTTGCACGCAAACTAACAAACAGGTGAAAAACCCCTGGAGGAGGTATTAATAACGTACACAGCACCCCCTGCTGGGCCTATTGTAATACCACACTTCATGTATATTTTACAAGGTAAAGGATATATAACCCCCCCCCCCGGTTCTAGAATTTGATCCGGATCATCACAAAAATCAAATGAAACTTGGGCCAGAGTGCACCTAGAAAAAAAATTTTTCTTTTTTTATGCATTTGTATTATTTAGCCTTAAGTTGCTAATAGACAGACCGACCAACCAATCAACGCAAACAAAAACAAGCTTCTTAGAGGAAACAATACTAAGAAACTTTTATTTTGAAACCAATTTCTGTCATTCAATATTTTAAATTCAGACATGACTATAAAAATTTTTATTAGAGCAGCTGTCAAGACGTAGCCAACTTTATTCTGCTTATTACAGCGGTGTTATTTGATAAGTTGTCAGAACTTCACACCTTTGCTTCTCTCTTAAGTCTTAAATACAGAAGATAAACAGTGAGACCTGATTTTATCTTTGACTGACACTTGGCTACATATAAAGTCATTAAAACAATCTGTCCCTGAAAGGGAGATGTAAATATTTGGAGAACGAGTGTGTATGAGTGGATGAAGAGAGCAGGGGGAGTGGGGTGTTGTGAACATGCTTGAGTTTGCGGCGCCACTGTGTTTTTGCCGTGTGAATAAGAGCCTTTATGTTTTATATTGCTGTCAGAACAGCCTGCAGCTCGCTGCTCCAGAGCACAAACAGACCTGTGTCTGCTTTCCTGGCCAACTGCCAACACTCACTCCACACACACACACACACACACACACACACACACACACACACAAACACAATGTGGAATCCAGGGAATTCTACAGCAGAGCCAAATCGCACCGACTTCCAAGAAAATTACACCTATTAGAGGATCAAACCCAACCACGATCAAACATGTAACTCCTGATAAACACACAAGACAATACCAAACACATGGAAAGCTTCACTTTGAAAGTGCTACACACACCACCTCAGTCCACACAATCATTTAAAACATCAGTCAGACATCATCCACATAAAGATTGTTTGCTCTTTGATGCAAAAACAGCAAGTTGTTTCAATCTTCATCGCAGATGCCAGTAACATGTTAAAACAATCAACAACACCACAAACGTTAAAGACGACGCTAATGCTGACACAGGTCATAACATAACACAACGCTAACATTCGCCAACGGTTGATATGGTACAGTTCCTTGTAGACAGATATCTAACATTTAAAAAGGTTTTCTGTCTCCTTAACTTCAAGACAGCCATCAAAATAAAGTATGCTGTAAACCCACTGAGGTGTAAGAGAAATTTAATCCTTCATGACGTCTTGTGGAAAATAATCAGCTTCAATCAATAGCTACACTAACCCAGGTTTGCTCATTATTTTCCTATAACCGCACACCTTGCCATGTTTTATTCCTTACACAGCATACTGTTTCTATTATTATGAGAATGACCCAAGTATTGATCTGCCCTTTTCTTTATTTGAATAATTGAGTAGTTCATGTATTTGTACATCTCAGCATTGCTTGATTTTTTTTCTCCTCGCTGCCGTTTTCGCCTAATATTTCTACATAGCATCATAAAACATTTTGAAAACTATTATTAAATCTGACATCTGCTCACATGGTTTAGTGGCAAAATAACTGATTTACATACGAAGTACAAGTTTGCATCATAAATCATTTACTGCGATCTGACTGGTTTTCTATCTGAAGATAATTAACAGTTATTCCATGACCTCGATTCGAATATGCACTGATAGCTTGCAAAAGCATTAAAGGCCATCAGTCCTACTGGACAAGAGAGAATGGAATAACGGTTTTATTCTATCCACACTCACAGGATTTTATTCAAATTCTTACTTTTTCTCAACTACTTATTGTAAGTACCGTTTAGCATGCTAACTGGCTAGCTACACTTCCTGTTTTGGTACACTGGTCACGATGCCCTCTCCACTGGGCACCAAGTGATGCCGAGGGACTGGAGGCCTGTTCCTGGTCACAGATGGATAAAATTGAGTTTGGTCCAAAAAAACAACCAAACATGCAAACTTTTTTAAATTTGTCTAATTCCTGAAAAAAAATACATTTTTGACATCTACAACCTCTATTCATGTGGCTTTTCATGGAATAAGTCTAGAATAAATGTAAGAGATGACTGGCTAGCGTTAGCAATTAGCTTAGCATGAGTTATGACAACTTCCAGATTATTTTTCCTGCAGTGATGTACCAACTAACAGTATATGGGATGATATCCTATGAGTAGATTAGCCAATCAGAAAAAGAGACTATTCATATCCTATGGGTTCAACTATATCCACCTCTCTTTAGGCGAATAACTGTAGCATAGACTTTGTGCTGGTTTACTGGACTGGCATTCATTTGTTTTTGTTCCTTAAAAATGTTCATAAGTCTGTGAGGAAACGCATAACGTACACAATCTAATATAAATATGTATAAATAAACATGAAATATAACATGTGTACTGACTCCATGCTTTTCCTTCCATACGTTACTCAAAGTTATAACATGGGTTTCAATTATTACATACATATTTTTACCTTCTGTTTTTTTTTTTAAATTAGTTTACCATTTCACAAACATACCAGCTGACTTCCTACAAAACCCAGCGACTGATTTTTACCTAGACAGACTTGCACATCGGCGGTTTAACACAGTTATGCATAATTTGGCTCCTTCAGCCTGGTCATGATAGCCTGGCTTACAGCAAAAGTATGAATGATTCATCAGATCATTAAGTGTCAAACAGCTCTGTAATACAAACTGATTATACATAGTAAAGGAAGCTGCAGAAATGTGTCAACACAAGCAAAATATAACGCTGGAGATTCAAACTTCAAAGTGCATAAATTACAAACTTACTGCTTTAAAAAACCTAAAATATGTTTACTGCTAATTTCAGAACCATCTACTGCAGTAAGTCAACACCTCCATTCCTGATTAATACAGTAAGTAAAGAAGAAAACCATTCATGGTGTCAGGAACAAATGGCATATATAACTTGGCATAATTATAATGAAACATCTCCCCCTAGTGGGAGGCAGATGAACTTTTTTGCACATATACAATTTTTTGGAATTTCTGAAATTTTTCTACTTGGTCCCATGTGTGTATCCCCTCCAAAATGTAATGATTTATTACTTGTACCATACTCTACTATAGAAAAAAAATCTTTCAAATTCATGCATAATGTTTTAAGTTACATTGCACACAAACAATAAACAGACAAAACGAACAAAGTAACACGAGTGAAATCATTACCTCCTGGCAGCGGTAATAATCAGGAGAAGTTACTGTAACTGCTGTGAAGTTTATGCACTAACACCTCATTTTATTCCTCTTACCTTTCTACCACAACAGCAACTACACGACTATAAGGTCTATTTATTAAAGGCTGACGCATAATATATTTATCTGGTATTTACTGCTGTGGAATGTCTGTGAAACAACACAGTTCCTGTTAACATTTAGGATCTAGCAGTTAAACAGCCATACCATCACCTCAGCTTGTGTTTTCCTGTTAGAAGGATTATGCAAAAAGTTGTGTGGAATTTCATGAAATTTTTACAAGTGGCGGGGATTTCGAAATTATAAATTGGGATCCAGAAATTTTTAAAAGGATTATTTAACATTATGAAATAGGGGGATCATTTTGGTCACATAACAGCAGGCCCAGCAGGGGGTGTTTTGTACTATGTGTTATTTGCAAAAAAATTGCATGTAGATTTCCATGAAATTATTACCAGAGGCAGGACTTTGGACAAGGAACACTCCATGAGAGTTTGGAGACAATAGGGATCAAACTCTGAATCCATGAATTTTTTGAAGGATTATTTGACAGTATGGGATAGGACAATTTTTTTACCTTTTTCGTTCATATGAGGAATTGCTGGGATTGGTGTAGGTTTCCTTGAACCAAGTGTCCTTGATTTTCTCTCTTTTAGGAATTTGACATTACACAGAAACCACGAAGCGTGAACTCGCCTTTCCTCAGTACCTTTTCTTTCTTTACCAATTCAGAAAACTTTTTTTAATCATGAGTTTATCAGTTATCACTGACTGTTACAAAGCACTGGAACTGGAGACTCCTTCCTAACATGCTAACTAAACAGTCCCTCATGAAAAACTTTCCCACTTGAACAATTATTTTCTTCTGTATTTATTTTATTAAATGAACGCATTAATAAAAACCTGCGACAATTTCACTGTTTTAGCTTTTGCAAAAAACTTTTAAAAATCCTCATGGTTTCACTTCACGACATGGATGAAACTAACTGGCAATCCTATCTTAACGGAAAATAAATTATGCTACAAATATCTCTAGAACCTAAAGAAATCCCAGAGTCTCTTGACAGTGGAAACTTTCTCCTGATTTAATATTCAGTGGTATAAACTGTAGAACAGACTGTAAGTAAACATGTGTTACTTATTTAAGTTGGAAGCTGCAATGGCCTGTTTGGTAAGAACCCAGCCTTTTTTTTTTTTTTTAGTGGGTGTTTTCTGATCAGATAAGTTTTCAAATCAATCAAGCTTTCAAGCTCTCTATAATACATTTGCTGCTTTTGACAGACAGCCACATTCAGCTCTTTTACATTCCACTCTCGCTCTGATTTCGCCACATCTTCACGGAAGATGATTCGTGCTGAAGGATACAATATCCCAAATCAAGCTCTGTAGTAATTTTCATTTCTTCTGAATTCATGGGCAGCGTTTCAGACATCACTGGTGTCAGACTTCATCAGGGTTAGCCACAGGGAAAATAATTATGCGCAAGTGTAAGTTAATGAAAACTCAAGCATTACTGTTACCTTATGTGTAAATGTATGGCATACACATACATATACTCACTGCTCCCTTTAAACATGATACCTGTAAAACTGCTCAACTGTACAAATATCCAGCCAGCCATTCATGTCACGGCAGCACAATGCTGATACAAGTCAAACATTGCAGTTGGGACATCTGTGATGGTTGTTGGTACCTAATGGGTTGGTCTGAATATTTGAAATGACTGATCTCGAGGTTTTTACTCACACACACACACACACACACACACACACACACACACAAAATGGCGTGAAAAACAAAAAACATCCAGTTTGATAATATCTCCTTGTTTGAGTTAGAAAGGCTACAGCAACTTAAATATTCACTTTTTACAACCACGGTGAGCAGAAGAGCATGTCAGAACAAACAGGATATCAAACCTTGTGGCGTATGAATTACATCACATCCTGTCAGCCAAGAACAAGGATTTCAGGGAAAGGTTTACCAACTCTAGACGTATAAAGATGTCTTTCTTTGTGTTTTACAATCTTGGATATTCCCCAGAGTCATACAGATTTAAAACACTTAAACAATAGTGCATAAGGTTCTGAGATTTCATGTTGCAGGTTACTTCCACACTACAGCAGTTTACATGCCAGGACATCACTGAAATGTACAACAAAGCTGCCTCAACTTTAAGGTTTTTGATTGGCCTGGATTGGTCATGTTGACCACTCTGGTTGCACCATTTAACCAACCACTTTAGTCTTTTGAGTTCTGTAATGCCCGATCATCATCGATATTCTCATACCTTTCAGCTTTATCTGGAGGTCTTCCAGTATCTCGTCCTGGTTGGGCATCAGAGGGCCAGGAGGACCAGGTGGCCCCTGGGGTCCAGGAGGGCCTGGAGGACCAGGCAGGCCATGCTGGAAAGAATAAATAGGGTTATGATTGTCATGTAATGTAAAGGAATTGATGCACCACACACCTTTAAAAAACAAAAAGGTTCCTCAGGAGTTCTTCACTTCTGAAAGATATTCCACATAGATCTAATACACACCTTCAAGGTATAATCAAAGAACCCTTTCAAAGTTCTAGATTTAACATCTAACACTTAATTCTATGAGGTATAGCACACACCTCCTCCTACACACTTCATTTCTGTAGCATCTTCAATCCTACAAGTTTAGGACTACGCATATTCAAAGTCATAAAGTCTTAAAGTCAACGCCTTACCTTTGAGATTCTTTTATTTTGTTTGGGCTTTTTGTTTCCACCCTTATTTGAGTTATCCCTGAAGGCTATCCAGGTCCTGTGAGGATCGACTATGTCCATATCTAAGGATGCAGTCTCCTGTAGAAGAGATAGTCACCAAATCTTTACCAATAAGTTGTTAGAAACCATTACCAGTCCCAGTGGAGCATGCATCATGGAGGACAGGGCCACCTCTATATAAGTGGCCCTGCCGTCCATGATGCACGCTCCAGTGGGATATATAAATATATTTTATATATATAGGCAACTTTTTCTATACCTATGTAACAAATATTACTGTAACTCTCAGCTCTTGTTTAATGCCGTATACTTTCAGGATACAATTAAACATTCCGCTGTGCATGAACACAGGTGCACGACACATGCTGAACTTACAGGACTCTCGGTGCTCACAGAGTTGCTCTCATCATCCAGCTCTAGATCCTCCAGGCTGTCCTGTCCAGCGCAGGCGATGAGTAGGAGGCTCAGGACCAGGGGCACGAGCAGCCCTTTCGGCCTATGCCAGGCCAGCATGGTGCAGGGGTCAAAGGGCAGTGATTTCTCACGGATCCTCAGTGTTCTGGTCCCATCCCACTTCCGGGAAGGTGAAGAGCAAGCTCTGAGCTTCTTGTAGTGGTTTTTCCCCCCTAGAACAGGTTTCTCAGATGGATGGAGTTGATGTGAAGATGGATCCTCAGTTCTTTAAAGGATTGATGTTTCTCATGAAGAAATATTACTGGGATGGTTTAGGAAGGTGGTGGTGGTGGTGGTGGTGATTGGGGGGGGGTCTCTTTGCAAGGGGAATATTTATCTCGAGCTGTGAGCAAGTGGTGTACAAAAGGTCTAACGTCAGGCTTTTTCCTCCAGGCTCAGTCTTGCCCCTTGTGTCATCCAAGACTCTTTATGGCTCCTTGCTACAGTCTAAACTCCCTCAGGTTGAGCTTTGAATTACGAGCCCTTGTGCGTGTTCCGTAAATACAGCATGTGTGGCGCCGCTGGTGCGTCTGTGTGATGATTAGGCAGCTGCGGGACGGACTGTGATGAAGCCGGGGTGTGTGTGTGTGTGTGTGTGTGTGTGTGGTACACTTGCTCAGTGGGTGGCGTTGCCTCTCTTACTCCCTCCCTGATCTCTCGCCAACCTTACAGTCCCCTCTTTCGCTCCCTTTCCGCTCCAGGAGCTTTCGAGTGATGCCGCTTTATTCCTCCAGACGAGCGCCTCGACTTTCCTCCGCTCCTGCCATGAAGGCTCCCACTCGCGCTGTGCGGTTTATAAGCTCCTGGGCCGCTCAGACCGCTCCTCCTTCCGTCCCTTCTCTCCTCCTTCCGTCCCTTCTCTCCTCCTTCCGTCGCTTATCTGCTTGTGAATCTCGATCTGTCACTCCGTCTCTCCGCAGCCACCCCGATCCTTCATCTCTCCTTCGTCTCTCCCTCCTCCCAGCCTCCTGTCTGAGCTTTCCCGGCTCTCTTTCTCCTTTCTTTCTCATTCCTTTGCTAATCACAACTTTCTCTGTTTTTGCCTACTTTCTCAGGCCTCTGGGTCCTAGTGCCTATGGACTGATCCTCAGCCTAACGCATATCATGCATTTTATATGAATTGTTTCTTTAAACCCATTAGTTTCCAATGAACATAAAAAAAAATTTAATAATAATGAAAGAAAGCAAAGAAATTAAGAACAGAGGGCATCCAGTTTAAAATACTGATTCTTGTATTATTTTACAGCACAGAACAAATCTAGCCTGGGTTTCCAAACCCTGAAGGACATTTGGGTGGAGCAGATATGTGCATGTCCGTTCCAGATATGCTGAATCTTGCTATCAAGAATGGTGACATTTCATGGGAAATTTGCAAAGTCTTCTACACAACCTGCCACACCTCCTCCTCCGACTCTTTTATCAGTATGTCCTTCTTGTCCTTCTTTTTCACCGTTTCTCCTTTGGCTGAGTGAACAGTGCTGTTCTTACAGAGGCACCTGGGTTCAATACGAACCTGCTCAGGCCTCAAGGAGCCTCGTTACATAAGTCCAACCCAAGTCAACCCAGGCGGTCACTGGCACCATCTCATGGCCAATTTATGTTAAAACAAACACGAGCGAGTTCAAGTCGCTGCTTGTCTGCTTGTTGTGTAATGAATATGCAGTGCACGCTGGAGCTGTCTGAGCATTTATGCAAGAAAATTAGTTTAGCATGTTGACGTTCAGGGTTGGAACAATGAAGCATTTTGACCTTTGCCAGTAGACGGATCTGCGACCGAAAGAACCGTAACTCGCAAGGAGGTATGGGCTAAAAATAGGGCCCCTGGTCTTGTTCCTTCACAGCGACAGAGCATCAGCAGGATTAGAATTTAAAGGCCCCTTTTGTTTCTCTGTTTTCAAATCCACTCCAATCGCTAAGGAGAGTGTCGTTTAATTTTAATACAAACTATAGATGTTGTGAGCACTTGTTTTGATTTCATTTTGAACTAGACACCAGTTTAATAGCAAAATTATGTCATTTAGGTGAGGATAAAAAAATTATAATGAAAAAAGGACATGCATTTATTTCATCATTTACAACACAAAGAAAACTAAAGGGCCCGATAAGGGAATCACACCTGCCTCTACTTAACAATTATAAACAATTGGCGGCCATTTTGCTGACCTTGCACATGACCTCCAATGACATTTTCATAAACTTGTTTATCATTTGATGGTGATAGGTCAAGCAGTCCTGGAGATATAGGCGTGCTTAGCCACCCAAAAAAAGCTTCTACACCCAACTCTCACTCCTCACCATAGGTACATTGTTCATGTAATAGAAGTTTATGGTCATACACAAACTTCTGAAGAGTCATGACAGGACTGAAACCAAGCTTCCCAAGCTCTCACACGCACAGACATCTAACTGCCAAGTTAGCACTGCTACCCACTGATAAAGGAAGAGGTGTGGCAGGGTGCAAGGAAAGCTTGCAACTTTCCATGTAAATGTCATCATCCTTGATATTAATGCAACTGGAATGACCCTCGCTTGAGTTTAACCCGTCTGAACAAGTCTTTTCATTGCAATGTGAGAAATTCTGAAGGCATCGTGTCGACACTGAAATGTACGCCAACAGATCCAGTAACTAGCAAGTGGATTTCACTGGATACATATATAACTATAAATAAGGCTGATTAAAAAAAACATTATTTATATTGTTAACATGTACAAATTACCTTAAATGATACTTAAAACATTAAACAAAAAAAGTACAAGTGTGTTACATGGCTGCAAAAAAAGTTCAGTGTTACGGTCCAGAGTGCCACCTGTCAGTCATTTTATAGACACGCCCAGTGCACCTTCCTCATTATAATTAGTCATGAATGGGATGCAGAATTAGCAAAGTTTCTATGTAAACACTGTTAGTTCACACTGGTGTGTTTATAGCATGGTAACTTGGTTTTCAGGCAGCTCTGAATGACCCATCATTTAGCTAGCAATGCTAACATGACTAACACGCTGTCTTAATTCGTATACTTGCATACTGGCTAAAATTAGTGCATTTAAACTGTAAAGTAGGTTAAGGACACTTAACCTATTAGTACTTGGATGATATACCCATAAAGGTCAAAATTATGAGCGTGCAACACTGCATACTTGGACACACACCCTCAATGGTTGGCATTTTAGCCAGGTATGGAAGACTTTTATAGTTTTTGAAAATGGAGACCAAAGACACAGGGGACATGTGCAAGTGAGGGTTTTTTTAAATGATTGATTTTAAAAGAGGTGAGCAACAGGATGGCAAAAAATACTGTCAGGGGGTTCATTTAGTTCATAAAAGACAGATAAGAGCTTGTTGAAGGTCAGGGACTTGACTTTATTAATACCCAACCCGAATAAGGTACCAAGTTGATCATAAAAAAACAAAAAAACAAAGATTATTAATGAGAAATTAACATCTAAAACCTTTTTATGGCTTCTTTACTTCTTTACACACAAAAACCACCAGCACTAACACTACAGTAATTTCACGGTAATCCCTCTGAGCTGGACTCACATTAACACAGATTTGAGATTATGTGTGTTTATGTGCTCAGGATCTGGAGCACGAGGAGAAGAAACTGAAAACTCTCCAGAAAACTGGCTGCTGCCTTAAATTAAAGTGCTGCTGAGGTGCAGAAACATGATGGTGGCCTTTTTTCGGCAGGTCCAGCCAAAAACAGGCTGAAAAATTTTTTTGTTTAGGCTGCTTGGTTTGTAAACAAGCCTGCAGAATGGAATTTTTATTGGCATTAATTGGGCTGGGTTTGGTTAGTGGTGAGCTGCCAAAACATGCACATAGAGCAGGAAAGATTTTATAGGCTTACAGCAGTAGACGTACCATTACAACAATTTATTAGAGTTTCTACACATATTATTTTAGTTACATTTTTATAATATTAAATAAACTATTTTATTTATTCAGATATTTTATTATTATTATTATTAGTAGTAGTAGTAGTAGTATTGGATGTCCCATGCTAAAGGGTCTAACAGGGGCCAGTCCCTGTGGCCCTCCATCTCTTTGTCATGTTGTACTACCAGTGTGTTGCATTACCTACACATTCTGTGATTTTACTTAGCATAAAAAGCTCATTTAATGATTATTAATCCCATATTAATTAATGTCAGCGTCACATCACAACAGATTTTTTTATCTATATGATTGTTTGCACTGTTCCAATCTTCATATTTCACCTGTAAAGGTTCTGTTTATATAGGGGGCGGGGTACACAAACTTATAAATTTCACTGTCCCATTTAGAGCTATTTATTTAATGAACGATTCAAATATTAAACCACATTACAATCAGATTGTGGCTTTTTGCTGGAGGCTTTTACTGTTGAATTATTATTACAATTATAAGCCTAGCTACTGATTTTTTAGATTAAACCCAAACATTCCATTTCAAAAGGCTAATAATTAAAAAATCTAAAGATCACTCACTCACAAATTTGCAAAACCAATTAATCCTACGAGGTTCGTGGGGAGGCTGGTGTCTGTCTCAGCCAATACTGGCACACTCACACTTTGGATGAATTTGGAGCAGCCCACTAGCCTAATGTGCATGTCTTTGGACTGTAGGAGGAAACCGAAATACCCAAGGTAAACCCATGCAAACACGGGGAGAACATGCAAACTCCCTTCCAAACAGAAACCTCGCCGAGCCCAGGACTCAAACCCAGGACCTTCTTGCTGTGAGGCGGCCGTGCTAACCACTACGCCACTATGCTGCCCTCTGAAGAAGACATTTACTTTTACATAATCCATGTTAAGGAATCCAGTAAATTAAACATGAATAAAAACCTCAAATATCACAATAACATTTATATGCTAGCATGACGTGGGTTTTTCACACCGTTCTCCAGGGCAGTATGATTGCTGTGGATACAATCGGGGTCGCGTGTCTAATATCGGGTGTTGGTGAATAAACGACTAGCGTGAGAAAAGAAACTCTGACTTTAATTGCGTATCATCGCTCAATGGAAAGACAAACTATTCACAATTGTGTTTAGCTGAACGTTTCTATTTTGCGCGACACAGTAATGGAAACTCGGCTATTGTAAACATACTAGTTAGTTAACGTGATGAGCTTTGGGTACATGTTTGTGATACCTAGCAACAGTTTTGTTTAAAGTATGACTTCATGAGTAACTATCTGTTCAAAAGACAATTTGCCTCAACTCAATATTCGCTATGACTGAAATAATAATAATAATAATCATCATCATCATCATCATAACTCTGAACTCTTATGTTCATGTCTCTTAACTGAAGAGTAAATGATGTGCTGAAAGAGGAGCTGGTCCTGACAGACAGATACAGAGCACACTCCAGCCTCTGGTCCAGACCATCTGAGGTAAATCTGAGGTAAATTAAGGGCAGCAAGGCTCTGGCACACGTGCCGCACTGCTGGCATTCAGGACAAAGCCTGGCATATTCAGTCCACTGCTGGCAGACATGCAGGCTTCTGCAAGGCTTAATGTGTTGTACGAGGGATTAAATCGATGCTGACGTGACTAATGGATTGTCCGTGTGTTAGCGCACAGTCCATTAGAGCAGCATCTTATGTAAATTAACAAAGAAGTAACAAAGTGAGTGTTTGTTTACCGCTTTAATTCAATACACACACACACACACACACACACACACACCCACACATAATCACACAATACTGGATATTACTGGCTAGCATGGTGGTGTAGAGGTTGGCATGTTCGCCTGACAGCAAGAAGATCTTGGGTTCATTTTCCGTGTTTGAACGTTTCTGTATGGAGTTTGAATGGTCTCCCTGTGCGTGCATGGGTTCCCGCCGGGTACGCCGGTTTCCTCCCACAGTCCAAAAAGACATTAGGCTAATTGCCTGTTCCAATTTGCTCCAAGGTATTAGTGTGAATGCTTGTGTGTGAACGGATTAATCCTACTAAGGTCGGAGAAGCAAGGTACACCCAGAACTGCTCGCCAATCCACCGTAATGCCAACACACACAACCATTCACACCTCATCATTTGTAACAGACACAAATATTGGCCATTCCTCCCTTACTCTAACTAACAGGCATGTACCAAGTTATATCCTTCTTATCGATTCTGGTTTTTTTTCTTCTAATAGTCCCACGATTAATAAGATATTAGACCTCATGTATTTGCCTATTTTAGGGGTGAATGACATGGCTACACACAGGAGACCATAGAATGACTGCTCCTCTTCAGACGAATAAGAGCGAATGCACATCACATAACGAAAGATGAGGACTGTTCCTCTCTAAGATGAATGGTAGAGAATGACAATTGAAAACAGCTGATCCCTTCTGAAGTTTTACAGCAAAACGAAGGTCACGGCACAAGGCACTTATGATTGTCATTCAGACTTTCAATTTCTTCAAATAAACAGTATCTTTTTATTTTACCTCGAATGCCAAGTGTACATCAAAGAGTAAATGGCAAATTAATTCCACGGAATGACACACATTTTACCTGCAATACCGTTCATATAAAGATGTCCTTAACCATGAGGGAAAGCGAATGAGACCTAACACAGAATGACATAATCGTCATTCGCTATCATTTGTCCCAATAGGGAGCAGTCATTACATATACCCTTGTCATTCCCCATCATTCCTGCTGTTGTCATTCAGCATTCGCAGTCCTTTGTCTCATCATTCGTTTTAGGGGCTCCCAGATAACAGTGTCTTTACCAGATAACTGGAGTTTAAGTAATTATTTGGGGTTTTTATAATGGTTTCCAATTTTAAAGCACAGTATATCAAATTTTAAATTAAATATAATGTTTACAGTGCACTCTAGAAGCTGCTGTTTCTCTTGTTAAGTTAATATGAATAGTAGATGCAGCTTGCTAACAGAGCTAGTTAGCTAGTGGTAGCATTAGCTGATGTGTTTACAAAGCGAATGGTACTGGTTTAGAGTTTAAGGTTAGAGTACCAGAACCAGGTGGGAGGAAAACCTGTGTTAGTCCCCAAGTTTAACTGTATTGTGTTGTTGTAATGCACTACATAAATTTAAACTGTATATCAGGACACGATGACAGTTCAGGTTAAGTTCTAGGTGATTTAAATGTGTGTCAGTAATGTAGATTTATGTATGTTTTTTTATGTGATTAATTTAATTATATTTGGTACAGGTAATACTGTATGTGTTGTGTGATGCTTGCTCTAGGTATGAGATCATGTTATTTTATTTGAACCTTATTTTTTATTGAAATATTTCTGATCTGTGTTCTGTGAGCCTGACCGTGGTGAGAGGGTTTTAAACTTAGACAGGATTTAATTATATAAGTTTTAAATTTATGTTTGTAATGTTTTTTTCTTTCCTGGAAATCAGATGTCCTGTGGGTGCTCTGACCAGAACACCTGTTTTCAGATCTGGAAGGCTTCTGCATCACTTTGTAAGAAATGTATTAGAATTTTTATTTACTACATTCTTATTTGTTGGTAATATTCCTAACATGCTTGTACTGTAAATTGAAAAGGTATCCACTGAAAACTGATCGAGCAGCACCAACAGAGGGAAGAGCTCACAGAGCAGCAGATTGGATGCCATTCATCTGGTGGAAGAAGAGGGAGACTACATGATCATCCTCAGTTCTCAAATATTTCATAAATATTTCAGATGTTGTATAAAACTAACATTATTTACGAACTCAGGAAAAACCTCCATCGATGCTTTCTTGCATTAATAGTGTGACATGCTGCTACTGTTAAAATCCATACGAGAAATGTACCATAAAAACCAAGTGTGTGAACTTCATTAATAAATTATTAACTGAATTAATTAGCTAAGGATCAGGGTAAAGGTGAACTTAACTGTTACAATTTAATTTTAAACAATAAAAAAAGGCAGTCCCAAGAGCCAGAGCCAATAGCAGAGGATCGGTCCGGCAAAACCCACGCCTTTGGCGGCTACCCGGCTCTCATTGCACCTGACCCCTATTGCCCCCCCCCCCCACAGGTGGTGGGTCCATGGGAGGGCTGACCCATGTCTCCTCTTCGGGCTGGGCCCAGCCGAGCTCCATGGGCAGAAGCCCGACCACCAGGTGCTCTCCTTCAAGCCCCTCCCCCAGGCCTGACTCCAGGGAGGGGGACCCTGGTAATTCGCATCCGGGCAAGGGAAACTGTGTCCTTGAAATAATTTTATCCCTTAGAGAAAGGGTGAGAAGTTCTGTCATCCAGGAGGAACTCGGAGTAGAACCGCTGCTCCTTCGCATTGAGAGGAGCCAGTTGAGGTGGCTCGGGCATCTGATTAGAATGCCTCCCAAACGCCTCCCTGGTATGGTGTTTCGGGCATGTCCAACCAGGAAGAGACCCAGGGGCCAAACCAGAACATGCTGGAGGGACTATGTCTCTCAGCTGGTCTGGGAACGCATTGGCGTCCCCCCGGAAGTGCTGGAGGAAGTGGCTGGGGAGAGGGACGTCTGGACCTCACGGCTTAGGCTGCTGCCCCCGCAACCCGACGCCGGGTTTGCAGTCCACAATTAAGGTGATAAAAAGTCCAGTAACCATCATTCATCATGAGTCCTTGTGTGTGAGAGATTTTATATGTAGAGCCCCAGCCAAACCAATGTCCTTAAACACAGGCACAACAGACCTGTTTAAGAATTCTTTTTGATGTTAAATCGGTGCGTTCACATCACACCGACGGAGACCAGAGCAAATCCATCGCAGTGCCATAACGCACGTGATATCTGTGAGAATAGGGTCAATACAGTGATGACCTCAGCACATGGAGGACGATTTGAGGTTCTAGAGTGTATGTTCTGAAGGTGGAGGCCCTCAACCCTGGCACATGAACACGGCTTCTTCACATCTGCTGCGGAGTCTCTGAGTGCCAGAGACCAGCAGACTCCAGAGCCTGGAGCTCTTCTTTCTGGAAAAGAGCCTGGGAAGGAAAAAACATGAGCTGAATCCAAAATACAGTCATACAGCATGGTGGAAAATATGCTAATAAATCAGGTTGAAACTTCTCAGAGTCAGAACATGACAACAGTTTGAAGCATGCGAGCTCCAGGGGGTAAAGTACACAGGAATGACCGGACAGCCCAGGCTTCATTCTTGTTTCATATGCTGCTTGGCTGGGAACTCACATGTGCTTTTTATTTATAGGTGCTGCTTTGGCTGAAGGAATCCAGGAGACACTGCTCAACTTTCCAAGCAGAGCTCAGATTCATGGCTACCGGCTCCAGGATAATCATCGTCTCGACAGAAAGGGGCTGAAAACAATTAGGATTAAGAGAAGAGCTCGGAAAAAATCCGCATTTGGAAAATTGCTGTCTCTCGGTTATTTAGTCTAGGTGAGAACTGCGCGAGAGCCGTTTCCCAGAACTCGGAGACATGACGTGACGCGATGACGGTCCCTTCTCTGCGACGTGCGAGATGCCAGTCCTGCATTCCTGTAATGCCGCTACTCGTCTAGCATCTCCGTCCAGGCTGTTCGGGGGGGTGATGTGTGGTGTGTGATTCGTAGATATCGTTATTAAAAGAGAATCACATCCAAAATCTGTAACTCATCCTTTCAGCGAGTCTGAAGGAATTTCGGGCCATTCCCAAAGCGCTCAGTGATATTTACTCTGGAATTTGTTTTAGAGACTTTAGTTTTAAATATCAGTGGTGCTCTATGGACTTTACGACAAACTGATAAAAAAATTTTTTTAAATAAATAAATAAATAAACAACAGATGCACTGTACAAAAAATTACTTTGGACTTTATAAAGTAAATGGGCTAAAACAATATTTCTCTCTCTCATTTTTACTGCCACAAAAGAGGTTATGTTGGCATTGGTTTGGTTGTTTGCAACTTAATTCAAAAATTTATGAATGGAGTTTTTCTTTTAATGAAGGTTTGAAGTACAGCTCAGGTAGAAGTCCATTAGATTTTGAAGATTACCCAGATTGAAGTCTGAATCCAAGAATTTTTTAAAGGATTTTTTAACATTGTGAAATTTTTTGGAAGTGTCATACTACAGCAGGTCCAGCAGCGGGTGATGTGTACTAACATGGCATTTTCTTATGAATAACCTTCTCAAAAGAACAAGATGCCTTTCAAGGTACAATGTGTACGATTGAGTGGTATCTAGCGGCATCTATGGTAAGGTTCCAGTTTGCAACTAACTAAAATTTGCCTGTCTCCTCCCTTCAAAGGCAGTATGGTTCTGGGCTACTGTAGAAACATGGCAGTGCAAGATGGCGACCCACTCCCCATGACCCACTCCCCATGTAGCTAAAGACAGCTTATTCTATGGTTCAGAAAACGTGATGACTTTTTAAAGATTAGAGATGAACATATTGATTATATAAATGATATATTTATTTCTGCTAATAGAACATTCAAAATGTTACACACTGTACCTTTAATGTGAAGGTAAAAAAAAAACCAGTTTTCTGTAGTAACATAGACTTTCCTTGGAATAACATAAAAGTATATCTTAGAGATAATACACAGTATTTTCTCACATAATTTTTACAGTAATTAAATGTTTTCACCTCACAATAAAATGTTCTGGTTTCGTAGTTCTTTCATACAACATTTTTTTGTACTTACATCCCTGTATTAAAAATATTACTTCTGTGATAAAAGCAGGAGCAGAAAGGGATTTTTACTTTGTGTGACTGAAAAATGCTTTTATGTGAAACTGGTGACTAGGTGGAGCTTCACTATAAATATCACTAGTTATATCACTAGCTAGTTTAGATAACAACCTAGCTCCACAGGTTATAAATAGTTATGTGTAAATGTTAGCATCCTGCATTGTTTCTGGATGTGGAAACTTATAGTAGTCCAAAAATGAAATATGGGTGTATTTAAAAAATGTAAGGGGGTGGTAAAAGGCTTGACATTTGATTTAATGACCGTACAGGACACTGGAATTCCCTAATACTGCGCCTCAGTGAAGCCAAATGCAGTCTGGAATATCCATGTTTCGTGTTTAATGTCTTCATGTTGTTGCGGGGAGCATAAGTTTTTTAAAAATTATATAATTAAATTATATATTCAGTCTGCACATTTTTATTTTTTTTGTAAAAAGTAAAGATTCTCTGTATCTGCTCCTTTTCTATATTCTCACATGGAGAAACACTGCCCTCTTGTGGACAAAGTAAGGATTACCAAAATCCTTAAATATGAACGTTCCTTTAAAATAGAAAAAGCAAATAAAAATATCAATTTATTTACAAACTAGTAAATTTATTAATTTCTAAACTCTTTTCTTGATTTCCACCTATATATCACGATTAAAACTGAGTTCAGTTGGAAATAAAAAGAGAAAAAAACATAATGTGCCATTATTATTAAATTAGAATTTGTTAATTACAAACCACAAAGTTCAAAATGACGTCACTGCTGCATTTTTTTAAGTTTTTGTTTAGCAATTTATAAATGCTGATTTATACCAGAGTAGTTCGACACTGAGTCGATTCTTTAAAAATGAATCAAACGTCCACCAACTGATTGATCTTTTAAATTACATGTTACAAAATTTCAGTTTTCTGTATCCATGTTTAAAGTCGTATTATACCTTAAATTTCATAGTTTGTACAAACCATTTATAATAAATCTACCTAAACACAAAAAACATTCGTACTTACTGTGTTTACTGTTAGCATCTTAAGCAAACTTAGCAACAACTTCAGTGAATCCATTTTTCATAAATTTAAGACGCCAGTTCGTGTAATTATCAAAAAGGTAATAAAAATGAAGAAAAAAGGCTACATGTGTGTAATTATATATGTTTATTAACCTAAAATCCCAATAAACTCACTGTAGCTTAGCATCACGGCTGTTAATTGAGCTAACTCATTACTAGTGTCGATTGATTCACTGATTCATTGAACTTGGAATCGATACATTCCGTTTTCTGTTGAATGAGGCGATAATTCTGTCATGTGACTCACTGAGTGACTAATTTAAGGACATTTGTGATGCTCAGGCACCAAACCAGTCACATGGGTTAGTTTTTCCAAATTTAACCAAGCTTAGATTTTGTACTTATCCGAAAAAACATACAATAAGCTTTTTCTAAAAAGCTTGACTTTGTTTGACCAAATTTGACTGGGACATGAACAAATAAAGTTTGAACTACAAGGGTTATGATATTTTAAAAAATGTTAAACTGTCAAGATAAAATTTGGAAAAAATATTTGACCTTGGGGATCCGATAGTCGTACTACTAGTGTCCCATCCAGAAAGAGTCGAACTAGTCACTTCACACTACAGGAACCGAGATAAGCTGATGACGAGCATGTGGTTAGCATACCTGTCTGGGTTCGAGTCCAGGACTCAGCAAGGGTGTTTCTGAGTGGTTATTTGTTCTCCTGGTGCTTGCGTGGGTTTCCTCCAGGTACTCCAGTTTGTTTCCAGAGTCAAAAGACATGCACATTAGACTAATTAGCTGATCCAAATTGCCCACAATGTAAATAGTTGTGTGTGTTGGTCCTGCGAAGAACTGGAGAGCGGTTCAGGGTGTATCCTGCCTTCGCCCATTATAGTCAATTGGGATAGCCGCAAGCCTTTAAAGCATTACGTGGTTCAGGGAATTAAATAAATAATGATTTAGTTCAAGATTCAGGCTTTTATTTTCATTCAGTACAAAGCAGAACCATCATGCTATACAATATAAAAATATATATATATGTATATATATATATAGAGAGAGAGAGAGAGCAAAAGAGAGAGAGAGAGAGAGAGAGAGAGTTATTATAAAAATATTAAAGTGCACAGGGATGTGTTCAGTCCGGTAGTCTCGTCCTGTTTGCTGAATGTGTGTACTTTAAAAATGAAGATGAGTCTGTAGTCGATCACATTGCGTCCATCTATCTGGTGTAGACCGAACATTTCAACACCAATTCACACAGTTTCTGGGGATGTCATCTCTCTGAGTTTAGGAATCTAAAGGAAAGGAAAAACAATTCGCCTGGAATTTTTATGCCCGTCTATATCATGTACAAGATGTCACATGATTACAGTCCACCTGGGTTCGAGTTCCGGGATTTATGTTTGGAGTTTGCATATTCTCCTCATGCTTGTGTGGGTTTCTTCTGGGTACACAAGTTTCCTCCGACAGTCCAAAGACATGAAGATTCAAATTGCCCCTAGGTGTGAGTGTGAAAGTGAACGGTTGTGTGTGTTGACCCTGCCTCTTCATCATGGGCTCCTCCATCGCTTGGCTCGGCCATGCACAAGATTCTGGTTCCGTCATCATCACAGTTGCTGGTTGTACTAGAATCATCCTTTTCTTTGATTTCAATGTTTAATTCAAGTTGACCATAAAGAGCTTCTGCTATTCTGATACACCAGGGCCTAAGCATCCCAGTTGCACCTCCGGGTGAGGTCACAAATCAAGTGGCTACAGTTCAAGAGAGGATATTTGGCATTAAACGGATGATTACTCCATTCCATTTTCATCTCCTGGTGGAAAACATTAATGAATGATACCTCATACACTAAATTTTAATACATTTTAAAATCTTTGTCGCGCTGCTTTAATGTCAGTTGCAGCTATATGATGCCTGACCTCTGATTCCGAAGAGCAGATGAAAAAAAATCTAACGGGATGTTTGTTACCACCGAACTGACTCAATAAACTAATAGTAGTGCACATATGCTCTGTAGTAGAGCTTTCAATGACTCACCTTAACTTGGATTGCAGCACGGTCCTTTGATCAAGTACCCGATCCCCAAACCTTTATTTTCCCCCTCTGATTTCGAAACAGGAAGTGTCGGCACTGCAGAAGGTGAGCTGCAGGAGAGCCTGGAAAAAAAGGAGGAGACCAATGCGAAGCAGTTATGAAGGAACACTCTGAATACTCGACTGATTCTTGACTTTTTGAAGGCTTGACTTGATATGCAAGTCGTTTATTTTATATGTATTTATTCTATTCTATATTTATTTATTTATTTCTATTATAAAGGCTGCATGGTGGGTGTAGTGGTTAGCATGTCAGCCTGACAGCAAGAAGGTCCTGGGTTTGACCGCGTCCTGGGGGTTTTACTGTGTGGAGATTGTATGCCATCCCCAAAAACACCACCCTGCACACCTTAAGAGCAGACGATTTTTTGCTGCCCTCTTGTGGCTGGTTTTCCCTGTAGTCTGGACTTTCCCAAACCTTCTTCATTAGTCTCTTTGCTTGGACCCTGGGAATCGCTACTTGCAGCTATTCATTCATTCATTCATCTTCTGAACCGCTTATTCCTACTTAGGGTCGCGGGGAGGCTGGCGCCCATCTCAGCC
>JAOUQZ010000022.1:1978345-1993355 GCA_028564935.1 Neosilurus hyrtlii
CTCCACACAGAAACGCCCGAGCTGGGAATCGAACCCAGGACCTTCTTGCTGTGAGGCGGACGTGCTAACCACTGCGCAACCGTGCTACTTGCAGCTATATATTTTTTTTTATTTCACCACTTTTTTAAAAACTTCTCTCTATGACATCAATCACCTTCATCACTCCTCATTTATCCTTCTTTTATTTTTCCTTTCATTTATTTTCCACCTCTCCTCTTCTATTTTCCTGTGTTCCTAATAAACTTGTCAGAATTTGTTTTAAAGAAAGTCACAGACCCCCTATTTTATATTGTGGACCAGGAATCGGTTCTCTGAAACTTTGTGTTGTTCTATCAAGGTGGAACCTTACAGTCGGACAGGTACTGACTGCACATGTATCAGGGTTGTATGCTATAGATAAAGTATAAGAGAAGTGCATGTTGATCATCCACCTACCAGCTGTTTCACACTGACTCTTCCCTGTGTCCTCCAGCTTGAGCTTCTTCAGGGCAGTGACAAGAATCTCAGTGGTGTAATCTGTGAAAAATAAAACCTTTCAGTTTTTCACTGGATCATCAGATGTTTTCTTTCTCTCACTGGAACTACCCAATTTGTGAACGTCCTACCGAGACAAGGCATGTCTCTCTGTCACAATGATGATGTCACAAAGAGGGGCTAGCACCACCTACTGACTGACCCACACCTTGTGATGCTAACACCCTGGGACATCCCACCAGCAGAGCTTTACACACCACTTCTAATTTGCTTTGTTTGTTTATTACCCTATCTATATATCTATTTGTTTATTCATGATGAGATTTATGAATCAGTACCTGTCCTGGGGCTTGTAGAGGAGGAACCTGACAATTTCTGTTTAACAGGCAAGCGTCTCTTGAATCTTGGTTTCCAAGGTCGAGAGTAGAAATGGTTACGGCGATCCCTTGACTGTTTATTCTGTTCAACACAGTAAAGTGGGTTTGTTGTTAGTGAGATGACACACGTGACAATCTTCAAGCTTTTCATTTCGTTTCAGAGTCGAACAACATGACATCCACATTCTGATGATGCCACTATTTTGCATCACCCTGAAAAGGACCTCATAGTTTTAATAGTGAGCCTTGTTTTACCACTGATATTGTGGGATGTTCCATGTAATGGGCAAAACATTCAGCGACAACACACTACCAGGGGCTGGACTCTTTGACCCATCCCTGCTCTAGCCTAAGTCTGAGATCTATTCAAGTTCAATTGATTTCTCTCTCTCTCTCTTTAGATGAATCGAACAGGAATAAAGGAAGTAAAGATGATGTTTTGACCTTTTCCGGGTGAACTCTCCATGAGCGTCCTTTCCACTTGCGAGGTTTAAGACTGTAGGAATGTAAACTGTTACCCCTCACTTTATAACCAAAGGACTCTGTAAAAGAGAGGAGAAATGGAATACTGAAAATGGGTTCTGGACAGTACTGTGACATATTGGTTAACACATCTGCTTCATAGCAAGAAGTCCCAGGCTCGGTGAGGGCATTTCCGTATGGAGTTTGCATGTTCTCCCTTCTCTTGTTTGCCTGGGTTTCCTCTGGGTACTCCCAGTAACTGGCTGTTACAAATTGATCCTAGGTGTGGATGTGAGTGTGAATGGTTCTGTGTGTGTTGTCCTGCGATGGTCTGGTGAGCTGTTTAGGGTATACCCAGCCTATCCCGTGACCCTAATACAATTAATCGGTTCAGCAAATGAGTGAGAAAGTGAGAATGTGTTCAGAAAACTCAGTCCAACAAGACCAGGCCAGAATGAAATGGCCTTCTTTTCTTGCTTTTTTTAACTCTCAGGTACAAGAGTCACTACCTCCTCTGAGGCGCTGGAGTTTCCACCGCAAGTCACCGTAGGTTTCATTTCCACCCCGAGACTGTTTATCTAATAAACAAAACATTCATAAATATCATGCAGGGCATTCAGGGCACTGAGAAATATTGATCCTTAGTATTTTTTATTTGGATTTTTACTTCTGTGCCAGTTAAAAGTGTGGCATTCTGTCTGAGGCATCTCCTCCTTGCTGCCCCTTTCTGGTTGGTTTTCTGAGTAGTGTGGGCTCTTTCCACCATTGGTCTGTATGATGCAGTAAAAACTGTTATTAGTGAGATCATACCTAACTCTCCTAAAGACTGAAGAGTAAATACAAGAGTAAATGATAAAAGTCTCACACACTGGTATAACAACTGTAACAGAATTAGTCTTCTAGGTGGTCCTGGGTTCGAGTCCCAATCTTGGCGAGAGTGTTTCTTTGTGGTTTGCATGTTCTCCCCATGCTTTTTGGGGTTTCCTCTGAGTACTCCAGTTTCAACCCACCGTCCAAAGACATGCACGTTAAGGTAATTGGCTCTTTCAAATTGCCAAACAGCTGATTCCCGGCGAAGGTGGGGTAGGCCATTTTGGGGCCAACACATATACAAACATTCAATTTGGACCCGCCAATCAGCCTACTGTGCATTTTGGTGAGAACATGCAACATAAAAACACCCTTGCCAAGCCCGGGAATCAAACCTGGGAAATTCTTGCTGTGAGGCAAACGTGCTAACCACCACTATAATATCGTTCCTGTAAAACCTAATGCTAATATTGTATATCCGCTGTATAGGGAATGAGACAGGAGACAGCTTTTGTACCTTTAATGTAGATTTTTACCTGGAAAGGTGCATGAAGATTATGTTTAGTACAATATTCTATAATTAGGGTCTAATAATGACTCTTACAGTCTTAAGAACACACCATAACCCTCACAGGGCAGAAATATTTCAGTGAAGGGCAAAACACTAATATTTACTGAAGAGAATTTTAAAACGTGTGTAATAAAAGAAAGGCTGTGTTACCCAGTTGTATCTGGACTTCTGGTTTTCTTTTTCAGCCCTCATGCTAGTCTCAGTTCTACAGGATTATAAAACAGAAACAAGACTGAAATGCACATGGTTTTATAATTGTACTTATATAATTCAGCTGGAGACAGGCCCCTGCCTCTCTGTGACATGACAAAGGGAAAGATGGACATAGAAACACAGAGCTCAATCCCTAAAATGGTGTATTTCTCATCCGTTATATGGGACATCTGACAATGTGAAGCAGTGTGTAACGCTAGCAGAAGGTATGTTGTTGGATGGTAACTCCTCTCTGTGACATCATCACTAAGTGTGCTGTTCAAACAACTAACCCTTGTGCTGAGTTTGAAGGTCATGTGACACAATGGGGACATTGAGACTAAGAGACAGTAGAACAGAGGGACACAGAGTCTTGCCCCAGTCAGTTTGATGAATGTAATCATCTTTGAAGACCCTGCAAGAGAAATAATTTTTTAACTGAATATTTTTAGTTAATTATTTACTTTGAGAATAAATTCAAATTCCCAAAAGAGAACTTAATGTTAATGTATTTAATTATGTATAAATCTATTTTATTCTATTTTAAAACCGCTACAGATGAATGTTAAATTCAATCATTTTAAAGAGTCTGAAATTTGAGATGACTTTATTTAGTTACAGCTTAAGTAGACTGTCTTTTTTCCTTGATGTGATGTTACATATACGCCACACTGTGGGTCAGTTTCATTTATTCTTAATTAGTGACAATTCCCAAACACAGACCAATAAGCTAGATTTTATTTTACATGGAAAGTACCATAGGTGTAAAGACACTGATACGAAATTGGTCCGTTTCGGCACATCAAGCTGAAGCGTGCAATCCGCCATCTTAAAGCGGTGCAAGTTGGGAGCAAGTCTCAGCTGTCAACTGTTTCTGTGATAGAACTTGCATGATACAATAATGAAAAGCTGCCTTAATGAATGTGTATATAATATAAAATGTATATAAATATGATAACGATCATTGATTCAGTAAACATGTGACCTATATGTATGTATTTACCAATAAGGTATTAGTATTGATATATATATATATATATATATTTATATATATATATATATATATATAATATACTGGCAATGGTTCAAATATGAAATTTGCTTGATCTTTGTTACTTTATTAGTCATACATTGAATAACGAATTTGACTAAATAATAGCTTTTTCACATTTCTTGGCGGCCCTAAAAATTTTAATATATAAAATAATATATAATAAATAATATATAAACCCCAGCGATTGGGCTTCGTACTGTATACTAGACATGCGAGGCGGTGTTTGTTTGCATTGGTTCACCTCCCAAAGATGGCCGCGGCGCGCCAAGCCAATGACGTTCCAGGCGAAGGTTCGTATAGCGCGCGTTGAGTGCCTTTGTGTATAAATGTATATGGAAAGTACAACTTCAGCGCCCTCTGGTGTAAATACAGGGTAACACACAAACACGTGACCACAGCGCCCTCTGGCGTTGTTTTGCGGAACTTCCTGAACATTGATTGTAGCAGTAGCAGCCGTGGTCTCAGGTTTTAAAGGTCATCAGGCACATCACTGTAGGAGCTTTGTATCACTGCCGAGCTTCCTCTGAGAGCTCAGGTGTGGCTTTCCGACATTGACTGGTCTTATGATCTGTTTAATTGAAATAAATAAATAAAGATAAATAAAATACCTATTTCTAAAAAAAAAGATTAAAAAAGGATAGACTCATAGATGTGTGTATGCTTATATAATGATACAAAACATTAAAGAGCTATTAATGCAGTTAAGCACCTCAAATGATGTCATATGATAACTGATTGGTACAATTAAAATGGTACAAGCTACTATGGGAAGCCATGCTCCCTTCACTATTAATAATTAAACTAGGATCTGACACAGCCCAAGTTTTGCCTGCTATTTTTGTGCTGATCCAGGGTCTGCAGTTTGATGCTTAGCTCAGGATAGTATGCTACATTACCTATGCCTCCTTCATGTCTCTGGCTTCCTCAGGGTTCCCCAGTTTCTTCCAACATAAGAAAAACTTGCAGATACGACTCAACTTGTCAAGCTATAAACGTGTGAGCTTTTTGTCCAGAGATGGTGGGCAGCGCAGTGGTTAGCACATCCACCTCACAACAAGAAGGTCCTAGGTTAGAGTCCTAGAGTTTGCACATTCTCCCTGTGCTTATATGGATTTCATCTAGGTTCTCAGGTTTCCTCCCACGGACCAAAGACATGCACATTAGGCTAACTGGCTGTTCCACATTCCCCCTAGGTGTGACTGTGCATTCTTCCCTGCAATGGGCTGTCAAGCTGTTCATGGTAAACCTCACCTTCGCCCAGTGTCTGCCAAGATGGACCCAGCCTCTCAGCAACCCGAGTAGGATTAAGCGGTTCGGCAAGTGAGTGAGGAGTTGTGAGGTTCCAGGCAACCAAGCTCAGCCTGAATGGTTCTGTGCTAATGTAGAAACATGGCTGTGCAAGATGGCGACCTTCATAAGAGGGGACCCACTGCACATGTAGATATACACAGCTCATTCCCAAGCTCAGAAAACCCACTGACTTATTATTAATGATGTACTTCATTTCTAATAACAGATCCTCCAATGTATTACACACTGTACCTTTAAAAAATATTTTTGATTGTCCCTTTAAGTTTAATGCATTGTAATTCTTATAAATCTGATAATTCCTCCACACCCCCAGCCCCGACATGAAAAAGGATTGTGGTTAATTGTACGGGTCCAGTAAACACCGCAATTTCTGTTTGTGATGTGTGTGTTCTATACTTTGATGATACTGTGACAGAACTTACACGATACAAACTTTCATTTTCAGGTCGCTGTTTCTCAGTGGTTGGTATCATGTATTTCAAGTCATGTAAATTTCTAAGCTGATGAAACTACAGCTGAGCTTTTCATCAAACTTAAACCCCTTTACCCCAAAATCAGTCCCAGGAACCCTACAGAGGGGATAAAGTAGTGAAAATGGGCTTCATTGGAGAGGCATTAGTAAGTTCGGTATTACTTTTTTAGTTTTTCTGGCTCATCAAGAGGACAGAGTGTGTTTATCACCACAGAATGGGATTCCCCTCCAGCACACGCACGCGCGCACACACACACACACAGTAGAGGAAGTGAGGACTTGTGTGAATTTGAGGTGCAAAGATCATTTGGGATTTCTGATCTTACACAGCAACCCAAGACTGCTGTAGTGCCATTGTTTATTTATTGATATTAAATTAAAGCAATCCTTTGTTCTATAAACTTGGGGCAGTAACGTAGACAAAATGTCTGCACCAGCAAATGACAGTGATTCGTTCATGATGGTCATGTGACTGCTTTGGCTGGAATTTCATTGTCTGCAAAATTTCATTTGATTCAACTCATGAGCAAGAGGCATGAAGCAACCACTACTGTGGATTTGTGTGGGCGTGGCCTGTCTGGAGTTCAGCTGAGATAGTAGCTAGCTATAGCTGGTAGAGTTAAACAAGTTAAAGATACAGTCTGTAACATTTTGAAGGATCCATTAGCAAAAAGTAAGATGGTCATCAATAAATAAGTTCTCATTAAAGTATATTAACATTAAAAGTCACCGAGTTTTTGGAACCTTAGAATAAGCTGTTTATATCTACATGTGGAGCAGGTTCCTCCTCATGGAGGTTACCATCTTGCACTGCCATGTTTCTGCAGTCGCCCAGAATCATACAGACTTTGGAGAGGTCAGGAATGAAATTTCAGTTGGTTGCATTCTGGATCTAAACCACTAGATGTCAGCAGATACCACATCTTAGATACTGTACCTTTAAATAATGCACTCAATCCCTGCAACTTCATTTCTAATATTCCTTTATACATTCACTCACTCGCAAACTGCTTAATCCTATTAGGGTCATGGGGTGGGTGGAGCCTATCTCAGGCAACACTAGACAAAGGAAGGGCACATCCTGTAAAGCTTGCCAGACCATCGCAGGGCTGACACCCACACAATCATTCACACTCACATCCTTTGAGTCACTTAACACACACAATTTGGAACAGTCACTTAAGTTAATGTGCATGTCTTTGGACTGTCGGAGGAAACCGGAGTACACAGAGGAATCCCACAAAGGCACGGGGAGAACATGCAGCTCCAGACAGAACTCCCCTCCACCCATATAAACCAAGAGGTCAAAAGTCGTCCTCTCTCATAACGTAAACGAATCCTTAAAAAAAAAAAAAATCCCACATCCAGAATTTGACCCAGATCATCTACAAAATCTAATTTGATCTTTTTGTCTAAAGCTCTGCCCCCTGTAGTAGAAATTTCCCGAATAACTTTTTGCTAAGAAATCCACAAAACAAGTGCAACCTTAAGGGGGGTAAAACAAAAAATCTTTTGATTCATAAATTTTTTACAGATGAAGACTCACTAGTTTTTTTTTATATATATAGCATCTTGAGACAGTTTAATTTGGTGACTTCTAAAATGACATCATTATTTGTTTATAACTACGTCAAATATCAAAGCTCACAGATTCACTCGATGTAATTTTGGTTGGTTTTAATGGTTGTATTTGTGTTATAAAAATCTAGACAACATCAGCAGAATGCAAGAGTCACACACACCTTACAGTCCAGATGATGCTAATTAGAATTTTAAAATCAGTCTGCACTGATTAAAAAAAACCAAAACATTCACAATCTCTCTCTCTCTCACACACACACACACACACACACAAACACTTTATATATAGAATTGAGAAATCACAGCAGGTCAAAGTGTTCATCTGTGGGAAGCCTTGTTCAGAATTTTTGTCTGTTTGATTTCTCGTGCCAGAATTAACATTTTAATTCAGGAAGTAGTTTGTAACACACATTCATCAAAGAACAAAAAGGCAGAGAGTAAATAAGAAATTAAACCAAAATAATTTCAATTATTTAATACAACAAAACCGATTCAATACTGTAGGCAAAAAACAACAATATATATTTTAAAAAAAGCAGGAAAAAGCTCGAGATTGAAGTAAAGCTTCCATGGAAAAAAAAAAATCATTATCATCAACCTTCATTTCTACAAACCGGCACAAAATTACATCAACTACAACAATTAAGGCTTGTTCTGTCGACACGGGAAGGAGCGGCGTGCCGTTTAATACCACCGCTCATCTCACATTAAAAAATAATAATACACCATACACACAGTGATGTTCACGGCTGAAGAAAATCCCTCCCTCCCTCTCTCTCATTCTTCCAGTGATGCAGTTCGAATACAAGTGAATACACGAACGTTAATCAGTACGTGTAGCATTAATACCGTTCTCTCACACCATTATTTGGCAATGGAACTGGATGAGGAGAAGCACCACACTGAAATGCTGAATTCTCAAATCTGATTGCTCAGAAGGTGCTGATTCATTTTGGATAACCAGACCAACAGCAATGCAGCTGTACATCACTGACAAATATTTTAAAATCCCTCTTCTGTCTGTCTACAAATCATCAGCTCGTCGTCTGAGACTCCATCGCGGCGCACAATCACAAGCAGCTGATTGGATAAAATTTGCGTATTGGATTGTTTATTTTTCCTATTTAACTTTATTTGTAAGCTATTTTATAAATCTGTTTGACGGTGCTGCAGGCTGGCTAGACTTTTTACCCCTTTCTGGTTCCACAGAATGACGCGAAAAGTCAGTGAAACACGCAAGGTATTAACAAGGCTATAAACAGCTCTTCCTTCACCTCATTTAAATTACATTTTTAAGGCTTAGTTTAGATGCCGTGTGTATTATAGAAGATGGTAAAAATATCACTCACTCACTAGGGAAACATTATTATTATTATAACTGGAGTCTAAAACTTCCCAACATGATGCTAACACATCACATCGATATCTTATCCTTAATCTCAGCTACTCTTGAGTTTTTCCAGCTATTCATGAAAAATGCTGGTACAAGCATAATACAGACCGATTCGAAAGTTTTTGTAATGTTAAATCCTTCAATACTGCGCAACAGAGCAGCGAGAAAATACTATCCACACACACGACAGTGTACGACGGCAGAGCGGGAGGCACCGAGGCAGAGTAATGCCCTGAATTCTGCATCACAAAGGCATAAAGTGTCGTGTGACGCGGTCACTAGAGTGCTCCTTCGAGTAATCCGACACTTCAGACATCTTAACGCGGACATGTGAGCGGTACGGGTCGACTTCGGCACCTGGAAACCGCATAGAGAGTCAGCGTGATCATAGGGGAATCCAAACTGCTGGCAGTGCATCCGTGTATGAGTGTGTGCGCGCGTGTCTGTGAGAGAGACGTAAACTACATAAAATCATAGAACGATGCGTAATCAGGAAAAGTAGAGACACATCCAGGACAACTGACACGCCCACCATAAAAAATATTCTGCACGACATCCAAACACTGTAATTGTGAACGTTTCACATACAAGCACAGAGAAGAGCAAACGGTATATACACGACAGTCTATTCTTAGGATTTCTCAGATTGGGACGTCAGAAATAGAAAAAAAAAAAAATCAGATACAGAGGAAAAAAAATAGAGAGGAAAGAGGAGGGAGTCCTCAGACATCCGCCACGCTCGTCGTTTGGAAACCCGGCGGTGGGATTGGTAACGCAGTCGTAAGGAAAGAGTCAAGTAAGAAATCACCTGGAAAAGTGAGGATAAAAGAGAGGGGGGAGTGGAGGGGCAGGTTCCTCTGTGGAAGCAGGCCGCTACAGTGACTGTGATTGGTCAGTGTGGCGCGTCAATCTCCAGTCCTGTCCAATCAGGTCAGTTCCATATCCTGAGGAAGCTGTCCCATGAGCCGGTGGCCACAGCCATGCCGTCGTTGGTCACGCCTAAACAACTCACCCTGTTATCGTGTCCGGCTAAAACACCTGCAAAGGAAATGGAGTTTAAAACACACTCACACTCAGGGAATTGTTCACACTGGGTTTTATAGAAACAGTGTGTTTGTATATAGTACAAAATAGATAGAATAGGTGGGGATGGGGGGATGTTGTTGGCACCTGCGCGTTCTCCCTTCAGCGTGTCCCACACATTGCAGTTGAAATCGTCGTATCCAGCGAGGAGCAGGCGGCCACTCTTGGAAAAAGCCACGGATGTGATGCCGCAGATGATGTTGTCGTGAGAGTACATCATGAGCTCCTGATCAGCGCGCAGATCAAACAGGCGGCATGTAGCGTCGTCCGAGCCGGTCGCAAAAGCATTCCCATTTGGGAAGAACTGCAAAGAGGGAGGGGTTTATAACAGACACACACACACACACACACCTACTCTCAGAAATCTTAAATGGAATGCTCTGGATGCTTTGGATTTCCAGGGATTTGAGTGGGGGGCACTATACTGACACTGGATATTAACACTTACACACACGGCGTTGATGTCGGAGACGTGGCCGGTAAAGGACTGCCTGCACATGCCATCTCGGATGTCCCAAAGTTTGGAGGTGGCGTCACAGGCTCCTGATACGAAGCTCCTGGAGTCAGGGCTTAGAGAGAGACTCATCACGTCTCCGCTGTGGCCTGAGAAGATGGTGGCCTGCTGACCAGTCTCGATGTCCCACAGAGCACTGAGGAAACATCGCAGGGAAACAATTAGCTGCTGCGATTTTTAGGATCCATTTATTCATTGCACACCAGGCTTTTCACAAACAACTCAATTTAAATGATTCCTGGGAAAACCAAGAGGTTAAAGTGTCCATAAACACAATATACATTGTGTTAAACATCAGAAAACCCATAGAATCATGTGCTACTCCTTATCTGCAGCACTGAATTAGTGTTATCTAACGCGCCCTTTACTCACCATGTGGTGTCTCCGGAGCTGGTGACTATCTGGCTATCATCCAGGAAACGACAGCACGACAAATAACCTTAATGAAGAGAGGGGGTGAAAAAAAGAATAAAAATAGCAACACTGAACTTCTTTCAGTCTTCAGCCAGCTCATTACTCATTATTCGATCCCATGGTGTGTTGCAGGGGTTTACCCGTGTGCCCAGGTAATTCTCTGGTGACCCTGACGTTGCCCTCACGGGTCTTCAGGCTGTAGATGGAGCAGATGTTATCCAGGCCACCGCACGCCACGTAGTTCCCAGATGGAGCATAGGCACATGTCATGACCCAGGATGAGCGCAGAGGGATGGCATGGATCTGGGAAAGGAAGAGGAAAATTATATATATATATATATATATATATATATATGCTTTTTAAAATTTAAATAAATAAAGATGCTCCAAGCTGCTAAAGATACAAATCACATATCTTTAAAAAAAAAATTCTAATTCCAATTATGGACACAGATTTAAGAATGGGTAAAGTGGGTGGAGCTTGTGAGCAGATTCTTTTCTTTGTACACCACGAACGATGTCGGAACTACAGGTGAGTATATAACACATAATGTAGTGTAATATATAGATTTAGGCACTGCACAAAGGCGGAGATCCCGACAAATACCTCTACTGTTAGGTGTCTGAGGCTGGAGTAGTGGCTTCTTTAAGAACTTAATCAACTTCATCCATGGGGGAAATTAATGAATAAATCTCTCCTGTGTTTCCTGACTACATTCTGAAGTGAAGGGTGACAGAATCACCCGTCTTGTTGCTTTAATTATCCGTTTAACGAGTTCATGTTCCATGTTCCTGTTAACCTTTGGTGGTCCTTTGCTCGGTGAAAGTTTGTCTGCCTGCCTAAGTTAGACTGTGTGTTTGTTTATTCTGTGTGAGTCTGAGCCTCTATTTTTTCAGGCTTCAGTTTCATTTTTAATAATGCATCGGTTTATTGTTATATTTGTGATGTAGCAGTCATTATTGGGTTTCCTGTTAGGGCATGCACACAGTAAAACCACCCAAGTCATGTTCCCTGCCTATGGGGCATCGCTAACATTATATTTTTATTTCTTTTTCAGAACAGGGAAAATAATATAATAATAATTATTCATCATCACAAGCACCTAGGAGTCTGGTACCATCGTGGCCATGTTTCCAGAGGAATTTTTCACCATGATATTATATTTACTACAATATTATATATCTAGTTATAAACAAGGCCATTTGATTATTTTTCTGTAATTAATATAGACTTGAAAGTGAAATTAAGTCTTTGCAACAAGACTTTTGTCCAGGCAAAAACTGGAATGTTTATTTAGGAAGCTGTAAGAAATTTCTTTACAATACTGCTGCTAGCACATTATTTAAGACTATCAGAGGGTTATAGTGATAGTTGATGAAATTTGGTTAAAGATTAGTGAGATATGGGCTTTTTTTGCATGAATGTCCACATGTGTGGCAAGACTTTTGACAATGACTATTTATACAGAGACAAACTGAACCCCTCTGTACTTACCTTGTTTGTTGTGTAGCTGTCCCATATGATGAGTTTTCCATCTTGAGATGCGCTCACTAGTAGCCTACAAAGTCAACATTATTATTGTTATTATTCTTTATATTGCTCATATACATAACACAGACATGCATATCCCAAACTGTATGAGCCAGAACCTTGTGGACCTTCTGACCATTACACCTAGATGTTGATCACGTTCCAGATATACTCCTACTCTTCTGGGAAGGTTTTCACCAGATTATGGTGCATGGCTGTTCATGCAAGCAGTACACCCTTAATAAGCAGTGTTTAATCTTAATTTCTCCTCTTTATCCTTCTCTCTTTGTGCAAGGCAGGTGCTGATACTGGAATGTCAAGGAGATCTGGAATGCCACAGGTGTTCCAGTTCATCCCAAAGGGGTTAAGGATACAGTCTTCATGAAGCTCTTTTTGTGTGCCATCATGCTACAACAGTGTTTGCACCTCTTATTTCCAGTGAAAGGAAACAGTGAATGAAAAACTCTCTCTATAAAGTGCATAAGGACATAATGGTCAGGGGTGCACATACTTCTGGCGCTACAGCACATAAATCAGTGCAAGTCAACAAATTTTGCCTTAACGGAAGTAATAACCAGTGATGATGTACCAAAAACAATGTTATGTGAAGACGTTTCCATGATGCACTGAAAACAAACCGTAGCATAAGATTTCAAAGTAATAAAAAAATGAATCCAGGAGTTGGGTCCAGGTCTTACCACAAGTGTACCTCTATACACCCAGCAGTACCAATGGGTACCAGTAAAAAAAAAATAAAAACATATTGGGAGGGTAACCTGCGATGGACTAGCATTAAACTCTTAGTCGTTTCATGCTACTGAAACTGGGGATAAGCTCCAGCCCTGATGAGCCAGTAAGCTCGGGTGAAAAAAGCCCAATGGGCTTACCTTACTAACAGCAATATCTTAAAAAGTTAATCAATATTGAAGTATAATTAATCACGATATTGACATGAGATTATATTGCCCAGCCCCAAACCCATTTATTCCTCTAATTGGTGTGTTAATGAGCCTGTTAAATGCCTAGCTGAATGCTAATTTAATTACAGCACTAGTTTGTATGTGTAGCTGACATTTAATGGCTCTAAACATTTTTTCCACCCACTGAGACGAGGCAGTGATGCACACAGCCTGAGTGAACAAAAAAATGCTTTGAGTTCGAGCAGAGATGGAGAGATGTAGGAATAGAGAGAGAAAGAGAGAGATGGGTGTGTGTGGAGGGGGGGTATAATCTCAGGCCACCATTGAGTTGTGAGCAGGTTGCTGCATTATTCATCGAGTGTACACTGACAGAGCCGCAGGGTTTCCGCTGAGGGAACCCGCCCATCCTCCTACTCTCCTCTGAACTTTCTCTTCCTCACTCAAGCACATGCTCTCTCCAGCTCTCTCTCTCTCTCTGTGTGTGTGTACTAACCTGGAATCAGTAGCCCAGTGCATGGCATAGATTTTGGCTAGATGGCCCCGCAGGGTTCGTCTCGTGCGCATCTGGATCCTCCCCACCGAATCCAGGCCAGCTGTGATCTACCAACCAGGTGGAGAGAACCAATCAACAAAAAGAAAAAAAATAAATACTGTTAGAAAGATATGAGTAACAAAAGGGTGTGGTTGTAATGATGAAATGCCTAAAACGTGCTACAGTTAATAACACACTTCAGTTTATGATAAATGCACAACAATATCCTGGATTATTACTTTCATGTATTCAGGCACACCACAGGTTCTGGATAATTAAAGGAAATTGGTGGCCTTGACTGAGGCCGCACCCGAGCGCTAAACACATCAACACATCACACACGCCACAGCACACACTTAACAGAGCAAAGTACCGGTAAAGTACAGACTTCCCTAGGTCCCCATTTAACACCATCCACGGTCAAACCCCCTCCCATATACGTCTTATTTATGTAATTAAAAATAATGTCGATGTAGACGCTTTAACCCAAAAATTTGAAAAGTGGGTTCTTCCTAAATTCCATGAACCTACAGAATTACACATCTCATGCAAAACCAACTAAAGATTGTTTATTGCTATAATTAATACACTATTAAAAATATGATTTAATGGGGGGTTAGTAAGCGATGTTGAATTCTCGATTCTGATTGGTCAGAAGTACAGATGGGCATTTCAAGATAAAATGCTGTTTAATAATCCCTGGGAACTATTAAGCCATTCTTCGTAGATCATACATCACCACAGAAAATGATTTCAATGACACGACAATAATCACATGAAGTACCATTAAAAATATTTCATTTTTTTAAAATATGATCCATTCCTAGTCATAAGCAGTGGATTATTTTTCTGACAGCAGCTCAGCTGGAAATCACAGGTTCATATTAAGGCCTTCATTCTAATACACAGGTGTCAAACTCAAAACTCTGGCACACCAACTTATTTGATGTGGCCCACGAGTGCTTCCAACATATATGATTATCGTACATTCTTCGCATCAACCATATCCATGAAACATAATTCACTGTCCATCCAGTAGGTGGCAGCAAACCTATTTCAAGTGTCATTCATGGCTCAAGAAAGATTACAAGCTAGCATGCTGTTGTCAAGCATTGCCAGAAAAGGAAAGTAAATAAATTTAAAGAGGACAAATTATAAACTAAACTAATCATTTTGCCATGCAGGTTTCACAGTTGCTCTATTTCACAATTTTATCTGGCCCTTGATGACCTCAAAATTTAGTGATATGGCACTCATCGAAAGTGAGTCTGGCACCCCTATTCTAATGCATACATATACATACACACACACACATACAT
>JAOUQZ010000022.1:2004305-2016249 GCA_028564935.1 Neosilurus hyrtlii
GACCACTTTTAATAAAAAAAGACCACATATTATTATTATTATTATTATTATTATTATTATTATTATTATTATTATTACTATTGGATACCTGTAGCTTTTGACCCTCTGCAAACTCCATCCATTGCAGGGACGGACGCTTGTTTTTGTCACCCGAATTTATTTAAGAATGGGTTTAGTATCTGCCTGGGCTTATTTGCTAATGCTTTTTATACATTTCCCCACTTTCAACATGATGCTGTAGATGTTGTGAGTTTTTTTTCCCGTGACCTTTCATGCAAGGCGTTTGAAGTTGGGCCCCTGTGGAGCACCCAAGCTCTGCGCAGTCAAAGGGGAGCGCTGGAACACAGATGGCTCGGGGCATCACATCCTGCTGGCACACCTGGGCACATGACATGCCTCAGAGGGACCACTGTGTCCCGAGGAGAGATACACTTAATGTCACGTATCACCCTGGGGTCATTGTGGCGACTCGGTGTAACAACAGTGACATCGTGTGGCCGAAGAATAGACCTGCAGCTCTATAAACTTGCTTTATTTCTGTAAAACATCTAAGATATGCATTTGAGCAATGAGGTTAATAAAGCTCATTAGAACAGGAAGCTTTTATTTCCCAGGTTAGCATACCTAACATTGCCATCCTAAAATTTTAGCAGTTCCAACCAGTGAGAAGGAAATTTCGCTTAAACATGGCAACCTGGATTTGTTAGCATAGCACTACAATGCAAGGTACCAACTGGTGTAATAAAGGCCTGTGTAAATGCACTCAAAACTAGTTGCTGTACTTTACAAAATAATCATGTGTATGATTTGGGTGCATCTGAGGTTAATAAAGGTCATGTGCTAACTGTGTTAAGGCCATGCTATAATTTGACTCATATTCAAGGGTACAAATGGCATTATATATAACAATGCAATAGGAAATACTGTATACTGAATTAGTTTTCTGTGAAACGTGCTTGTATTCCCTCTCTCTCTCTCCCACATCACATCCCACATCACATACACATCTCCAGAAACCCCCTTTCATATATATAAAATCTACCCCCCACCCCCCTCTATGCAAAGTGCTAATCAGCAGTCAGCAGTAATACGGATAAATAAATCACACCAAAAGTGCTTGGTGTGTGTCGCATGGCTTTCACTAATATTTCTGAAAAAGCCCAGTGTTGCTGCTGCACACATCCATTTTGGTATCTGATAGTTTTTCTTTAGCTTCAGGGTCACATGTCCATGTTAAAAGCCCGCATGAGGAGGTCAAGATCGCCGATACTGGCAGCATGGAAAAGCTCAGGGAGGTCCATGAGTGACAGAGCAATGCGCAGAGCCCCCCAGATGCTGCTGGACATCACCTGGTGACTCCTGCTTTTCCTCTGCTGGTTCAGCGCCATCAGGAAATTACTCACCGCCTCCCTGTATGAGAAAAGTATGACATAAGATGTTCGATTAATGTTTAGATGCAAGTATACAACCCTGAGAGCTCATTTAGGTGAAAATATGAAGCGGTGCAGTGAGCAAATGGGATTTTTTTGTGAGATTTGTGGGATTTAAAGGCAGAAATTATAATCTTTACTGCCCTCTAGAGAATGTGAGGGTAATTATTTTCACCGGGAAAATAAATAAACAAACAAACAAATAAATAAACAAACAAATAGATTGATAGATAGATAGATAGATAGATAGATAGATAGATAGATAGATAGATAGATTGATCAATCAATCAATCAATTAATCAATCCTATATACGACAGCTATATTCATAGATATTTATATTAAATTTCTTTCAAGAGTAGGGTGTGATAAAAGTAACTATTAAAATTTAGAGGTGATCTATGCATGGTAATTGTAACCCGAAATTGTGAAAAATGTCTATTCTTTAAAACGGGTGGAGACATGTTCATCAGATGCCCACTAGGGGGAGACATTTCATTATAACTATACCAAGTTATAATAATCTATTTGTGCCTGGCTTGTATTCTTACTTATTATACAAATATCTAATTATAAAAATATAATGAATAAATGCCTACATTCAAGGCTGTGGACTATGGTGGTACCTGTGTGCTCCCAGGTTGATGCAGCTGATGCCGAGGTTGTATCTGGAGCGGATGAAGCCAGGTTGTAGCTCCAGAGCTCGGGTGTAGGCCTCCACAGCTTCCTCGCTGCGGTCTCCGTTAGCCAGAGTCGCTCCAAGCCGGTTCCACAGGAGATAGTCCTGTAAAATATATATCATGTGAACTTCATGAATGTCAGAAATTCATGGTGTGAGAACCATCCGAACTATACTGTATGTCTCCATTTACAGTATAGTGAAGCACAATTTTAGCATCATGTCATCTCTGAATAATTCTCTCCATTACCAAATCACAAACGGCTGTTTTTTTTTTTGTTTTTTTGTTGTTTTATTTTCTTCTGGCACACCTGTGCCTTATCTTGTATAACTTTTTTCCATCATCCCCATAAAATGTCCTTGGGCCTTGGATAGGAGCTACATACACTAAATACTATCACTGATAAGGGTTCAGTTTCATGTGTAAAGGTTAAACAAGCTTAGAGTTTCAATGTATTACCATCTGATCTCTAAACACTGACTTTTAGGTGAGCTATGAGTGAGCCTCAGCAGCTCTCTGGGATTACCGCGACCCACTCCTGTTCTCTCACCTCAGGCCGTACAGACAGCGCTGCATTAAAGGCATCCACGGCCTTATTAAACTCAGAACTGAGGTTAAAGAGCACGCCGAGTCCCGTCTGCAGGTCAGGGTCCACACAGCCCGGGTTCTGCTCCACGGCTTCCTGATAAAGCTCCAACACCTCCACCAGCTGAGAGCTGCACACACACACTCACACACACACACACACACAGACTTGTGAACTCAACTCTGTTAGCATGTCTTTGGCTATCAAAATAAGCAGGAGGGTCAGGGGTTGTGTTGGCATGATGCAGATGGTGGTTGTGTCTTTGCTATAGCTTAGCGTGAAACTGGAGCGTACCATCCGAGAGTGGGGATGGGGGAGATGTTGGAGCCCCTGCGTTGGGGCAGTGGTGATCCATCCAGAGCACTGCGCTCCTGTAGGAGGTGTGTGTAGGTGGGGTTGTGTGTGATCCAGCGATGCAGAGCCTCACACGCCTCCTGCTGCCGTCCCGCATTGGTCAAACTCACCGCCAGGGCCATGAGAGCACTCAGGTTATTCGGGTGCAGCTCCAGACACCTGTACGGATGGTGGGGGGAGTAGTGGTTGGGTGGAGTGTTGAAGGGTTAAAATGTTTTCTAACCTTATAATCTCTATCTATCTATCTATCTATCTGTCTGTCTGTCTGTCTGTCTGTGCATCCATCCATCCATCCATCCATCTCGCTCTCTCTTTCACTCACTCTCTCTCATTCCCTCTCCCTTCTACTATTTCTTCATCTCTCTCTATTCTTCTTCCTCTATTCCTCCATCTGTCTCTCTCTCCTTCTCTCCCTCTATCTCTCCATCTCACCCCCCTCTTTTTTTCTTCTTCTGTCGCTCTCTTTTCATCTATCTCTCTATCTCTCCTCCCCTCTCTCCCCCTTTTTCCCCCTCGCTCTCTTCCTCTATCTCTCCATCTCCCCCCAACCTCTTGCTCTATTTCTTCATCTCTCTCCCTTTCTCTTCCTCTAACTCGCCATCTCTGTCTCTGTCTCTCTGTCTCTCTCTCTCTCTCTCTCTCTCTCTGTCTCTCTCTCTCTCTCTCTCACACACACACACTACCCTGTGGGAAGTCTCACAGATTCACAGACTGAGCGTTTGATTGTAGAATATGGTTGTGGACTGAAAGAGAGCTTCTGTGCAGCCTGTGTTGCTTTCATTGCTTATGTTTCATGGCTTAGCAAGGATTTAAGTGAGATAAAGGGAAGCACGTTAAGGCGTGTCGTGCTGTTTGTCGGATATCCGAAAAGAACATAATCCTCCCTGGAGGAAATTAAAATGGCGAATATGTGTCAGGAACACCCTGCTTCACTGGAGAGATGAGCAGTGAGCCAAGGGTTTACGGGTGGGGCTTCCTTCCAGTCTTTACTCACCTCTGAAGGCACACGATGGCGGCCTGCTCGTTCTCATTCTCTGCCTGCGTGGTGCCCAGCACCTGCCAAGCCTTCAGAGAGAATTAATAAATGGATAGAATGACAGTCAGCCAGATAGATAGATACAAGCAAAAGTTTGTGGACGCCTTTCAAATCAACATGAGTATCAACACTGTACAAAATTTTACTCACTCACTCATTTGCTGAACCACTTAATCCTACTACTATGGTCACGGGGAGGCTGTGCCTATCTCAGCCAACACTGGGAGAAGGTGGGGCACACCCCAAAAAGCTTGCAAGACCACAGTGGCATAGTGGTTAGTACCTTGACCTCACATGTCCTGGGTTCAAGGCCCATTGTAGTTTATAGTTTTATCGTGTGCATCTCAGATTAAAAAATGACATTTAAGATTTGTCCTGTAATATAAATTTGCAATTATGGATTGGTCGAAGTCAATTAAAGGAAGTGATCCAAACTCATGAGTCACGTTGAAGCAAATTGCATTTTAAATAGAAATCTAAAATGAGTCATTTTAAAAGCATTGTAGCAATAAAATCAAGACAGAGATTATACCCTAATGGAATGAGTTGTGATGAAGATTATGAGCTCAACATTTGATTAAACTGCATATTTGGGGATCTGCATTTATATCAGGGAGCTAATGTACTGTAGAACGATCAGAATGATAAGTAGAGGGTCCAGAACCTCTTCTCTGCTATAAAAGAAGAGATCATACCTCGGAGTCTTGAGGGTCTTGTAAGATGGCTGCCTCCAGGAGCTGAACGGCACTGTTCAGGTCGCCCTCTCTGGATTTCTGCAGTCCGTCTTCGAACGCATTGGGACAGTCTTTATACGGATTGTTTGTGTGGAAGAAGTAACCCTAAAAACCAACACGGGAATCCGGCACCTTTTAATCAAAGTTTCAGAACATTCTGGAGAACTCTAGCAAAGTATAGTACTATTGCCCCGCCCTGTTGGTAGCAGGAAGGTCTTCCAAGTACAGGAGTTTTAATGTAGTGAGTTTACTGTTTCGGACTTAAGGAACTAGAGGGATACTCTTGGACCAAGGACAACAGCCAAGGATATCTTTTATATTATGCAAATCAGCAACCTCATTGACATTACATGTCTGTATATAGTGTGTATCCCAGAGGATTACTGGATTTGGATTGTGACATAAAGTCATCAGCCCAATCCACCTTGAGAACCCCCTCCCTTCTCCATAGTTTTTTGTTGATAGATCTTTTTAAGTTTAGGCGGCACAGTGGCTAAGTGGGTAGCATGTCTGCCTCACAGCAAGAAGGTCCTGGGATCAATTCTCTGCTTAGGTGTTTCTGTGTGGAGTTTGCGTGTTCTTCCCGTGCTTGAGTGAGTTTCCTCCAGGTACTACAGTTTCCTCCCACAGTGCAAAAGCATGCACAGTAGGCTAATTGGCAGATCCAAATCACCCCTAGGTGTGAGACTGAGTGTGAATGGTTGTGTGATTGTTGGCCCTGCGATGGCCTGGTGAGCTGTCCAGGTTGTACCCCGCCCTCGCCCAGAGTCAGCTGAGATTAGCGCCAGCCTCCCCACGACCCTAATTACGATTAAGCAGCTTTTTAAGTTTCATGTAAATAAGTCATCATTTACACAAAAGTCTACCAACATTGGAATTAATTTGAAATGCTTGCCATGACAGTCCAACTGCATTATTATTTGGATTTATTGGCTCCTTTCTCCACACTGGTAGACATGTTGCATGTTACTCTGCCTTAGTTTGCAAAGCATTTGGGGACTTTCCTTCTTCCACCCTACTCGCTGTCTATATTTGAAATTATTTTGTCTGGAGTGCCAGTTGGTACGCTTGATGACCTTTACGCTTTAATCCCCAAAAAAAACAAGACACCCTGTTTGGGCCTTTTTTGGTGGGAGGGGGTGGGGGTTAGGCATTCAGAGTGGGTCATGGCATTTCTATATTGGCTTTTCTATATGTTTTACCATTATTGCCATCTGTTAAATTTTAAGAGTTGTGGTTCTGTTTAATCCAGACTTCTATGAAGGCAAAATGTCATATCTCACAAATCTAGCAAACACCAAAATAAATTCATGTATCTGCCAAAAATTATGACTCAAATCGGCTCCAAAATTGAATGGGATCTCTTTTAGGCCATGCTACACCCCATGCTACGCCTTTCTACCAAGTTTAAAAGAAATCAGGTTGGTAGATTTTACACAATCGTGCTTACAGTCAAATAAACCATACATAACCTGCTTGACAGATGTAATAAAACACGTTGGGAGTGTGCGTTTAAAGAAAATATTCAATCACATACTAGGGTGATGCGGCATTGATAAGGTTTTTTAGTAAAATTTTTTTTTCTTGCAGTCATAAATGCAGCAAAGCTACTGAAATAAAAAACCCAACACTTTTTGACTTTCTGTCAGAATAGAGAGTCCGACAGCAAGACAAAAAATAATGGTGTAATATATAAATTAAATTATTTTGGTGATCAAATGAAAAATCTTGACTTTGCTTGTCAGGCAGACTGTGTTAGCTTTTAGCTTTAACTTCCTGGAAACAAACACACAGCACCAAAAGCTACTGTTCTGATAACATTTTTGTATGATAACATGACAGATCCAAAGAAATGCACAATGTATTATGTTGTAAACATTAAACCTCAAACTTTTTTAAATTTGAATATTGGATCTTTACACCTATAGTAAAACAGCGTTAGCGACTGATATTCTACGCTCATATCTAAAATGCTGTGCTGTTTTTACTCTTTTAATAGGCGTACTGTAGCAGAGTGTTGATAATTGGATCACGCTGGGCTCTTTAATATTGCAGGGGAACTGGAATCAGGCTCAGAGAGAGCATGTGGAGAAGAGAAGGGCACAGTGCTCAGAGAATGGCAGAAAGTGTTTTCGATTTGTTCCTAGGAACTAGTTGGCTCCTAATTTCCTAAGACAAGGATGTCATTTATTACGTTTATTCCTTCATTGAACCTTAATTCAATTTATATCTTAATCATTCCCATTCATTTATCATTTAAAGCTTTTACATTAGTTCAATTAATGATCTTAATTACACAGCTTTGAATACTTGATTCTAATTGGTCAATCACAATGTCCGGTGGTCTTTTGAAAACACACCGCTGCTATGGAGTCCATCATTAGCAGAAACAAGTAAATCATTTTTAAACACCTTTAAATTAATATTTATGAAATATTAATTTAAAGATGTTTAAAAATGATTTTAAAAAATCATCATCACAAAATAAACCTGTTAAGGGTAATACAAGACCCCTCCTCAGCAGTTTTGTGTGATAATGATGAGCTTGCTGTAAATTAACCCTTAGCATTTAGATTGTACTTTATGCCTCTTCTTATGGTTTGATGTTTACCTGTGTGTGTTTTAGAGCCCCTGATGCCTGACAAACTAAATGTTATTACAAATAAAACAATATCTCTGTAGTTATGTACAGTTATCTTTTAAGGAATTTGGGTGGGACGTTTCAGCTCTGCTACAGTTAGGTGGCAGGGCCTGTTTCTAAGCATGAGATACAAAATGAAATAAAATGAAATAAAAGTAGTGGACAACAATGTGAATTTTTATATTTATGTTGCTTAAGTGATCATTTACAGGAAAGTCACTCTCTGGTTTCAACAAATTAACTTCTTTTGATGAGGTTTGAATTTGTGGAACTTCAGCTGTATAACAATCAGGTTTTTATGACATCATTAGCCAATTAGCTATCCTTTGCATTTGTGAAGTCATGAGATGGGTTTTAAAACCTTTAAATCTGAATTTAAAGAATTTGAGCAATGAGAAAAAAATGTATTCAATTTATTTTACACTGAAGGATTTCAGCACTGAATGTAAAACTTTATAGACAAATTCAACCAGGGATTTTTACATTTACAGAATTCAACTATAAAAGTTCACTTATAAGTGCAAAGAAAGGGATCAAAATTAAAACTGTATTGGCACATTTCTAATTCCATACATATGGTGCAATATTACACATTAGACAGTTTTTTCTAATACTCTGAAATTTTGCAGGTCTGTTACAGGTTTAATTAAACACTAAATATCACAAATTGCCCCTTTAAGTAAATCTTGGATCTTGGAGGAATTTATGTCTAATCAGAAATCAAGAATATGCTGATCTAGAAGACACAAACACTGCAATTTCAGTAAAATCATAACCACAGTCAAACAGCTGTCTTCGTTTAAGCATGTGATTGCTTTATGTTCAATATTTTCTGCCATCTGGTCATCTCTCTCTCATAGACACACACACACACACACACACACACACACACACACACACACACACACACACACACACACACACATTCCTGTACTTTCTGGGGACATTCACTGTACCCCTCCCCACACCCCATCGTAAACACCTAATTTTAACATGAAACTTAAACCCAAGTTTTTACCCTTAAACAGCCTTGAAGAAGGGAGCCAAAGTGTTCTCACTTCCCAAAAAATGTCCTTATTCTGTTAAATACATATTTCAGTCTTCAATATATATAGCAAGCACAAGCACCAACACGCACGCACGCACGTATGCACACACGCACACACACCCACACACACACACAGTGATGAGAGAGAATTTTAGATGAGGGGAAGCATTAGCCAACATCTGCAGTCTATAGCCTTTGAAGTGATAATGGATCTTTATGTCAGTTGTGTTTCATTCTGCATCCACAAAAACTATTGAGCGTATGTGCACATGAGAGGCTTGAGACTATATAATTGTGACCTTCCTGTTTCCTGGCTGGACATGCATGTCTAGTAACTACATGTAATGTGACAAGAAAGAGGCCTACAGTGCCCTCTGATGGAATTATGATGCATCAGACAACCTCTGATTGGTTGATCGTACCGTCTCATTGGGCGAAGGTTTAGCTGGGATCTGGCTTCTACTCTCCACGTCTTCCAGCCAGTTTCTTCGAGCGAGTTCCTCCAACTCGGCCTGCATCTTATCCCAGAACTCTGTGTCAGACTGTAGAGTTAAAAACAGACAAGAAATGTTTATGTAAGGTTTTCTACATCACAGTGCAAAAAGTCATAAAATCCTTATTTCTTTACTACTTATAGTACTATACATTTCGATTTTATACCCTTGACATCATTAAATCTGAACAAAAATACTATAGATTTTCAAATATTATCTTTTAATAAAAGAATTAACTGTAAAAAAAAATTAGACACTCAGTAAATCTTACAGATCATTACCTTATTAAACTACACACACTGTATGTAAAAGTGCCAATTTTGTAAATATAAAAGGGCACTTTGAGAATGCAAACCTCTGCCAAGATTAAAAATAACAGGAAGTACACAGCACCTTGAGCAGCTTCTGCTGTAATACCTCACTTCATGTGCAATCTCATAATGTAAAACAATCGAAAAATTAGAATTCAATTGAGATCATCTCCAAAAAGACAAGATGTTGTTGACAAAAACATAACCCTCTTGGTACACCAAATACAGACTTAAATAAAGAGACATCAAATATTTTTAGCAATAAATGAGAGCATCTGGAGAGTGCAAACCTCCACCAAGCCAAGCAATCCCCATATGAACCAAAATGTCAAAAATCGTCTAACAATGCTAAAGAATGCTTTAAAAAAATTACTGGATCCAGAATTTTAACCAGATCATCTCCAAAATCTCATGATGTCTTCCTTGTCCTAAGCCCCGCCCCTGGTTGAAATTTCATAAAAATCCACACATAACCTTTTGTGTAAGCAGGCTAACAAACAAACACACAAACAAACAAGCCAAGGGTCAGCCACAGAACCAACTAACGGCTTATCCCAGACCACCACGCCAATAAACGATGAGCACGTCTTGTCCATTTTGTACATTTTCTTTAATGTACTGTGTATTTAATTTGAGACCATGCACAACTGTAATTGATTTCAAGTCATAGTTTGTGAAAAGGCTTGCCATTTCCATTCAAAGGAGACAAATCTTATTACGCAAGACGATCACTTGTGATAAATTTGGCTCTGTGTACTTGAGTGTGGTCTACTGATGCCAAAATCCTAGGCTTCATATCCACAGTGCTGCATTTGTCTTGATTCAGGAACAGCAGACATTAGCACTGTGTTTAGGCTGCAAAGTCAAAAGGTCAAATATCATTTCCTGTTACAAAGCAACGGGATCCAATATCATATTTATGGCTGGATTGTGAAACTAATACTCAGGTTTCATACTGTATATGTGTGTGTGTGTGTGTGTGTGTGTGTGTGTGTGTGTAATGGCTGAGTCCAGATTCATTATAGTTCATAACCTCAGCTATTTACAGTCATTTACTGAGTATAGATAGCCAGTGAGTGCTGAGAGCGAGGATTATCATTACCAATGACCCTGCATGCAGTGTACATATATATTTGTGTGTGTAGACATTTTTAGCCCTTTCTGAGATCCAAGAATTACCGAATGTCCTCCCACCGATAGGATAAAGTCAACACTGACACTTTTCTCTGTTAAAACCCCCCTGAACTCTTGAATAATTCTCTCCACACCATCCCCAAAGAGATTATTAGAGCGCTCCGTCTCATTCAGGATGTGGCCGTGAAGAATGTCAAGCCCTTTTTATAAAAAAGAATCACAGACAGAAGACGAATGATCATCTGTGCTGCAAAGGATATCAACGTGTGACAGAGGAATGAGCACAGCACCTCCAAACTCTGGTTTCTTAAACTAGCAAACAGAATTGATGTCAAAGTGCTGGTTTAGAAAGCATAGACACCTTGGTTTTACTAAAGGTGAGTGAAAACTTGTGGTGACCTGACGAACTGATAAACCCTGTCTGAGGTTCTCTGGTTTCCTCCCATCACAAAACAAAAATAACCAAATAAAAAGCTTACCTTTTAATATTCATGCAGTGTGTCAATAATTTAGAAATTAAGCGTAAGGCTGAATTCAGCAGCTACATCTCATCTCTTCATGCGGCTTTAACACAAACAACAACAACAAATAATAAAGGGGCACTCATATACTGACAGGTTCCTTCACCAGACACAAATGGATTATTATAATTTTGCATAATTATAACGAAATGTCTCCCCCTAGTGGGCATCTAATTTTTGGTACATATTACCTACATAATAGGCATTTTTTGGGATTTCAGGAATTTTTTTCAACATGATCCCATGTATGTATCACCACCAAATTTTAATGGTGTGTTACTTGTACCAAACCCTACTTTAGAAAAAAAAAACAAATCTGTGCATAACCTTTTGAGTTATTTTGCACACAATCAAACAAAAATACTTTTAATAAAAAGTAATTTAATAAATTTTTTTGACTCTGGGAGGAAACTGGAGTACCCACAGTATCCACGCAAGCACAAGAAGAACATGCAAACTCCATACAAAAACCCCCACCAGAGGCTGGCACTCAAACCCAGGACCTTCTCGCTGTGAAGCAGATTTCCTAACCAGTACGCCATCCCACAGACAAGTAAACACAGGTAAAAACATTACCTCCTGGCATTACCTCCTACCCCTTTTGCATCATACAAAGTGCAAGAGGACAAAGGTACAATGAGCGGAAAAAAGAAACAGAGAATGAGATCCTAACATGAACACAAGTCATTCAAGCATCACATTATATCACTTTTCAGTCTAGGAGTTTTTACAGACAGTGCGTGTGTGTATGTGTGTGCGCTACCGAGTGCTTTGAGTCAAATTTACTCTATACGCTAGATAATGTAGCTCCTCTAAAAAGAAAACCAATCAGAGAGAAAAAATTAGCACCCTGGTATAACAATGATACATGCACACTTAAACAGAACACCCGTAAATTACAACGAAAATGGCGTCAAACTAAATTAACGGTATTCCAACTAGCATGGAAAGAGAGTCTCCTTAAATATAAAAAAGCT
>JAOUQZ010000022.1:2026948-2040131 GCA_028564935.1 Neosilurus hyrtlii
TAGTTTTTTTTTTTTTTTTTTTTTTTTTTTTTTTTTTTTTTTTTTTTTTACATATTTTAACCCTGATAGAGGCAGGTGAGCTCTGCATTTGAGATGAGATAAATGCAGTACATTAAACATAAACAGAATCAAAAACAAACTAATACATGATTTTTGTAGTTATAAAAATATTAAAATGATGACACCGGCTCCTCCAAGTAATTGCAACAAACTGAGTGTCTGTCATTTTGATTCAAGCATTACCCACACTGGACAATTCTTTTTTCCCTGATAGTGGGCCAATCAGATCACACCGTTCCCTTATAGTTTATACTAAACAGTTATTATCATAATCAGCTTGCATTCTATAAAAATATAATTAAAGTAGTAATAAAACACCATAACATGTTTTACAGCTTACAAACAATTTTTTAATATAATTTCTTATGATCTTTAGCATGGTGGCAAGGTGGCGCAGTGGTTAGAACGTCCGCCTCACAGCAAGAAGGCCTGGGTTTGATTCCCGGGCTAGGGTGTTTCTGTGTGGAGTTTGCATTTTCTCCCTGTGCTTGCGTGTAGGTATTCTGGTTTCCTCCCAAAGTCCAAAAACATGCACAATAGGCTAATTGGGTAAATGGTTGTGTGTGTTGGCACTGCGATGGCCTGACGAGATGTCTAGGGTGTACCCCGCCCTTGCCCAGAGTCAGCTGCGATCGGCGCCAGCCTCCCCATGAGCCAAACTTTGATTAAGCAGCTTAGAAAATGAATGAATGAATGTTCTTTAGCATATCCTAGCACCCTGTATGAGGGGTTTCTTTGCAAAACGAGATTAATAGTAAATGTCCTTGTTTGGTATTAGCTGGTGATTTAATGTTGTTCACATCATAACATATTCAATATTATTTTTTAATGCAAAATGTAATTTATCCTTGTTTTTTGGTAATTAGTAACATTTTACTACTACTTGGTAATTATACTTTGTAGGATTCAGGAAAACTTGTTTTTTATTTTATTTTTGCAGTGAAACCCCTCATATCATCCATCAGCATTAGTCTAACTGTACAGTTGTGTTGTTTTCATTCAATACTAATTCCCAGCATGCATTACACAACCACTGAAACTGATGAAAAAAGCTCACTTTTCACTATCGCAATGCTGTAGAAAGTTATCTCCAAAGTATCTGACACTACTCAAATGTCTGTTTACGGAAAACTTCACCTGATATACCATGGTAATTTTTTTAATCCATTTAATCCATGAAGTGTCCGTCATACGCCACAAGTCCCTGTGAATGAGCTGCTCCTATAAAAATGATAATGTATTAAAAACTTGTCATTTTTATTTAATTAAAAATGCTATTTTAATTTACTTTCTATCCTGTTATTCTCACATTTAATGTTGGAACATCCAGCATTATTTCTTGTTAATTTATATTGCAGCACCTAATATATTGTTTTAGGGGCCGCCTAAAGACGACGCTTCCAATGAGATCTTGCCAGTTATGTTTATTTATTATGTTATGCATAGACAGGTTTCCGCATCCTTGACATCTGTCATCATGCGTACCATAACTTAACCATACACATACATAACAGCCAATCACAATCAAATCAGTGACACACAGACATGGGACAACCATCCAAAATTGTTCTATATTCAGTAATGCACAGACAAGGGCAAGACATCCACAAAGAAGTCAATAGGTTAGCTCTATTATATATAGTGACGCACTGAGATGGGACAACCGTCCAAAATAAATTTGATGGTTTAGTTCTATATACAGGTCCATGCGGATGCAGGACAGCTATCCAAAAAGAAGACGATGGTTTAGTTCCATAAGCAGCAATACACGGACATGGGACAACCATCCAAAATGAATCTGATGGGTTAGTTCTATATACAACACCGTGCGGACACAGAACAGCCATCCAAAAAAAGCCAATGGGTTTCATATACAGTAATGCGTGAACACAGGACAACCATCCAAAATATGTCAGAGTTAATTCTGTATAGAGTGACACGTGGACACAGGACTGCCAACCAAAAAGAAGTTAATGATATAGATCTATAAGCAGCTACGTGTGTACATGGGACAAAAATCCACAAAGAAGTTAGTGAGTCAGTAAATGGGTTATACAGCAACATCCGGACAAGGGACAGACTTGGCACAACCATCTAAAATAAACTTATTGGGTTGGACGATGGGTTATACAGTGATGAGTAGGCATGGGACAAACACAGGCCAACAATCCAAGCCATATTCCATGACTATGGTGATCCACAGAACTGCGTTGTAAACAATTATTCCCTCATCAGCTTCTCCCATCCCTGTGTTCTAAAGACTTTTCCTCTTAAAAAACCCAAAGAACATTACAAAGAGAGATTCCAACTAAATCCATTCATCCGGAGGAAATTTTGAAATAATATGTAAATATATTTTGTATTAATCATAGAGGATTGTGTACAGGAATAAGCCTATTAAATCATTTAATGCACTAAATTTATTTTTTTTTTGACAAACGAGTAAAAAATGGAGACAATATAATGTGCATGGCGCTTTAAATCAGGAGCTACTTTTGCTCTATCAGCAGTATCGATCCGTTCCATCCCTCATTCTCATCTTCTGGATATCAGCCAGCAAAATTTATGTGGCTCTCCAGAGTGATAAAAATTACAAGATAAATATAGCCTTCAAACGGGTTTCACACTGGTGCCTCACTCTCTAACTCTCACAAATAGATAATGAACTCTCACACACACTGACACAACACTCTGGTATGGTGGCGTAATGGTTAGCATGTCCACCTTACAGTTAGAAGGTCCTGGGTTCTAGTCCCAGGCTCTGGGTGTTCCTGTGTGGAGTTTGCATGATCTCCCCGTGCTTTAGTGGGTTTCCTTCAGGTACACCGGTTTCCTCCGACAGTCCAAAGACATGCACTTTGAGATAATCGGCTGTTCGAAATTGGTGTGAATGGGAATATTTGTGTGTGTTGGCCTTGCAATAGAATGGCCTGCCTTCGCCCAGGATTGGCTAAGATGACCTGTGACCCTAGCTTGTTTAAACCGTTGGGCGAATTAATGAATAAAATAAAGAAAAAGACGTGGCTCCCGAGTGGTGCATCGACAAGGTACGTGACTATCAACCTGGAGATCCAGGTTGATGCTGCAGCCATCCGCGATAGAGAGTACATGCTAGCTAACTGACCGAACTCTCACTGGAGGGAGGGATGGCATGCACTCCTCTTTCACTCACAGTGATCACAAGCCAACTCCTGTGCGTCTGTGAGCTCATTCGTACAAAATTCGTACATGACGGATATGCGCATACACATATATACACAAACACACACATATCTGTTAGTTATACTGTGTGACCTATCATGAGTTCACATCATTCAAAGACACACAAGTGGTACAGCTCATAATTCATCTCCTCATAACTGACCCTTTAACACAAACCAGATGGGACAAAAGCCTGTACCATCCATAAACTGTACACTTGGCTGACGCTTTTACATTTACAAAGTCATTCAGGTTGAAGACATGCCACAGGAGACAAGGCATGTACACAGCAAGGCTTAAAGGAGGAACTACTACAATTACGCCATCACACAACCATAAATGATGGTAAACTCCCAACTCCCCAGCAATTATTAATTTTTGGAGGCGGGGTTACATGGACGAGACGTGTGGTCAAGAAGATAAACCAATCTACAAATGTTGCTTATGGCTAGACGTAACAATTTATGACACACACTTGTATCCGGTTCACTGCTGAGCTCTGGATGCTAAATTATTGCTTGTTATAATTAACTCCCTAATAATAATTGTTTTAAAAAAAAACTTTGTGAAATAAACTAAATAAAAGCCACAGTGCAAACCAAGTAAACTTAGCTAGCAAAGGCTTTAGCGCCATGTCCTGTCGGTGGGTGTGTGTGTTCAGCCCACCTTGGTTGTGATGGTGAGGAGGGGGTTTCCATCTGAGGAGGCCTTACGTGGGAACTCCTTCAGCATCATGGCAACCACCCTCGAGTCTTTCCCCTACAACAGTGAGATCAACAGTGAAGCGGGTCAGTCTGCCGCCAAATTAGCATGGGCTCGAATACGTCATATGACAGTCATCGATTACACAATATAATCATGATATTTAGTATGTAATATTTAGCATGGATATGTTGAAGTGTTCCAGATGCTATGAGCTGGTAGGGAGCATTTTTGGGCAATGTTTGTGAACATGAACTGATTGGTTTGTAGTTCAGAGAGCTAGCATTAGGATTGATAAGACTGAAGGCAGATTCTAGAGAGATGGCAGCATCTCAATCCTAGCAAAGTTTTGCAAGCTAGCATTTTTGGCTATGGCTTTTGTGGCCACAGTTACTAAATAAAGCTAGCAAAAGTAACAAACCGATAGAGTATATGATGGGGCAGCTAGTATTAACTAGTCTGCTAGCTAGATATGTTGGAAGTAAACACTTCAATTTAGGAACTAATTCACAATTATTCACAGAAGGTGAAGTGAATATCACTGGACAGTCCCTGAGATAAACCATCAAGCGATATTCACCAAGCCTGAAGTAGATATTTGTTTTAATATATACTACATAAAAATATAAGAAAATCAAACTAAAACAAAAATTTTCTGGGTAATTTTTCATTATATTTTCATTCACATTATATATTATACTATATATATATATATATATATATATATATATATATATATATATATAGAGAGAGAGAGAGAGAGAGAGAGAGAGAGAGAGAGAGAGAGAGAGTCACTGCTGACTTGGGGTGAGACGTCCAGTAACATCCTCATCTATCACCAGACTATTACATAACACAGACACAAACAGCTATGTACATTCATGTGACAATTAAGAGTGGCCGCTTGACCTAATGTGCATATCTTTGGACTGTAAGAGGAAACTGTGCCTGTAGGAAAGCCCACAGAAAAAGCCCTTGGGAGCTCCCAAGTGGCACATCAACCTAGAGATCCCACAGCCATCTGCAGCCATCCACAGCCGGGAGCTAATAGGTTGAACTCTCACGGGAGAAAAGGATGGCATACCATGACCTCCATGTCATGTACAGCCAATCATGCATGTCTGTGAGCTCATGTCATGTGTACATGGGGCCAGATAATGCCTTCCACCAATGTGATAGACCGCTCCTGAATGCATATGCACAGCAGTTTGTAAAGATATAGCATTGCTGAGGGGGCACGTGCTTGCTAATGCCCCTTTTTGGTTGGTGATGGTTGTGTAGTAGGGAGATGACACTTGACTGGTGGGAATTGGCTATGACTGAATTAAAAATATTGACTGAGTATCTCACTGTTTAGTTTAGTTAAAATACAAGGTGTTCAATGGAGTTAAATCAAAAGACATAATAAAAACAGAAATAATATTAAATTGAGTCCAAGAAGTGATATAATGAGTCAAATCTATATCTGAATTAGTGTGAAATTTAGAAATAAATTTTATTCTCCTGGGTTAAATAAAGTAATGTAGTACATACATAGACTGTGAGTACATATTTATTGTATTATTCTTTAAATCTGTGATAAAATGTTCCTTAATCAGTGTCACATGAGCACTTCGGATTAACACGTGCCTGTGTCTGTAAAAAAAGAAAATAAAATGAGTGCACACTGTGCTTTTTTAAATGCCTGCCAATCAAAAATACTAAATTCACAAGAGCAGACAAAGCCATCAGTGCCTCCCACAGCTTCACTAGCCGCTGTACCATGATGAAACATGACGCACTTCTGACTCAGTGCATTAACCAAAGCCGCTGGCGTATCAAAGCCGTACACCAGAGAAACATCAATTATAGCATTAAACGATTTCAGCCTGGCTCTGGTCCATTCAGGGTCACGTCGAAGGGACACTGTCCATCACCACAGTGCCTTTAACAGGGATTTTAACAGTCCCTGATCCCCTCAGACACGGCTATGCACTTTAGCAGGGACTAGTGGAACACCAGAGTGTGGGACCAAAAGCAATTTAGTGGCTTTGTTTAATATGTTTGTGCCTCACAGACTTTAGTCCCATGTACCATTCCAGTTTAATCTCCTTTTAGCTCTGAGGGAATTATTTTATATTTATTTAATGAAAGATGCAGAAAGAAGCTTAAATGAATACAAGAAGAAAGACTAGCGAGCTCAAAAAGAGAAAACAAATAAAGATATTACATGTTTTATGTTATAAATTCCCACATTTAAATAATAATAATAAAAATATGCATATCTACACTTCTTAAGATCTTTTTTTAATCAGAATCACCTATCAAGAAATGGCTTTTAGCTTGATGTCTGACAAACTTTTATGCTAATTAAAATAAAATAAATGTTAAAGCCACCTTTAAAGAATTTATGTAAAAAAAAACTTTCCCAATACACCTTTAAAAATAATTATTAAATATTTAATGATTTTATGTCACCTTCTATATTGCACGTTATTACTGTTTTTGTTTCTCCCTCTTTATTTTGACATCCAACCCCTTCCTGTTTTTTAACTTTTTTTTTTGCTCTTACATCCATCAGCCACTGCCTCGTGACTCCACTGACTTTCCTTTGCCCTGTGGTCCCATTTATATCGCAGACACATCCATATTTAACGAAGTCTGTTGGCAGCAGCACGTTGCGCCATGTGATCTTCATATTCTCACTGGATAAACTCACCTGGATACCTGGAAAAGAGCTGCTGCTGCTGCAATCATAAAGACTGTTCTGCGCTCAACCTGCTGACTCTGCTCATACAGAACATCCCTTGAAGACTTTACTTTTTGTCTTTATTTTTCAGTACATGAGCATACTGAAAAAATTTACAATATCCAACATCGCTCTTATCGTCCCACTATCGTAGCCTCGAGCCAGAAAACCTATTTGCGTTTCAATTATTATGCATACAGCCCAGTAGTTTCCACGCCCATATCATGCTACATTGCCCCTAGTAAGATGCCTGACCTACAGAAGAAATCCAATGGAAATTAAACTTTAGAAAAGAGTAATCCAACAATGCAGGGTGACGTTGCAGCGTAAACATGACAACAGGATTCAGATGAATTTGTTAAATGATCTATCCAGAATTTAGCAGAGCTAGCAGATAACTAAATAAAACACAACTAAAAAAATTTATTCACTACATGTGTCTTTGTTTACATCAACAATGGATCACGATTAGCTTAAAGGCAGTTTTGATCAGCTCCCTTTGCTGATGTAACTGGCTAGCACTTAGCATAGTTTCTCTAGTTTCTTATGAATGCATATTTGAGTACAAATTAAGAAGAGACCATAAAGGTAAAGATTTTCATGAATGATAAGCCCCGACTTCTACCTTGACATCGCCTTACTAACTGGTTGGCCTTGTCTGGCCCAAAGGTAATCATCAAGACAAAGTCCTCAGGCTTCTGTCCTTGAAGAAGCACCAAGGCGGCACAATAAAGCCGTGGAAGTGTCAATAGAAACAATAATGCTCATACTAGCCCAATCCGCTATAGCTCGAGAGTGAGAAAAGCAGCTGAAGATGGGTTTCCTTTTGGATCTGGTTAATTCTAAGCATTTCTCCTTATACTATCCCCCTTTCACAGCTTACCATTTATGACCTGAACCATTTGTTTTTAATGAAGCCGTCATCTGCAAGTTCAGAAAGTCTGGATGCTTAAAAAATGAACCAGACATCAAAGCCAGGCAGCCAGACCACGTGGAAATGCCCCAAACTTCAAATAAAAGACAACTAAGCAAAGGTTAGTCATGTTGCATGCTGTTTGTTTGAATGCACACCTTCTGCTCCAGTCTCACAGCAACGTTTGACGATTCATCCGCTTAACTGCGTGCACTGCAAACAAACACGGTCGTTCCGAATCCTTGACATTCCTCCGTGGAGCACCCTTCATGTCTGACCTTTTCTTTACACCCAGAAAGCTTTGCTCCGAAGCATTTCAGCATCTTTTGCGGTTTCATCAGAACTAAAAATAAAGCTGACAGATGCAGTGAAGAGAGCCAGTACTCCGGAGCACCAGCTGTGAAATGCAATGAAGTTCTGGTCATGTTGGAGACGATCAACCACACATACATATGCAGCTCTAAAACTAATTAAGTAGGTTCAACCTGTAGTCTGTTTAGTAGATTACTTGGTAGCTAAATTAGATCATATTGGCAATGTGGCTAGATTTATTTAAGTTTATTTCCCCATAACAAGTCAACAAGAGTCCGGAAGTAACCAGTTCACTTCTTTTTTAAAGACAGACCCAAGAAAGTCAGGAAGAAACGCTGAAACCAAAACAAAAAAGTTTATTTAGGATGAAGGAACTCCAGTCATGCAGCAATTTTGCTAGCACCTGTTTCGCTAGCATGTCCTTTCAGGTTTTCAGCCAAATCCACCCCATACTATATATTTCCAAGTGTAAAAACCATTGGTCTCTTGTGAATCCAGCTTTACACCACACCAGAGTTGAGTTTATTTGTGTGAACATTGGCCGTTGGTAGCACTTAAAGAAAGTGCTAACACAAGCATGTGGATGGCTAACGTCAGTGATGAATCCTCATTACCTGAAGCTCAACACCTGCACTTACTCAGCTCTGAAGGGACTGTGCACACATAAAGCACTCAACAACAGGAGAGTACTAAAAGCACTTCACAATATTGCTTATCTTCACCATGTGCTAAATTGAAGAAAAAGATGAGGAAAAAGATGCTTATGTTTTCCGCCCATGTTATTTTCTTCACACTTCAGTTCCAGTTGCCAGGAATTTTCTTCCTATTAAAAACTTACTCACCCTCCACCCCATACAGTGAACGTCACCAAAATGTGAAATATTCATATCCTTTAGCCCTATAATTGAGTATTCACTATATAAGGATTTAAAACACAATAGATAGTGCTGATACCATAAAGAAAATAATTAGAAAGGCATTAAGTGAGCACAGAGCTCTTCCAAGGCCCAATGTGGCATCTTGCAATTTAACCCAGATACGTGGATCCAACCTGTGACTTAGTTTCACTCCAAAATGTAATGAGTTCTTCCTTGGCCAAGACTACACCCTTCCACAAAATTTCATGGAAATCAAGTTCCTAGATTTTGTGCAGTCCTGCCTAGTCAGACAAACTAACCAATCCTAAACCTCCATGGGTAGAGATAACGATGCTATTGCATGATCTAATCCAAAGTTAGATTTTCAACACTACCTGAAGTGTTTTATTTCTCTTACACCACAACAGGACCACAATTTTTAGCTCTTATGTAACTTTTTTCATCTACTTCTACACTTAAATCCACCTATGATGAATAACACATCTGTTAATTGTGAGTTACGTGCAGCAGGAGAGATATTTGCAAATGCATGTAGTTTCACAGTCTCCCACTACAGGGCAGGTGGGAGGCGGAGTTGGGACACTAGTGGAGGTGGGACACTCATGTCTCTGAAGACAGGATGAACATTTAAAAATATATAAATTATAATTTAATGATTAAGAGAAGTACCAAACAGTCAACTCTACATCAACATGGAGCTGCAATGTTCAAGATGATTCTTAACCAGTAGATAGCGCTTTTGAGCCATTTTTAACTCATAAACTACAAATGTTCAGTATGCCAATATTAACAGTAGATGTTAATTTCATTCGATGTGTTTCATAAGAGTACAGACATATCAAGTGTGCAAAACCACTTTAATGCAATGTATTTAACTAAATCCTAATAAAATATACTTTGTCTATCTTTGGGTAGACATTTTTCAGTACCCTGTACCCCACAAGCAAAGACAGGAACAGTCACAAGAGAAAAACCTCCCATGCCATACCCGTGATGTGGTGTGAAAACGAGTCCACAAGCTGCATTCATGTTTAACGATAGATGTTTGTGGAATTCAAGTATAAGAAAAAGTAACACGAAAAAACAGGTTTGATGGAAACAAACTAGCGTGCATCTGTGTTCTGCCCTCATTCGCTGGTAATCCTGGGTGTTCTATGCTCAGATCACATGCTGTATATTCCAGCCAGACATCTGCTCCAACTGTCAGTGCTACCTGATCTGGTTTGGGAGGAAATGTGGCACACCACCTTCGACTGCATCAATAAATCTATTTGATTTCACAGATTAGCTGTTAACCTGGAAACTGACCTGCCTTTGCCTTCATTCAAGCCTTTTATTACGACAGTGTGTGAGTGAGTGTGCATCCCTCATATTCCACATGCGTGACACAGACAAAGACCTAGTGTCCATCCATGGAAGAGGGTTGTCTTGTGATTCGTGATTGTCAAGTCATTCTGACACGGATCGATATTGTGTGTTTTATTCATAAAGCACATGTCCAAGAATAAATCATATAATGTAGGTGTATTTTATTAAATGTGAGCAATAATGCATGGGTGTGTGTGTGTGTGTGTGTGTGTGTGTGTGTCTGTGTGTGTAAATCAGCCAGGTGGAATCAGTATTGACTTCATACTGGCGTCTGCATGCACTCATGTGTGTTCTCAGTGGCTCAGGTGCTGCTGTCCAGCTAATCAATCCAAAAGCATAAGATTACAGCTGGAGAAGCAAAATGCTGCTCATTTCCTCATTCGTCTTCATATATCTCATTGATTTTGTCTTCGGGCTGAGTTATTAGGTGGGCATGTGTCAATTTTACACTAAAATGTCAGCATAAAATCCTCCTCATTTTTCACAGGACACAGTAATGAAACAATATTGCATTAAAAAGTATCATCATTTGTTTTACTGGATTTCTCTGCCAATGTGCATTTTTTTGTCCTTCAAAATAGAACATACAAACAGAATATAGAACAAAGATAGATGACAAGTTCTCTAAAATTCATTCATTCATTCATTCATTAATCAACAAGTTATTAATGGAGTGTAAAAATACATTGTGACACAAACACACATGCCGCTGCAATCTGCAGTGTCTAAAAATGAGGCTGAGGAAGATAGCTAGTTTAGCCACCTTTGGAGCTCTATTTTCTATGAAAATCTAAATAAAATTAAAAGCTGTGCTGTGGAGTCTCACTCAATCATTTTGCCCCAGATAAGAGATATTGTTTGATCAGTCAAATTTTTGTGAAGAGTTTATGTAGTTATTTTTAACTCTAGTGAACCTATAGTACATTTTTTTTTAATTCATTCATTTTCTTCATTCATTTTTGGAACCGCTTAATCCTAATTAGGGTCGCGGGGAGGCTGCCGCCCATCTCAGCCGACTCTGGGCGAGGGCGGGGTACACCTGGACAGCTCGCCAGGATATGGGTGATTTGGAACAGCCAATTAGCCTACTATGCATGTTTTTGGACTGTGGAAGGAAACCGGAGTACCCGGAGGAAACGTAGCCATCCTCGTCCAGGAGCCCATGAGAGCTAATTGGCTGAGCTCTCAGGAAGGATGGCATGTGCTCTCTGCCCTGTCACTCACAATCCTGAGTGTCTGTGAGTTCATGCATACGGATGGCACTTGCATACTACATGCATATCAAAACGAAGGTTGAAAAAGGTACCTTATTAATTAAGTAGACTTCCAGTAGATAACCAAGATATAAATATTGTGTAAAAAGTCAAGCTTATCAAGGATTAAACAGGTGCATATGTTATGTAATAGACTGATCACGAATCAAAGTGTTGTGTTATTGGAAGTGTATGGCATCGAATCTGATATGGGAATTATGAGAATACCATCTTTAAAAAGGACATATTTCTTTCAAATCATGTGGTAATCTATTGGGACAGTCAAATTATGGAGACTCGTGTGTGATTTCTGACTGTTTACTCCTGAGTGGAGCCCCACATGTCCGCGCCTGAGCTGGTGCTGATTGGTTGTTATGTATCTCTGACTTGCACGATGGCTTGCTTGAAGTTAGATTGCTTGACAGACAGCGATTCAAGTTTTATTTGATAATGAAATAAAAGCTCATACACCACCACTTAGATCTAACTTCCGCCGAATAAAAGAACACCAAACACAAACGGCATCACAGAACAGTTAGAAGCAACATGACAGGTGACACAAATGAAGGTGAACATCAGCAAGTGAAAGGCAGTGAAAAGAAAACTCAGTGTTAACCTTTCATTCTTTTGCTATAGACCACAGTCGGAAAACGAAACGGGCTGAAGTTGATTCAGGCCTTAAAGGAGCCACACTACTCTTATAACACCAGCCTTGGACACCTATCATTAGAGATATCTATCGGGAACTTGGTTATATATTTATAATAATGACAGTAAAATAGGGTTAAGACTGCTATGTGTCCTTTTACTGCAAATGGCAAGCAAACATTTGCTCATTCTGTGTTCAGTATGCTCACGCCTTTACCGGTCAAGGCAGCAGGTTTTATGTTACAGCAGGACAACACAGCTGCTTAGTGCACAGAGATAGTGTGATGTGATTTAAATAGAGTGGACCAAACCACAAATGGATAATAACCATTAAAAAAAAACATTGTGGGATTATTCCTCTATAATTCACTATTCCATTCCTCTCAGTGTTTTTAGTAGATGCAGGTACAGTAAATATATCAAACATCATCTCATATCCCCTTTTTTCTTCATTACCGGTGCCTTACCCAGGATTGAGCTTTCCATGGCATCTTCGCTTCCTGTATTATCTTAAGAAAAATTAGCTTGTCACAAGCTCATCTGCTCGATTTCCAAAGAACCATTACAGAATCAGTCATCACTTTCATCATCTTTCATTACACTACACAGGAAATCACTGCCTGTCGTCTCCCACCTCATACAGATTTCTATTCATCTCATGCGAAGAAAGAAATCAGGGATAATCATTGAGGAACCCTTAGCTGAGTAGCTAAGGCTGTAATGCTTATAGACTAGCACAAAGATCAGTCACATGGTGACATTTAACCCACAGCTGATATTTACAGTATACTTGTATGTGCTCGCAATGTAAATATACCTACCTCTTATTATTCATATATATCCTCCTGAGACCCAAAAATTAATGTTGTGCGTCCACTTGTTTCTGTCCCTCACCACAAAATAACTACTGAACTTGATCAATGTCTTCAAACAAGAAGAAGTTTAGGAAAAGAGTAATACCCAATGGCTCACTTATGAGAAACTTACAAGGACATACACCCAATATTGTTGGGAAAAATATGATGTCCTCCTAAGAGGACATTAGGGTCTCAATAGGATAAGTATTCATATATATATATATATATATATATATATATATATATATACATATATATATATA
>JAOUQZ010000022.1:2044613-2060740 GCA_028564935.1 Neosilurus hyrtlii
GTGTGTGTGTGTGTGTGTGTGTGTGTGTGTGTGTGTGTGTGTGTGTGTGTGTGTGTGTGTGTGTGTGTATTGCCCTGAGATGAACTGAAAAACTGTTCAGATTGTACACCGGTTTTTCACCAAGAGTGGGCTGAGATAGGCTCCTGCCTCCTGGCAACCCTAGTAGAATAAAAATTTGGCAAATGAACAAATGCATAAATCATAATCATCACCTGAGGTCGGTCAAAAGTGTCAAATAAACTTACATACAAAAGGAAGTTCCTTAGATAAAGGGTTCCTGAATGGGTGTTTTGATGTTTATATCACTTGGAGTCTTTACAGAAAGAAAAATACTGAGAGTGAATGATGCGACACGAGGCTTTTTTTTTATGATAAATTCCACAGCATTCATTTATTATGCAAGATATTCTGAAGGATTGAGGAGGAACACAAACTGAGCAGATGTTTGTTAGTTCTGATGATCAGCACGGGGTTTACAGAAGTGCCTAAAACATCTCAAATCTTTATTTATGGAGGGGTGAAAAAAACGTCCCGATTCAAGTCTAGATGGTGTTGGTCTTGGTGATGGCTCCAAAAATTAGGGAGGATCGGCGTTACTTCAAAGCACGAATTTATAATAAGGTTGAGCCTCGCGCACGTGCCAAATTTTCCTTTTAACACCTTTTAGAAAAAGCGCGAGGAACATTTTCCTACCTGAGAGTGGCCCTGATACATCTTTACTTCCGCGGATGGAGAAGAGCCGGAAAGTCCGCAGCTCCTGCACTTTTAGCACCCAGTCTCAGTGTCGGGGTGGAGGTGGAAGAAAAATAAAGGAAGAAGAAGAAATAATGATAAATATAATAATGATAAATAGGCTGATGGAGATGCGGCTCGTGCAGAGTCAGGTGCAGCGTCCCGACTGCGCGCGCATCCGAAAACAGCACGCAGGATGTCGGATCAGCGAAAAACTCACGACTCGCGCCTCGTTTTCATGCTTTTAAAACCCATAAGATGCGTTGACAGCTCTGCAGGACATGTCCCAACTCACACCGCCCTCCTCCCACTTCTGACTCCCTTTGCTCGGTATTTCCAATTGGTCCTCCTCCTCCTCCAACTCCTCCTCCTCAGGAACCGCCTCATGGCTCATCAATGATGCTGGAGCACTTTCAAGCACGAGACTGTTCTTTTCCATAATTCACGTTGTGATGCAAGAGTCTGACCCTCATGCATGCATGCGATGGACTGCTAACGCACAGTAACAGCACACACACAGACAGTCCATAACCTTAATTGACTAACTGACTCAACACTGGTGAAACGCGCATGCGCAAGAGTTTTCAAACGACCTAAAGATTTCCAATATAGAAAGCTTTAATATGCTGTAACAGTGGGATAAAAACCAAATGTTCTTCCCAGAACACTCTCATTCATTTTCAGCATCCTGGGCAGGGTTGCCAGATCTGCGCTTCAAAAACCCACAAAAGGAAGGAAGGCGCATTTTGCGTCATGGAAAAGTTCACCAGAGTGTACGCGCATTTCTGATTTGCACTGCCTTATTCCTTTGATTTGATTTACCAGCAAACAGAAATTATCCTGGAGTTATACCACGGATTTTACACGGTGGTGTAGTGGTCAGTAAGCCTGCCTCACAACAGGAAGGTCCTGGGCTCGGAAAGGGCGTTTCTGTTTACATGTTCTCCCCGTGCTTGTGTGGGTTTCCTCCAGATGTGATGTGAATGTGAGTCTATGAATGGTTGTTTGTGTGTGAATTAGTGGTGTGGTGGATTTCCGACGTCAACTCTCTCCTGAACCAGTTAAAGTGATTCCAGCTTCCACCTTGACCCTGACGGATAAGTAAAAAAATAATGGATGGATGATAAAAAAAAAAATCTTGTCCAACAAGATGTTGTGAGATGTTGTATGAAAGCCCAGCAGAGGGTGCTGTGTACTTTCTGGGTTTTTTTTGTTGTGTTTTGCTTGGTAGAGGTTTGCACTCTCCGAGCAGCCTTCTAATTTAGAGTATAAAACAACATTTGTTATACCTCGTATTTTCTTTTGCATGCCTCTGCATAAAGTATTGTCCATCAAATTCTTTTTTTTTATCTGAATGTTTTGCAGTGCATTCCTCTTAACTGGTCCCACAATTGATTCTTCATTGATTCAGAAAGCTAGCATTCCTTAAGAAAGAACAGAAAGAACTCAAGCTTGGAACTAATGGTTGCTTTGAGAGAAGACAGCTAGATGCGCCCGTGTTTTGGGGCCTGTGGGAGGCTTTTATGATGATTGATTGCGTACTGCTCAATGTGGCACTCCAGGTTTAATCAGTGAGGCCTCCCATTCGCGGGCTATTCATTTCCAGTCATCCATTCTGTTGGTTTCAAATTAATGAGCTGAACTCTGCAAGTGTAATCTAATATCCCTCCCCTCCCTCAAACCATAACTCAGAAATGAGGTCAAGATTGTAAACAGTGCAGCTGTAAATCCACACTTTCTTTTCCGCTATGGAGTTCTCTTTCATAATTATCTGCAGAAAAGAAATTACTGATCATGCTGAGAATGTTAGCGCATGACAGCACTGGGGAAAACATATGCATAATGATTTTTTAAAAAGGGTTTTAATCTATAAATTGTCCCAATGTTTATAGCACACAGATTTAAAGAGAGTCTTTCATTTCATATAAAAAAAAATATTTGTTGAATGGTTTAAATTAACTTGAATAAAAGTAACACAGAAAAAGTCTAGAAAGAAATAGGGCTAAGGATGGAAAGCAATAAGGAATTCATTGTGGCTTATTCTGAGCCAAGAGATTCAAAAAGCTTGAAAATAGATGTGAAAATCTCTTTGGTACTTGACAGCTCATAATTTAGCCTTGATAGGAAGGATATGTAAGTAGGCATGCTCAGTTCTTGTTGTAAGGCATCACTAAAGACCTCCAAGCCACCAGGGGGCGCCATAATAAAGCAATAACCTCCTTTAAGAGGCATGTTTCGATTATGGGTGGCATGGTGGCAGAGTAGTCAGCATGTCTACCTCACAGCAAGAAAGTTCTGGGTTTGAATCCCGTTTTCAGCGAGGACGTTTTTGTGTGAAGTTTGCATGTTCTCCCCTTATATGTGTAGGTTTCCTCCGAGTACTCCAGTTTCCTTTGACAGTCCAAAGACATGCACCTTAGCATAGACATACTAAATACGTAGACAGGATGCCCTGTCGATGATCAATGTGCTGTGTGGTGTCAACTTGACGCCATCTTGGACAGTGTTACTTTGGCATCACCAGCATGGAAGGAGATAGCATAAGTAAGAAAAAGAAGGGTTTAGGGACAGAATGCTTTGTGGTAAACTGTAAAAATTACAGGAACCAACACAGCAGATCTGCAAGGATAACATTTCACAAGTAAGTGATAATGACATGCATGGAAAGCCATATAAATCCATGTTAGAAGGGTGTGTATTCACTTGAGTATGAGTATGGTACTGGTGTTTTACACTGTATGCATCATGTGCATGTGGCCCATTATAGTAGGAGTCAGTACTTACATGTACATGTATTAAATAAATGTAAACTCATTATTCAAATATATGGGTTTATGATTGGGAACATGATCTTATGAGTATGAAAAGTACTCCTGCAACAATGCCTACTACATTGTACATGTATTACATCTACATGTACATGTAGATACACATAAATTTGTCATTTGTGTATATAGATCTATGTTATATGATATTATGTCCCAAGTATACATTATGTGTCCATATATTATATAGATGTACATGTGTGTTATTTCAAGGTTACTGAAGTGACAGTGACAGAGAATGGCAGTATGTAAAGTGACCTGTCAGTTGAATAACTATTCATTTTGCTTGTATGTATTGTAACAGTCATTAAAACAAGCATTTTAACTCACAATTTACAGATATAAGGTGACCTGTCAGTTGAATATTACAATCAATACATATACATGTATGGCAAACAGTGCTTACTATTGTAACCTATTTTTTGCTGTGAGTATGACAAACAACTAAACGTTCATGTTATCTGTCGAATCTCTTTCTATTGTTCTTTGTTGTTGTTCTACATTGGTTTTGTACTCTATATGAGTTTAACCTGTTTCAGTACGTCAGATCAGCATAATGTTTGATTCATTACATTGTCTTTATTTTTTGTTCTGTACTTGTATTATTTTAGTTCTTTCAATGTTATATTACGAGTTGGAATATTTTGTTCCATATTTTGGTGCTAAAACACATTGGGATTGTAGGGGTGACAGAAAGAAATGAGCTAAATAAATTGAACATACTGTATATGTGTTTAGAAATTATTTTATGTACACATATAGACACATATACATACATATATGCAAACACATATACATCTATCCACATATTCACACATATACACACATACACATAAGGGTGCATGATATGTCAAAGATGCATGGTATACACAGGGTGAAATGTAGTTCCAGACCTGCTCTAAACATGAGTATTTCACTTAAACATGAGTATTGCACTTAAACATGAGTATTGCACTTAAAGATTAATATTGCACTGTCCAGGAAGATAGTCTCAATGATGGTTATTCAGTCAGTGTGTTTGACAGTGGTGGTGGTGGAGTTGCACGTGGACTTGTGAGTACAAGCTGTTCTTGAGTCTGTTAGTTTTTGTTTTTAGTGTCCTGTATCTTTTTCCGGAGGGAAGAGGGAAGAAAGGGGGAGTCGGGGTAGGCGGGCTTGTCAGAGCTTTCTGAGGAAGTACATCGTTTGTTGTGCTTTCCCCACCTGATGAGAGATGTTTGTAGTCCAGGTGAAGTCGGCAGAGATGTGGACTCCAAGAAACTTGAGGCACTCACCCTCTCTACCTCCTCTCCATCAATATTGGGGTCAGAGTGCTCAGTTTGTTTAGATCTCCTGAAGTCCATTATCATATCCTTTGTCTTGGATGTGTTAAGGTCCAGGTTATTGTTGTCGCACCATCACAGCAGATGCCGGACCTCCTTCCTGTAGGCTGATGCATTGTTATCTGTCAGCAAATTTGATGATGATGTTACTAATGTGAATGGGGGAACAGTACTGTGTGAAGAAGAAGAGGAAGAAGAGCTGTAAACACATCCCTGTGGTGTTCCGGTGTTCAGGATGAGAGTGGAGGAGATGTGGTCTCCTATCCTGATATACTGAGGTCTGTTGCTAAGAAAGTCCAGTATCCTGGTGCACAGTGAACTCCCTAGGCCCAGGTTGCCCAGCTTCTGAACCAGTTTATGTGGTAGGACTGTATTGAAAGTGGAGCTGGAGTCTACGAACAGCATCCTCACACTGGAGTCACTGCTGTCCAAGTGTGTGAGGGCTGTGTTGAGGGATGTATTGATGGCATCATCTGTTGACCTGTTTGCTCTGTATGCAAACTGATGCGGATCATGGTCAGCAGGGATGGCAACCTTAATTTGAGATAAGACATGTCTCACGAAACATTTGGTAAAGTAGTGAGAGGTGAAAGATGGTGGTAAAAAACCCTGCAAGTTGATCTGCGCATGTTTTAAATACCCGTCCTGTTACTCCGTCTGGACCAGTAGCTTTTATATGTGTATGCACACACATATAATATTAAAAGAGTTTAATAAGATCTAATAGATGTAAACAAGCGTATACTCTAATTACTGGCAAATTTATCGGTTTTCTATATATTTAACTGTTCTATTTAAAAAATAACTTTATAAAAATATGTTGCAATAAGTTTTCTACAAAAAACATTAAAATATACAACACTATTGGAATAAAAATGTTTGCATGTTGGAAATAGCATGACTTGATGTGTGATAATTACATTGTTTTTAATCAATATATAACTTATATTTATTCTGTATCATGCATTCCATACTAATACAAATAAACACACTGATATTATGATATCATATTATATGTCTATTAAACCCACAGATCGCTTTCTAGTGGCATTAAAACATTTTCTTTATGCTCACTTCTTCCACTGTTTCTACAGCAAAAAACACAACACTCTCCAAGATGGCGTCTTGTTGACACCTCAAGAGTGATTCATGACTGTCTATCTTTTTAGCATGTCTATACACATTAGGCTATTTGGCTGTTTCAAATTGCCCCTAGGTGTGAGTATGATTGGTTGTGTGTGTATTGGCCTTGCAACAGACTGGCAAGCTCTTCATGTGTTACCCCACCCTCACCCAGTGTCGGTTGAGATAGGCTCCAGCCCAGTATGATAAAGTGCTTCAGCCAATTAATGATTGAATGTTTGGTGTGCATGGGGAAAGTAAGATATAGCTTATTACCCCTTTTCCCTCAATAAGCCATAATCTAAATTATAACATGTGTAGGCCAGAAAAAGTGATTTTAAATGTGCCTTAAAGTTATAGGTACAGTATATCTCAGACTGGTAAAAAGCACTGACTCTGGAGACTCCTTACAGAAATATGAATTAAAGGGGCCACATACTTCAGTGAATTATGAGTCTTGATCAGCATATACTTGACTCTAATTCCGCCCCCTTCTGTGAGCATGCTAACATTCCCACACTTGGAACTTGGAGCTTTACATAGTAAAGATGATTTTAATTTTAGTTTAAGATGACTAGATGGCAGGTTGAGTCATTTTCAGCCCAAAAAATTCTGTTTATTACCTCCACTTATGTTTTTGCCAGTGTTTGTTTGTCTGTTTGTTATCAACTTTAAAATTTATGAATGGATTTTTGGGAAAATTTGAGGGAAGGTGGAAAATGGGTCAAGGATCAAATGATTAGTTTTTCATTTACCTCCACCAAAGAGGCAAAGGTTTGCACTTTCTGAGTGCTTGTTGTTTGTTTCTTTATTAAAAATAAACACTGATGTGTTTCATTACAGTGCAACCAGAATCAAATAATCAAAAAGCGCTGTGGTATAAAATACACGATCATAAGCCACACCAATATGTCTGTTAGCATGTTAGATATTATAGATGAGAATAAACTCATCCAGTTGGTTCTGCTACCAAGCCTCATCCAAATTAATTAAATTTGGTGTGACTGAGAGTTTCCTCAGTTATCAGAGCCGCTCAGTGGTGCACGGGGCTTTGAAATAACCTGCCATGGTTTTATCTTTCGTGTGGATGCAGAGAAGACAGAACTTGTAATGGGTTTGTTTAGAAGACAATGAACCTAAAGTTCATGAACAGAGTGAGTAATGTGTATATTTATACCGCTGTATCAGACGTTACAGAAAGTGGATCTTCATGGTCTAAGCCTCTTCATATAATTCATTCATTCCTTTGGTGAACCGTTTAAACATACTGGAGCCAAAACTGGGCAAATGCGGAGTACACCCTGAACAGCTCACCAGACCATCACAGGGCCAACACACACAACCATTCACTCACACACTCACACCTAGGGGCAATTTAAAACAGCCAATTAGCCTATTGTGCATTTCTTTACATTGTGGGAGGAAACCAGAATACCCTGAGGAACCCCACACAAACAGAACATGCAGGCTCCACACAGAAATTCCCTCGTCAAGCCTGAGAGTTAAACCCTGGACTTTCTTGCTGTGAGGTGGATAAGCTGACCACTACACCAGCATGCCACCCACATCATAAAATGTTTTGTTCATTTTGTGTACCTTCCAGGTTCATAAGTGAAGTGAGCATTCCATCCAGCCATGGTGTGGCGTAATCAATAAAACTTCACAGTCCCTCTGGGAACATCACTTTATCTTACAGCTAACGATCACAGCCAGAAACCAGAAGGAGATAAGCCCAGAGTTCTGGACACCAGAAGGTGAATTTAGGTAATGTGGGAGACTTTTTGAAGAAGCTCCAAAGACTCTTCTCTGAAAAAAAAAAACCAAGTATTTCTATGTTTTACTGTCTTTTATATCTCAAGCCTTAATAACTCCTTCACTCAATCACACACTCATTTGCCGAACTGTTTAATCCTACCAGGTTGGCAGGGAGGCTGGAGCCTATCTCAGCCAACACTGTAAGTAGGCAGGGTACACCAGACCATCGCAGGGCCTGCACTCACACAATCATTCGCATTCACACTGAGTGGCAATTTGGATCTGCCAGATAGCCTAATGTGCAAGTCTTTGGACTGTAGGAGGAAACTGGAGTACCCAGAGGAAATACAGACAAGCATGGGGTAAACATGCAAACTCCACACAGAAACACCCTCACTGAGTTCAGGACTCGAACCCAGGACCTTCTATTTATGAGGTGGATGTGCCACCCCAACCATCACAGCCATATGAAATTATTGCCCAAACTACTTGCACAGGAAGTTACATGAAGAACAAAGATGGCCGAACTTGTTCCACAACGGCAACACCCACATGTGTAAAGCAAGCTTCATGAAGATATGGTTTGCCAAGTTTGGAATGGAAAGACTGAGAATCCTGCACAGAGCCCTGACTTCACTGATGAATTGATATAATGGGTTCACATCAAAGCTCTTCACCAAACATCAGTACCTGAGTTCTTGTGTTTTGTGGTTGTATTGGAAAAATCGCTTCAGCCATGTTCGAAAATGGAATGGAAAACCTTCCCAGAACAGTGGAGGCATCAGCAAAAAGAGAACAAATCAATACTCAGGCAACCAGATCTTATACTTATGGCCATATAGAGTAATTCAGACGCTTATTCACTTAACCTTACCTGTAACCAACTACTCTTCTCTTAAAGGTCGGTTTAGATGACATGTACATCTAATTTAGAATGTTAACTTTTGTGCAATTATTTAAATTGTCACTTAAACGGTCTATCCAAACAGATCAAGCAAACCAAATATCTGATTTATAAGTTGTGGGTTCAAATCCCTGTTAGACCCCCACCGTGCTAAGACCCATGGACAAGGTCTTAACCAAAAGTGTCCCTCTGTCCACCCAGCAGTATGAATGGGTACCAGTAAAATTACACTACTGAAACTGGGGATAAGCTTTGGCTCTGATGAGCCAGTAGGCTCTGGTTTAAAAAGCCCAACAGACTCTGTTGATGGGCGGCAGTAATGGTAAGCACGTCCTCCTCACAGCAAGAAGGTCTCGGGCTAGGGCATTTCTGTCTGGAGTTTGCATATTCCTCATGCTTGTGTGGGTTTCCTCCGGGTACTCGGGTTTCCTCCCACTGTCCAAAGACATGTACATTAGGCTAAATGGCTGTTCCAAATTGCCCCTAGGTGTGAATATGCATGTGAATGTGGTTGTGTGTTTGTTGGCCCTGCGATGTACTGGCGAGCTGTTCAGGGTAAACCCTGACTTCACCCGTTGTTGGCTGAGATAGGAGATTAAGCGGTTTGGCAAATGATTATCTCTTGATTATTCAAGTTATGGTCAGGTCCTACCCATCAGGCAGTTCTTCCAATCACACGAAAGCTGCCAACCAGGGAGGATGAAGGATATCATGTGTTTCCTCAGAGGTATGTGAAGTCAGCCATCGTTTCAAACTACAATGTGACACTCTGAGGAAAGCACTATCCACCCACAATCATGCACAGGATGTCTCACACACTCACACTGAGACTAACAAACAATTTAACATTGTTATTGTTCCTGCCACAAAGTAAATAATTTTTTTAACTAGAAGCACTCAGAGTGCGCAAACCTCAACCAAGGTAGCTCATTTCCCTCCTAATTTGATTTCAGTTTGGATTTCAACATTCCAGATCATTGGAAAGGCGGCACGGTGGTGTGGTGGTGAGCATGTCATAATCGGTGTGTACTCAATGTGCCCTTGTTGTTTACACACTCAGTGTATGTTCTGTGTGTACTCTGGAAGGTTCGATTCATCTAACAAACCATAAATCCACATCTACAAAAACCTGACATCTACATTCAAACACTTTTAAAACGCTTCACTTCATCTGCATCTCTAGGAGCTCTCCCCAAAGCGCCCCTCCCTCCCCCCAGTGTCAAATCAAACTCATCAATGCTCTCAGCTGCCTCTTGGCACAGATACACTGCTGTTGTGTAAGTACTGAATCAAGGCTGAGACTTGGAATGAAAGCTTTCCTTTTAGTACAGAGGCAATAATTATGCTTCAATGCAGAACTAATGAGGAGCTCTTTAAAACTTAAAACTCCATCACGAAGTGAAACGTAATTGGTACATTTGACGTTTTACTTTGTTGACTCATTTTTCATTGGCACAGTGACCCAGGAGTTTGTTCAAGGAACTAAAAACCTGCAGAAATAGTTTGTAATGGTTGTAGTCAAAGAGGAATCAAGTTCAGATTTAGCAAAGGATTAATGTAAACGATATTGGAGCCTATCCCAGCCGACACCCTGAACAGCTCACCAGTTAATTGCAGGACCAACAGACACACAACCATTCATACTTACACTTACATTCACACCTAGGGGCAATTTGGAGCATGTTTATGTCATTGGACTGTAAGGAGGAAACCAGAGTACCCAGAGTAAACCCATGCAAGCACAGTTCGGACATGCATACTCAAAACAGAAACGCCCTAGCCAAGTTTGGGCCTCTAACCCAGGACCTTGTTGCTGTGAGGTGGACATGCTAACCACTACACCACCGTGCTATCCAAAACAGCTAATTTTTAATCCCTAATTTTAATAACTGCACAATTAAAGGTATTAGCAAAGTGTTTAAGGGCGTTACTAACACACATTAACAGAACAACTGATCTAGAGCATATGTACGTACAGATACAGGAAACAGTATAGGTTTTATATTGTTAGTCTTTGTATCTATTTTGAGAGTTCTAACTTGAGGTCAAAAAGCCATGAGCAAAACGCTGCATGGAAATGAATGCCAATTTCCCTTCTCAGCCTACAAGGCTCCAGATGGGGTGATATCAAACTGCTCCGAGGTCGTGCAATGACAACGCAGTGAGCAGCGTATTATAGGCATTCGCACCATCGTCTCGGCTTAGTGTGGCTTTCACAAGTCTGCCACCTGCCACTGGGAGACGGGAAAATGTGAGTAAGGCTGAGTGGTGAGGTTTGTGTGTGTGTTTTTGTGTGTGTGTGTGTGTGTGTATGAGTGATCCCAGTATTTATCATGTTGTGGTATATCCACTGTCACATTATGGGGACTTGCCTTTCACATAAGGAAAAAAACACAATCTCCATATCGTAAATCATTAAATTTTAAGGCGAAAATGTTGTACGTTTAAGGTTAGGGTTAGGGATAGACAACTAGTGGTTATGGTTAGGGTTGGGGTACACCTCCAGAAAATTAATGTAATTTTATGTATTGTCCCCTGATGTTCTGGAAACCAGACCCTGTGTGTGTCTGTGTGTGTCTGTGTGTGTGTGTGTGTGTGTGTGTTTGTGTGTGTGTGTGTGTGTGTGTGTGTGTGTGTGTGTGTGTGTGTGCCTGACTGGGAAAGTGAAAGACAGAACGTGTTTTTATATTTTTGTGGGGACTTAGAGTACATTTACCCAGTAATAAAAATATCTGACTGTTTTGAACACATGGCCACATTTGTCTAGTCCCCATGAGTTATGTATCTTTTCCCTAATAGATTTTCTTATTCTCTATAGCATATGAATCAAACAGATTGTTAATATTTCACATGTTCACCCTGTCTTTCTTGTTGGTTCTGTCTCTTTCTGATGGATGTGATTTAACACTCCCACAACATGACACTGTGGGATTTGGATTCCAGATGTGCTGTTTGTGTTCCCCAAGGATGCATCAGTAGTGTGGATGAAAGGGAAAGTGAGGGCAAGGACCGCTTAGTAACGATCAGTGGTGTTTCATTTACACTATTGATCCATGTGCTGTTAAAAATAAATAAACAATAAGTACTTTAATATTTCACTTCTAATGCTTAGATCCAAAGAGAATAACAAGTGAAGCAGAATCCGATCCAAACATGAAATGAGTCAGTGATGCTGCAAGACTGAGGATGCACCTGGAACAGAAATCCACAGGAAGCTTTTATGCTTGATCAACTCAAAATAATGAGTAATTATTCTGTCCTACTAAAAATATAGACTCTTTTAAAAATTATTAATTTGTTATAAATATTAAAGAATGTGTCTGTTTAGCGTTATTCATTTGTCAGACATGTTTGTGTGGAAGTAACACAGTCTAAACACAGAGCTGTGAAGTGAACTGAGAACAATAAAAATAGCCAAAATGTTTGTTTTTGTTTTGTTTTTTTACCAGCTGTGTGTGTGTGTGTGTGTGTGTGTGTGTGTGTGTGTGTGTGTGTGTGTGTGTGTGTGTGCATGTAGGTGGGTAGATGATATACTCATTCATTTATTCATTCATTCATTTATAACAGGGTAACAGAAAGGCTGGACCCTATCTCAGCCATCTCTGGGAAAAGGCGGGGTACACCATGAACAGCTCACTAGTCCATTGAAGAGCCAACACACACAGCCATTTTCACACACACCAAGGGAGAATTACACTTTGCCAATTAACCTAATGTGCATTTCTTTAGATTGTGGGAGGAAACCGGAGTACCCGGAAGAAACCCATGCAAGCACAGGCAGAACATGCAAACTCCACACAGAAATGCCCTCACCAATCCCAGGACTCAAACACAGTTCCTTCTTAATGTTAGGTGGACATTCTAACCACTATGCTACCATGCCGACCATGTTTTTACCACATCAACAATAATATTTTTTATTTGAGTAATATGTTCATCGTTTTCCTCTTTCTTTTGTGTACTTTAATCACCTGAGCTCACAGGCAGAACAATGAGGAGCTTGTTTGGAAGAGTGTATACCTGGCGAGCTCCACCATCTCACAAAGCCTGGAATATCTGTAGAAGGTTGCTAGATGCAGACAGTGAAGGATGGGAATGACTGGCAGATGTAATATTTGAAATGTCAGACATGGTGTCAGACACAGTGCTACAGGCAAATATACATATCAGTCCCAAGGCCAGCTGCCCATCTGGGACCGATACAGTGCAAACAGGGAGGTAATTAGGTTATTAAAATGTTGTTAAAGGTTATTAAAAGGTTAGGGTTTGTTGTGTAACAGGATAAATATGCTAATACGGTTGGTATAGCTGCATGAATCATGGTAAGGCTGAAAGTACACAGGACGCGAGTCAGCTCCCATAACCACGAGGAATATGCCATTCCAAAAAATGAATGTGTGAGTGTATGTTTAGTGTCTTTAGCATCCCATCCAGGGCTTATACCCAATGAAATGAAGTAATTACAAACCTCACTTGCATATACAGTCATAGAGTAGTTAAACAAAGCAGTTGGGTTATACTGCCCTCTGTTGGATGTATGAGGGGGTTGACATAGCAGGCAGTTTGATATCTGTCTTTAATGATTTGATTCATTCGAACTGCACACAGGAGGTGTTGTGGTTAGCATGTCCAGTTTGCATGTTTTTCCTGTGAGTTGGTTTCCTCTGGGTACTCTGGTTTCCTCCCACAGGCCAAAGACATTAGGCTAATTGGCTTTTCCAAACAAGGTGTTTATTAGGCTAATTGGCTTTTACTCTAGGTGTGAGTGTGAACGGTTGTGTGTGTGTTGCCTTTCGATGGTCTGGTTACCTGTTCAAGGTGTACCACGCCTTCTCCCAGAGTCCACTGAGGCTCTAATAGGATAAAGTGATTCGGAATGAATGAATGAATGAATGAAACTTATCTGAAATTCATTCATTCATTTTCTGAACCGCTTAATCCTAATTAGGGTCACGGGGAGGCTGGCGCCCATCTCAGCCAACTCTGGGCGAGGGCAGAGTACACTCTGGACAGCTCACCAGGCCATCACAGGGCAGAAACACACAGACGGCTGTGCGGCCTACTCTTGACAAAAATCAGCATTGGTTCTCACCATAGACGGTGAGAGACATGGCATGCATTTGATAACCCAGTTAGCTGCACTGGGGGTATCTGAAATTCAAAAATGAATATTGTGTTGTTTAAAATTGAATTGAATCTTGGTTTATATGAATTCTTCAAGGTTTGAAAACAATGCGTCATGTTTGTTGTTGTTATTTTTAACCAGTTGTTATTTTCTTTAATTAACTTGTATTGTTATGCACAATTTGTGTAAAATTTTATCAGTACGTTTCCATATTCCTTAAACTCAAGCCTTTAAATAGTAAAACACCGAGAAACCGATAATCTTACATGGGTCTATTTGTATTACCCGCCGGATATATATTTTTTTATACTACTTCAAATCCCGTCATGCATCTCGGCTGGAACGGAAGTACTTTCTCGTGACCTTGGTGTGTGTCAGGTTGAGAGTAGTCGTAGAGGCAGCATGGCTGGAAAAGAACCTGGAGTAAGTTATATTTTAATTAAATATAGGGTTAGTGTATAATTGTATGTACTGTTAAAAGTGTATTTTGTGATCATTCCGGTGTGCTTTAATTATCGTTTCTATGTAAAGTGTCCTGTAAGAATAATAATACCAGCTAGCTAAAAGCTTAGCCGAAATAATGCGTTCGTATACTAGTCAGTGCAGTAAAATAAATATTTTTAAATTATTTTGCGAATATACAGTGTAGTAAAACGTAACGTAACTGACGCTATATGGGCAATAATTAAATGTGTTACACGTCAGAATAACGGCGTACAGTGGATTAAATTAGCTAAGTATAAGCTAGCACTGTGGGAGGTGTATAATTTCTCAGCGTCTGAGCTCACAGAAACATACCGTTAGAATTAAGTACATCTGTGTCACGTGGGTTTATAGAAACTTCTGGAATTTAAAAAAAAATAAAAGCAGAATGTCGCGTACGTGAAACTGTGCGGTGCAGCAGCAAACTTCTGCGCACGAGCTTTATAGGAATATATTAATATTACAGCCTGTATGATCATATTCCACATTCCTGATTATAATAACAATAATAAACAGTGTGTATAAGTTTCACTGAAGTTAATTTGCATTAAATTTGTCCAAATATTCTTTTTATGACCTTGTATTCAAACTATCCCTTTTTTTTGGCCTATGGTCCAAGGGCATTCTGTGTCTCAAATCATCATGCACCATACACTACGTTCTTAGTTAGCTGTTAATATATCATTCATTCATCCTTAGTAATCCCAATGTCAGGACCCCGGCAACTGAAATGATGTAGAGATGTCCATCGCAGGGCAGCAGGGACTCATTCACACCTTGGTGTAGTTTTTGGCAGGATCGAGCTACATGATTTTTGTCTTGCAAGGTGTTCATCAAGTCAGGTTGGGTAATCATAATGCCAGAAATATTTGCCATGTCTTTATGAGAGATTGGTGACACAACAAGACACGTTATTCTGATCAATCATCATTTACATTTTGTCAAGGAGGAGGGTCATGAGAGTGTCAATCATGGCTGCAGTTGAGAAAATGCAGATAGCTAATACATTATAGACTTTTTGGTGAAAGTCATGGTTCTTTGATTATGTCATGGTACGAGTCCTGTTTGTTGTTTTGATGTTCATATCTGGGCCACATTCTTCCAATTTTCCAAAAATATACTATTGATTTTCATACAAAAAAAATCAGAACACAATTTTGGTGAAAATGTCCTCATAAAAATGTCTCTTGTTGGCTTGCAAAGACATTGTCAGACAGAGGGGAAACGCCTGCAGCGCAAGAACCGCGAGAGGGAACCTTTGCCAGCTACAGGTCCCACCCATATCTGTTTACATTGAACTGTTTACCCACTGAAGAGTGCATAAGTGATTCAAATGATCCATCTTACTTGATTCGAGGGATATCTGATGATAGCAACAAAACGTGAAAATCAGAATATTAATCTCCCCAGTATGAGGAGACTCTAGATTAGAATTAATTCTATATAATTAATTTTGTCCACTGTGAAGCATAGGGGATACTATGTTTTCAGGGGCTGTCCACATCCGCCACAAACATTTCTTGTGAGCACTCTAGCAGTCCCAGTTCTTTATGGATTTATTTTATACTTATGTTGAATGGTTCCTGCTGCACGCCCTACCAGCCGAAACTGGGTCAACTTGACCTATTTTTCAAGGTCACAGAAGTCAATTTATCAAAAATTTTGTAAACACACTAGAGGCTGCAGTTGACCACACAGGGGATACACCTAGAGTTCTGTGACAAGAACACATTTCTAGTTTAAGATTTTTTGTGCATCATATCCAGAGTTTTTATCTTGTTTATTCAAATTCAAATTTATTTGTCACATACAAATTATACACAGTACAATATGTAGTGAAATGCTTAGTACGACTGTCC
>JAOUQZ010000022.1:2082601-2102005 GCA_028564935.1 Neosilurus hyrtlii
TGTGTGTATGTGTGTGTATGCGTGCGTGTATGTGTGTGTATGCGTGCGTGTATGTGTGTGTGTGTGTATGTGTGTGTGTGTGTGTGTGTGTGTGTGTGATCAAGTAACATGTCTATTGTTTACCAATCAATATTACAAATCTCTTAATTGTATAAAATGTAATTAGGTTATGCATAATTACTGTTTTTAGTTTCTAGTGATTGGCTGTTCCAAATTACCCTTCGGTGTGACTGTTGTGTGTGCGCGTGTTGCATTGTTGTATATTGTGTGTGCGTGTGTTGTATATTTAATATAGTTTCTGAACATTAATAATCTCTTGTGTACTAGTGAGTTTTACCACAAGAGGACGCTCCAGTGCAGAGGAAGAAAGACTCGGGATGTATGTAACAGTTGACCTAATTATTGTAATTTATAGTCATTTTATAAACAGCCAAAAAATTTTTCATTATAATTTGCAGTAGAACAAATACCTGTTTCATTTTTACATTCCCTTTTACAATAGACCATACATGGAAATAAATACTACAAAGGATCCAGTGCAATAATATTAAATGGTACCCATGCTAAATTTATATGTGTGTGTGTGTGTGTGTGTATGTGTATATATACATATGTGTGTATATATATATATACACACACACACAATGTTTCTTCTAATCGAGTACAAAATCTACAGCATAGTATAATAAGATAGAGAGGATTATACACAGTGCCGGGTGCTGTATAAATCCAAGTAGAGGCAATTTCTTGTACAAGTGTATTCACAGCAGATTATCTTGTAAGTTGTTATTTAACTTTTTATTTATTTGCCGAAAGGACGTTTCGATTTTGGTATTATAGATTAGACAGATATAGGAGCTATACATGATGGAAATAATCAATTACTCTGAGGCTCTCTAGTCATCTTAACTCAAATATTTAAAAATGGCAAGATTTTTACTGTAACTCTGGGTTTACACTGGGGCCACTATGTCCACGACCTCCACAAATCAAAATAAGCATGGATCTCCATGATTTATTGTTTACATTTTCTTTTCCTACACTATCAGTGACAGTCTATAAAATTTTGTCCCCTAGAATTTTCCTCATGTTCCCTCAAGTTCTCTTACCATCATTACGATATGCTCTCACGTTCTATTAGGTTCTGTATAGGTCACATTCATCAAGTTCATCAAGAACCCCTAATATGGCGCATCGTTTACATTTACATTACTTGGCAGACTTATCCAGAGCGACTTACAATTATCATTTTTATACAATTGAGCATTTGAGGGTTAAGGGCCTTGCTCAAGGACCCAACAGTGGTGATAGTGGGGATTGAACCGCTGACTTTCCAATAACCACATCTTAACCACTAAGCCACCACTGCCCTGAGCATCTAGATCTCCACTTTCTATCATGACTGGTGTCAAATAGTAATACATCGTAATAATCATTATGATTCCACCAAGCTAGATCAAGATCGTCACGATACGATCCCACGCTCACCAGGCATCTCTCAAATCGTGGTGATTGTGGACATCATGGCCCCAGTGTAAACCCAGCGTAAACAGAAATGAACTGTTAAGGTTAAAGTCCAGGTGGTGCTTTGAATTCTGTCCAAAAGCTCTGCTTGCATTGACCTGGTGAAATTCCACTGGAGCAAATGTGACAAGATATGACAATGTAGTTTTAGCTCTTGTTTTTGCCCCCCCCCCCTCTCTTTCTACTCTCTCTCTCTTTCTCTCTCTCTTTTCTGTCTGCCATGTGTTAACTCTCACTCATGATTAATTCACTAAAACCTTTCACTTGTCTCTTTCACTTGTATTCATCTTCACACATTCTGACATTTTTGCCCATGACCTTTCACCTTTCACTGCTAAAAAACGACAACCGAATTAAAAATCTACAGCTGACACCTATGTGTGGGACGTGATCAACAGTATTATGTGAACCAGCATTGTTTTGGTGAGATCTGTAACAGGCCCCTTACTAAGTAAAGATATAATTAATATTTAATCGGATGGGAGAGACTCCGGTCATGCGGTACATTAGAAAGACACCTGGCCTTGCGTCGTGACCTGACCGTCTGGATTTATGTGTGTGCATGTGGCATGCAGCTATAACTATCTCAGTGGTTACGGTTCTGTTCCAGTGAGTAGAAGGGTGTAAGTTTAAATCCCATGTCTTCAGCATTATTAGATTCTGGAGGTGCCAAATTAAAAAAATCGTCTAAAAAATAGCAACTCTATTGCAAATCTTGTCCAGTGTTGTCCAAATACCACGTCCTGATGAGGATCAGTGATCACCTCCACATTGAGTTCAGGAGAAAAAATCCGCAGTGTCCTTACTCCGAGGCTGGTATGTTAATGAGCCTCAGTTTGTTGATCAACTAGAGGCAACACGTCCAGCCACAATGGTGCATTTAATCTGACACGCATGAAACAAAGCCAACACTTGTCTCCAGAGTGCGTCTCTACTAGTCACTGACTGTCCATGCTTTATATCCCACTTAATGAACCAATACATACAGCGTACAGTAGTGATCTTGTTCTTTAATAGCTCCACAATAAAATTATGCACTGGGAGAAATTTACGGCTCTCCTGAGAAACCAAGGCCCCTAACAAGGATATTTATTTGGGATAAAAGTATGTGATGTATTGCTAATCTCCTGTTCCTGTGATGCTAATCAACACATACAGTACAGTGTATCACATCATGCTAATAATGATAATAGCATTGAATTGTGTTGACGTTTACATACTTACATGTCATTTTCTGAACCGCTTATTCCTAATTAGGGTCGCGGGGAGGCTGGCGCCCATCTCAGCCGACTCTGGGCGAGGGCAGAGTACACCTTGGACAGCTCGCCAGGCCATCGCAGGGCGACGTTAACACACTTACATGATTGTTTTAATTGTGTTTATAGGTATGATTAATCCTGCCTTCAGCACAACATCTTAAGCTTGATTGTGCACAAATTCGTGTTAAATTATGTTGCTGTACTTAAAAAGTCTTGTGTGGTCAGACGGGGAAGGGGAAAAAAGGAGGGAGGAGGATTAGCGCATTTAGGCTAATGCAGGTAGATTGGGGGTTGGGGAACGATCAAATAGGAGAGACAGGAAGTCTCCACAGGGGTCCAAATGCCTACATTTACTTACCAGAATAAGCTTTTAAGCTATCAGGAATGAGTGGTAATTAGTTGATTAATTACCTGACTGTATGGGTGGCATGGTGGTGTAGTGGATCATACATCTGCCTCACAGCAAGAAGGTCCTGGGTACAAGTAACAGGCTCGGCGAGGGCGCTTCGTGAGGAGTTTGCATGTTCACCCCATGCTTGCGTTGGTTTCCCCCGGGTACTCCGGTTTCTTCCTACTGTCCAAAAACATGCAAATTAGGCTAATTAGCTGTAGCAAATTGCTCCTATGTGTGAGTGTAAATGTTTGTGTGTGTTGGCCCTATGATGGCCCTGCCATTGCCCAGATTTGGCTAAGATAGTAGGCTCCCTACGAACCTATTATGAGGTCTGCAAATTAATGGATGAATTAAAACCTGACCGTCATCTAACTACTACTGCATGAGAGTAAAGTTCAGCAGTAATTGAATTACTCATTCATTTGCTGAACTGTTCAATCCTACTAGGGTTGCAGGGAGGCTGTAACCTATCTCAGCTGTCTCAAAGGTGGCTACACCCTGAATAGCTCTCCAGTCCATTCCAGGGCCAATACACACACACAGACACACATATTCTTTCACACTCACAACCAGAGGTAATTTCGAACAACCAGTTAGCCTAAAGTGCATGCTTTGGGGCCGGTGGTGTAGTGGTTAGGGTGCTGGGCTCATGATCGATAGGTCATGGTTTCAAATTCCCGTTCAAACCTTCAAAATTACTGGGAAGGTAGCCTGTGACGGATTAGCTTCTCATCCAAGAGGAGTTGAGCTCCTAGTCGCTTCACGCTATGGAAACTGGGGACAATCTCTGGCCCTAATGAGCCAGCAGGCTCGGGTGTAAAAAGCCCAACAGACTTACCAGTATTTCTTTGGAGTGTGGGTGGAAACCGGAGTACTTGGAGGAAACCCAAAAAAGCTCAGGGAGAACATGGGAACACCACTCAGAAACATCCTTGGCAGACACGGGAGTAGAACATAGGACCTTCTTACAGCGGTATTGATGTATCATGTTCTTTTAAGGTTATAATTAGATTTTTTTAATAAAATGCAAATCTGTAACCCATGCATTTGGGATATACCCTAAAATAGTGAGTAGTGAATAAAAAGGTACAATCCTGAGATTTATAACCATCACTGCGACCCTAAAACCACGCCTACACTTAAAGTTCTCTCCAGGCTGAGCTTTCTACTGTAACAGCTGGCACGGCCATTACTGCATCATTGTACCTTAGGGCACATTTGGGCTCTGTGCACACAAATCCAATATAAATTTGATTTCATTTCTGCTTAAGAATTTTTCTGGCCATAACCTTTGAAATGTTTCCAGTTGCAGCCTTTCATGGAACCAGCGTTATATTTTGGAGTGAAATATAGTCATTGTTGTGTCTTAGATATTGTTTATTAATGAAACCTTGGAGCTTTGAGGAGGCTTCATTAATTTAACATTTCCAGTGCCAATATGTCTCTGATTACTCCATCATATTCTCCATTCCCATTCAAATGCCCTCAGTCATACCCATAATGCACCTGAGCGCCATCTAGGCATAAGAGGAAGTAATACAGCATTAAATTATGAACTATACACCACACATAAGGCAGGTGATATAAAATAGTGTGCAGAGAAGATTATACATCACCACTTTTCTCTAAAAGGACTCCTAATGAAAAGATTATTCTCTATAGATTCTCTATAATTTTTTGGTGAAAATGTATTGAGCAATGCTATTATAGTCGGTGAGAAACAAAAAGATAATTCCGACAAGTATATTTTGTTAAAAGTATGGCTAATAAACAAAAACACTAAAAATACCAATTTTTCAGAAAAATTGAAAGGTGTCGCAAATGTTATTTTTTTTACCTTTTGCATAGCATGAATGAACGTCAAACAATATGGCATGGTTTAGCGAGTAAAAAAAAAAAAAAAAAAATATGTGAACAAGATGCCTGAAAGGTTAAATGCTGTAATCAAAGTAAAGGGTGGGTACACTAAATATTGACTTTTTTTCCTAAAAAAAAAAAGACTGTTATTTTTGTTATTATTATATATTGTTGTTTGTTAACTTATTCTCATCAATATGATCCGATATTACATCAAATAAATACTTGAATAGTAGTTGGGTTCTGATTTATCTTCATTTTGTTAAGTTGTATAAGTGTTCTGTATTTATTCATTCATTTTCTGAATTCATTTTTATGGCCCGTCTTTGATAACCCAGTTAGCTGCACTGGGGGAACAGCAGTGAGAACCCGTTGATAGTGGGGCTTGAACCCCTGACCTTGGGATCAGTAATCCAGCACCTTACCACCGGGCCACAAAAGCCCTCAATCTAAAGCCTGTTTACTGCTCTTTCTTACTGAAACTGTAAACCTGAAATTCCTCTTTAATTTGTAAACCTGAAATTCCTCTTTAAACGTTGCAGTGTATAGTCATACTGTATGGGTATAAAAACATTTGGTGGTAATATGGGTGTAATGTGTAATGTGTGGTGTCTGGGCTTGCACAAAGCATATCTCAGCTTCTGAAAGAAAAAAAATGCAGCTGATTAGAGAAGATCTAACGTCAGAGTCATATTCACATATGGTTGTGTTTATGTTACCTGCATCTGGCTGATGCATTCACAACCCAACATAATCAAAGGTAGTGTTTTAATGAGGCCCTACAGTGGTCTGGCATGCTCTTCAGGGTATACCCCACCTTCGCTCTGTGTTGGCCGAGATAGGTGCTAGCCTGCCCGTGACCCTAATAGGTTTAATACGATCCTTAATTATCTAAATAAATCAAGCCTAAAAATAACATCAATGTGTTCCATTGGTGGATATTTGATGAAAAAATTATATTTTACACATTTAAATAATGAGAATACTTTTCAAATAGTTACTTCATTTAGGGCCTGAAGCAAATGAATTATAATTAAATTCAAAAAAAGTAATACTTTATAAAATATATAGATTTTGGATTTTTCCCCATTTTCTCACCTCTACTTTACTTGTATCAATTCCAACCAGGGAGGGACGTAAGCATGCACATGCCTCCTCTGTGATATGCGATGCTGCCACCCACCTCTTTACAAACTGCTGTGTATGCACATTTGGAGGTGGTCTAACACACTCGAAAGGAAAGCACTATCCACTCCTTTTATACAAATGAGCCCACAGATGCCCATGATTGGCTGGTGACCACAATGAGTGACAGGGAAGTGAGCGTATGCCATTCCTTCCTTCTGTGAGAGCTTGGCCAATTGACTCCCAGTCACGGATGGCTGCGGCATCAACCTGGATTCGAACCAGTGATCTTCAGGTTCTTAGTCATGCACCTTGTCAATGCGCCACTCTTAAATAGCCCTTAAAATAGTTTTAAAGTTTAAAGCCTGTTTAGAAATCACTCTCACTCACATATGGTATATGGTATGTCTCAGCCGACACTGGGCTGAGGCACACTATCACAAGTAAAACACATGCACAACCATTCATATTCACACCTAGGGTCAATCTGGAACAGCCAGTTAGCCTAATGTGCATGTTTTATGACTGTCGGAAGAAACTGGAGTACCCAGAGGAAACCCATGCAAGAAAGTGGAGAACATGCAAACTCCACACAGAAACGCCCAAGGACTCTCTGGCTGTGACGCGGGCATGCTAACCACTACACCACCGCCCTGCCCACTCACATATTAAATATTTTTCATCCTAACACAATGTAAATAAGAACATATTTAATAGAACAATATACACCTAAACCACACCCATTAACAATAAAATGTCAACATGTCTTCGTCCCTCCATCCTGCACTCCCTTTCACATTTCACCAAGAGCGTCATGCCTAATTTATGACTTTACACTCTCAGCAGGGACTATAGGAAGCCTTGGGTTTTTGTTGTGCAGTTGTCCCACTAAATCCTTGTTAAGTGGATACCATTTGTGGTACTCCGTACCTGTTTGTAAGCATTCCTCTGAACCTGACAGATACAGCCTGAGATGATTATTGAGGTTGTTAGATCATCACATAGACGCCACACACACGCAGAGAGATGAGTTTACACAGGGATGGCGATTCCTAACAGCTAAATTATGTATATGTCAATCTGTCATCAGCATTGCAAATGCAGAGCGTGGATTACTGCGTGCATCCTACGGACTGCTTCGAGATGAGCTTCCAACAACACACTCTACAACACATAACAATACGTCCTTATTCTCCTCGGGGATTTCCCTTTATTAAATATACACCAGGGTGCATGTGACTAACACTCTACGGGGTAGTACGGTAAATTTAATAGACAAAATACCTTTTGAAAAATAAAACAATTGGAAGTAATTAAGATGAAATGTGTATGAAATATTTCTCCAAGAAGTTTAAATACTCTAATTTTAGAAATTAGTTACAGTTATTTATTCCTCTTAATTTTTATACCAGAGTGTTACTGAACTCTTAATTCTGATTGGTCAGAGGGTGTTGATTAATTCTGTAGTGCAGCTGTATATTATAAGTTATTTATATTAATGCATAATGTCATACTTTGGCAAATTGCAGTGGTATAATAGGGCATGTCCTATAGGTTCGAGTCCTGGGTTTCCACCGGTTTCCTTGCACAGTCCAAAGACATGCACATTAAGCTAATTGGCTGTTCCAAATTGTGAGTGTAAATGGTTGTGTGTGTGTTACCCTGCAATGGTCTGGCAAGCTGTTCAGGATGAACCCCTCCTTTACCAAGTGTTGGCAGAGATAGGTACCAACCTCCCCGAGATCCTAGTAGGATTGAGCAGTTTGGCAAATGAGTGAGGTAAAGTTTTGCCTTTATAATTAACTAGTACACATTTGTGGGTTTTATTATTATTATTATTATTATTATTATTGTTCATTCTTTTCCTAAGCCAATTAATTCAATTTAGGGTCACAGGGAGGCTTGTGCCCATCTCAGCTGACAGCTCGCCACACCACTGCAGGGCCAACACACACAAAGCCATTCACACTCACTTACATCTAGGGGAGATTTGAAACAGCCAGTTAGCCTACTGTAAATGTTTTTGGACTGTGGGAGGAAACCACAGTACCTGAAAGAAACCCACACAAGCACGGACAGAACATGCAAATTCCACAGCTGCTGCTGCTGCTACTACTACTACTACTACTACTGTTGTTGTTCTTGTTGTTATTATTATTATCCATTTATTTTGATAAACACATAGTTTTATATTTTTCTGTTCTTCAGCAGGCACTAGTCCATGTATAGGAAATATTTGTTGTAGTGTGTACTTTCCACTAGAGGGAACACAATCTGTATTCTCTCCTCTCTGATACTGTAGGGGTTAAATAAAAGAAAGAAAAACATTATAATTATTATGTAAATGTAATTATGTTTGTTCTTTTCCCAGCAGGCAGTGCTAGCAGGTGCCATGATGTTCATGATAATAATGATTATTAATATTCTTGATGATATAAGCCTTTCGAAATGCCATTCATGAAGTTTACATGTGACATATGGTGTACTTTTACTGCTGGATACACTTGTACAGGACCATAACTTTATTAGTCAGGACTCAGATCCAGTCAAGATCAGTCTAGGTTTAGAGGGTTGAGGTAGACCTGATCAACTCCTTCACTGTGACATCATCAGTGGTCTGGGCTCCAACTTCATCTATATCTTTGACTCTCACTTTCATTTCATTTTAATTTGTGTCACCAGGCACAAACAAGCAGAAGTGAGTAAGCTACTGGCTTCTAACCTGATCTTCAAAGTGCCAGTGTAGCCGAAGGTCTTAACTCCAACCAATCAAAGGCTTCAACGGTTTCCTCCTTTTCAGTCAGGTCACCCTTGCTTTCATTCAGACAGAGTACACTCACTCGTTCCTCATACTGCTGAATCCTACTATTAGGGGAGGCTAGATCCTATATCAGCCGACACTGGGTGAAGGCCAGTACCTCCTGAACAGCTCACCAGACCATTGCAGGGAAACACATGCACAACCATTCATACTCATACTCACACTTGGGGTCAATTTGGACTAGCTAATCAGCGTAATTTGCATGTCTTTGGACTGTAAGAAGAAACTGAAGTACCTGGAGGAATCCCACGCAAGAACAAGAGGAACATGCAAACTCCTCACAGAGACGCCCTTGTCTGGGACTCGAACCCAAGACCTTCTTGCTTGCTTCTTGGATGTGGTAGGATAAAAGCTTCTAGGCAGCATGATGGTAAAGTGGTTAGCACTCTTGCTTCAGGACCTTTAGCCAGGTATGCCAATGTGAATGGATATGTTTCCTAAAGAACAAGTTCTGCAGGGGGCCAGTAACTCTTGCTGTTAAAAACACTGCAACAGAAACCATGAAAGTGACCCAAAGCATTATGGGTGCAGAAAGAGAAGTGAGAGAGAAATCCTAAAGGCTAATCCTTATAGGACAGAGTAAATCACTCGGACAAAAGTGCTATCCACCCTCTTCCTCATACCCAAGCTGACAGATTGTCTACAGTTGGTTGGTGTTGATTTGATTGACAGATGAGTTATGCAGTCCATTGGATGATTGTCCTTCTTTGGTTCAAGGACACAGAGAGAGTATTGGTATTTTTGGAGTTTTATGGGTTTTTCTGCTGCACTTGAGAAAATGTACCATACATTACGTGCAATGTGCATGCCAACCATACAAAGTAGTCCTGTGTGGCTGATAAATGTGAATAATTATGGTTAAGAACAAATTTGCACAAGCAGTGTTTGTAAAAATGTGGTATTTTTGGCCGGTTTCAGGTGGGGTCTGTATGCCATAATTAAAGATTTGATTATTCCAAATCTGGCGGTTTATAGCCTCCACGTCTCCATGTCTCCTCCTCTGGCAGGTCTTCACATGCACAAACCCTTTCTGGCTACTCATAAAAAGGTGTTTCCTCATCTATCTACTGCATACAGCAACACACACGCTTCCCTCCGGCCTGATCAAAAGGCTGCTGGGGAAAATGTGGAGCAGCACTCAAGCCTGGTGTTAATGATACAACGTGTTTCACACAGTAGACTTCTGTAAAGAAGCTGTGTTTTTAATAGTGATGAGATGAAATGAAGAGGGATGGTTTGAGGAAAAAAACACAGATGTTTAATATATGCTTGTGACTCACATTCTTAGATATGGGCTAATCAATCTGTCCTCATCATGACCTCAACACATTTTCAGCCTAAAACTCCCTCTACTGTTTTAAAGTGAAAAGTTAACATTTTAAAGATTAACAGTGAAGTAAATGATTAAAATGTCATTACTACACCACAACTATCAGCACCACGAGCGATCTACTCTCCGGGCAAAACTAGAGATTTATCTTCATAACTTAATAACAGTCTTTCAACTTAATACCAGTGCAATATACTCACTTACTCCTTTGCTGAACCGCTTAATCATATTAGGGCTGCGAGAAGGTTGGCGCCTATCTCAGCCTCAACAGCTCACCGACCATCGCCGAGAAAACACACACACAACCATTCAGACTCACACCATGAAGAAATTTGGAATAAGCAATCAGCCCAATGTGCATGTCTTTGGATTGTGGGAAGAAACCGAAGTACCCAGAGGAAACCCACACAAGCACGGGGAGAACATGCAAACTCCACACAGAAATGCCCTCAACCCAGGACCTTCTTGTTGTGATGCGGAAATGCTAACTTCTCTGCCACCGACCGCACCAGTGCAAAATACAGTATATTATATACTGTGTATATACAAAGATCAGACATAACATTAGACACATTATAAGCACTGACAGATGAAGGAAACAACTGATAATCTCATTACAGTGGTACCTGCCAAGGAGTATGATGCACCAGGCAGACAGTGAACACTCAGTTCTTGAAGTTGACGTGTTGGAGGCAGGAAAAATAGGACAGTGAACTGGTGCCGTGGCTGCCCGAGGCTCATTGACACATGGGAAATCTAGCGAAGGTTAGTACATCTAGTCTGATCCCACAAAAGAGCTACTGCAGCACAAACTGTTAAAACTGTTGATGCTGGATCTGATGTCAGAACAGACAGTGTGTTGCAGCCTGCCGTCCCTTTGGCTGTCCTTTCACAGATCATTAAACTTGTGTTAACATCATGTATATGTGTGTATATATATATATATATATATATATATATATATATATATATATTCCTTTGCCTGTTTGATTCTCGACTAACTGTATGTGTGTGTGTGTTTCCACAGGTGCGAAAGTTCATGTTCACTAATTGTGAGTGTCACATGTGTGTTGGTCCTGCAATGGTCTGGCAAGCTGTTCAGGATATATTCCATCTTCGCCCAGTGTTGGCTGAGATAAGCTCCAGCCTCCTCGTGACCATAGTAGGACTAAGCAGCTTAGCAAATGAGTGAGTAAGTGTATATACTGTAAGTTCTCATAGAGAGTGCTGCGCTCGGTTCACAACAAAAATGTTTTTCTTGTATATCTTTTTTGGCCCTAAACTTTCTGTACACCTTGCACTACTCTGTGCACACAACAACCACACTCACTGGACATTTTGTGTGCATACTGCATCGACACTTTACATACCGTTTTACTTATAAAATAGCCACTACATTTATATTTTATTTCATTTATTTTTTTTTTTATTTTATATTTCACATTTTTATATTTATATTTGACCTATGTCCTTCAAATAGTTGTTATTGTTCTTTTTCTTCTTGATATTGATATTTTTATTCTTCAAATTTTAGGACAATCATAACAAGCATTTCATTACATATTGTACTGTGTATGATTTGGTACGTGACAAAAAAATTTGAATTTGAAATTTTAAAAGTACTCATAGTTACTTTAAGGTTAAAAAAAACAAAAAAAAAAACCTTGGATTGCACTTTGACATGAACTCCTAGTGTAACCCAATACCTTACAGTGTAGTGGCTTTAAAGCCTTTTTATTTGCCTGTAAATCAAGTATCGTCTGTCAGAGAAAAAAAAAGGAAAGATTTCATCCCATTCATTCATTTTATGAATCGCTTAATCCTAATAAGGGTCATGGGGAGGCTGGCGCCCATCTCAGCCGACTCTGGGCAATGGCAGAGTACACCCTGGACAGCTTGCCAGGCCATCGTAGGGCAGAAACACACTGATGGCAACCCGCAATGGTTAGCAATAGTTCTTTTACATGCCTCTCACCACAGACAGTGAGAGACGTGGATGGCCTTTGATAACCCAGTTAGCTGCACTGGAGGGGCACCAGTGACAACTCAGTGATAATGGGGTTTGAACCCTTGACTTTCGGACCAGTAAACCAGCCCACCGAGCCACCATTAACACAAAAGAAAGATTTGTGCTGGTTAAACATCTTAGGTATAAGTGAGTGAGTATGTTGGCTTGGGAATGTGTGACTGGCACTTATCTGGGGTGTATTCCCAAATCAGACTTGGACAGTGTTCATGGGATAGGCTCCTGATCCATCATGACCCTGACCAGGATAAAGAACTTACTGAAGATGAAGCTAAAGCTATTATGTGTTGAAGGTTTAAGCTAAAAAGTTTACTGAATGCCCACAAAATAGAAAAATTAGGTTATCTTGCCAGCCCTGTGACGGCCTGGAGAGCTGTCCAGGGTGTACTCTGCCCTCGTCTGGAGTCGGCTGAGATGGGCGCCAGCCTCCCGACGACCCTAATTAGGATTAAGCGGTTCAGAAAATGAATGAATGAATGAAAATGAATGAATGAAAATGAATGAATGAAAATGAATGAATGAAAGGTTACCTAGCCAACCAAATGTACATAAAGATGTAACCAATCCAAGGAAAAGTGGTTTGGGACTTTTATTTCCGAGTTTAAAAGACAAATACAGGCCTGTGTGACAGGAAATCATTTAAGTGGAGCCTAAAGTCATTTTGTGCACCTTGCTAAAAACCTTAATTACATCTGTAACAGTGTTAACACTACTTAATTCAATTTAGCATCCGGGGTTCGGCTCCTGTGTGAATCCGCTTCCGGGATTTCCGTCTGACTGCACGCAAGCGTCGTTTGACTGACACTCAGAATGGTCAATAGCCTGCGCGCTTTGCGTGACGCGAGCGTGCTCTGCGTCAAACTGACCAATCAGCGTCGTCGAAATACAAATGGCGTCTTCATCATGAAAGTAGAAATTTAAATGTAGGTTATGATGAATTAGTCTCAGAAACCCCCCCTCCAAACACACACCTTCTTCCTCCTCCTTATATTCACGGCCTGACGTTCTGCTTTGTTCTAATGATCTGTAACTGAATATCGAGGGAAAGGTTATTGAAAGGTTTTAAGATTAATAACCAACACATGGCTAGTTATAAAGCTTAATTGTGTTTTCTGATCTGGACATCATACAGCCAGGATTTCAGGAAAGTCTGCCCCCCACCTCACCTTGATGCGAGACTGAGACACGAAACAATTTGGTTGGAATTTCCGTGAAATTATACAAATGAAGACGTTTCCGGAAGAAACTTTTTTGCTCTTTTCTTTGGTCGACCTCCTTTTGACAAAGCAAGATCACAGAAAGGGAGGGGAACCAAACACACACTGCACCAGACCCTCAAACATCCTTTCCCTAAAATCCATTTCAACCTTGTCTTTAGCTTTTTTTTTCCTTTTTTTTTCTTTTTGAATCCTGGGCCTTGGTTTCCTTTTCACTACCTTTTCCCGCTCTAGCACACCTGATCCAACTTATTACAGCCTACAAAAACCGGATCAGTCAAGTTTACGCGTCACATCATCATCATCATCATCATCATGGCGGTGGATTTCACTTCAAATCTGATCAAATCTTTCAGTTAAAAAAAAGCCTCCGCCTCTTCAAAACCGGACGTGTTTATTAAGGCAATGTAATATAGTCTGTCTGTAGTACGGAGTGTTTTTTTTTTTTTTTCTTTTTTTTAAGCAGGGGGTGTGTCCTTGTTTCTCTTCTCCTTCTTTTTGTCTCCTCCTTTCTCCTCCTCCTCTTGTCCATTAGAATTAGCGGTCCGGTTTAGGAGGTGTGTCTTTCTTTTCCGTTTAGAAACCCTATCCATTGTTCTTCTCTTATGGCATTGTAAGCCACGCCCTTATCCGAACCACAAACCAATCGCGCTCAGGTGACCGTCCTCTTCTGCTCTTGCTCCGCCCACAAATCTATATTAAAGCCTCCTACCTCGCATGCCGACGGCATTAGCTTCCTTAGAAGAGCTTTATAATAAACAGCTCAGTGTTGAGTCAAGGTTGAGCGCGAGGCGGATTTACTTAAGTCGTCTGTTTTCTTACATTATTTTTTGACATTATTTATATTATTAGTCAGTACAAACAATGGCAGACACCAAGGTAGATTCCGCAACGGAAGTTTCCGCAAAGGTAAGAAACACGAAAAAGGCGAGGAGGGTTAAATCCTTTTAAACATTTTCATTCATTTGGGTTTCATCCCGAGGTCGTGCCGTCGTTACCAGTTTGCGCGCGGACGGACACCGATGGAGCGCGCGGTGTCTTCTTAAAAAACCTCCGGAAACCCTGTGAGATGGTCTCAGATCCTCAGGATGACCTTAATCTGGCGAATTTGTTATCCGTTTTGGAAACAAATGAACAGATCTGGTACTTATTGTCCTGAATGGAGCCGCTGACGCGAACATCGCGCGCGGGTTCTTTGTTTATAAGCTACAGTCGCTTCTCGGTTCCTCTTTGAAGCGCCGCCGGAGCTGACGATCCAATAATCTCTATTATAACCATGATATTGTTTTTTTGTTTTTTAATGGTTACTACATCAAGCGATCCCTGGCGCTGGTTGATAACTTTCTTTATTTCCCCAGCTCGAATATGATTGATCTGCTCGCTGTGTGATTTATTATCAGGCCCATAGGCTATTGAAATGCCGTGCGCACATTTTTTACCAACTTTACCCTTCTGCTACTGCTTATAACCTCTGGATCGTTTATTCGCGCGTTCCTTCATTTATCCGGATCACCCCGAGATGACGCGATTTGGTGACCAAGTTTATTTTCTTCCGGAGTTTGCGTTTCCTCCATGCTTGAGTTTTAATTGTACATCATTTTAAATCCCCGCCTTTTATTCGGGCTTTTTATTTATAGTGTAGAATTCTTATTTTATAAAAAAAAAAATACATATACACCAATATATCTCTGTAAGATGTTTATCGTGTAATCTACAGACTGTTGATGATTTATCTATTTAAAGGATTTTCCCTCCCTTTTCTTTCTTTATCTCTCTTGTTTCGGCTTATCTGGTATTTTGTTACTTCCGACTTTACATGTCGGAAGTGCTGTTTGTTTGCAGACTATATTTAGATATGTATTAACGTTCGGAACCGGACTGGATCAACACCTGGGCTGTAAGGTGATAGAGGCGGGTTTATTGCATTTGCATGAACTGCTTATAATAAAGCTTTAGCATTTATATTCCCATTGGGATTATTACTACTAGTGGAGTTGTACTGAAATTAGAGTCTGATTTACACCCGGTATGAAAGTGTCACATATTTATTACAACCGAGGATGAGGATGAGGATGATAGCCTATTCATAAATAGTGTTGCGGTAAATTGTTGGTCGCTCGTGCTCTGGGTGCGTGACGACCAGCAAAACGTGACATTTGATGAAAATTATGTAATGTGCACCCATTTTCGTCATGCACTGACTTTATGGTGCTCGAGCATACAAAGGGGAATCGTGTGCGGTCTTTCAGTTGAGCACGTTTGGGTGAAAAGCCGGATAAAGTGTCTGAGCGCCTCCAGTTTGTTCCTCGCGACCTAAATCCGGTAGATAGCGTGAACGCAATCATGAGAGAAGGGAGGGGGTGGATTCAGCTCTTCTGGCTGTGCACCAAACCGCATACTGTACTTAGAAAGTACGCAGCCCATTGCTATGTGCACTATTACTCTACAGTGTGTGTATATAGTGTGTGTGCGCGAGAATAGCCGCGCGCTCCAGTTCGGCGGCGCAGCGCGCGAGCAGACTGTCGGAGGGCATGCCGGTGCAGTCTAGTGATCACGCTCTCGGAGAGGAGAGGATGTTGAGAGGGAGAGAGAAAGCCATGCACCAGGCCCTCTTTGTCCTTTCAAAGTCTTCCAAGTCAGCTTGTTTTCCCACCCCTGACTTCATCCTAACGACCGGCCCTTTTTTGCGTGCTGCTCCACGGGTGTGTCCTCCTAGCATATGGCGTTCACGAATTTTCCCGAACTACAATACCCATGGTATCTCAATAACACCGAGGTGTCGTATTACGGAATCATCTAACTCCTGAGTAGGCGGGCCCGTACGTTAAATGAGTGACAGGCGGATCAGCCAATGGCATTGTTCCTGAGCATGGCTGCAGTTTTACGCACAACCTCACAGAGGGCGCTCTTGCTCGTCCCCTTTTTTTTTTCTCTTCTCTCACTCACCATCTTGGCTCAAATCCACTGAACATAATGATGGTTTTAAATAGCCAGGACACTCTCTTCTAACAAGGCACAGTCTTAATGGCTATGTTTAATCATTTTACAGGACTTGAAGGAGAAGAAGCTCCTTGAGGAGAAGGAAAATGGAAAGGAGGCCACTAATGGAAAGGTACCGCATACTGAACGATTCATTTAGGTCGAGTTCTGTAGCCTTTTGTAGATTGTAGATCTGTAGATTGACTGAGATGACGAGTGTCTTATTATAGCTGGGATGTTTTAACAGGAAAATGAAGAAAATGGAGAGCCTGAGATCTACGAGGAAGAGGAGGATGACGTAGATGAGGAAGACGAGGAAGAAGACGGAGAGGGTGGGTGGTGTTTGTTTCCGAAGCGCTGAGTGTTAATATTTCATAAACGCTGGTCTTGTTTGAAACCAGTGTGTAAATCTGACCAATGTAGAGCTTGTTGTTACAGGAGATGAAGATGACGAGGATGATGAGGAGGATGACCTGGGTGGAGGAACGAAACGAGAGGCTGATGAGGATGACGAGGTGAGGATGTGTAGCCGTGCACCAGAATGGTGTTAGGAAGCATATTCTTCTCGACACTTGAGTTTCTAATCCGTGGCTTTTGCTCGTTCCAGGAGGAGATCGACCCGAAGAAACAGAAGACGGACGACGATGACGACGATTAAAAGGATTGTTGGATGCTACTGATCCGGTGTAGAAATCATCTTCAGCACGTTTGTTGGAGCCAGTGGCATAAAGGACTCAAACATCAAAACATGGTCATTTCTTCCCACCCACCCCCCAAATACCCGTGTCTCACCCACTAACCCCCAATGCAAAATTTTCTAGAGGGAAACGTCCACCACCCAGATCCCCAACACGACGACAAAGTTCACAAGACGAGGATTTGTTTGTATTTTTATTTACATTTTATATTTTTGTACATATTGTTAAGGGATCAGTCAGTTGATGGTGATCTCCTGTGACCAAAACGGTGCTTCTTTATGAAATTTTACTCGTTTTGACCATGTCTCGCAAACTTTGGAAACAGAAACATTTATAAAAATCAGCCATTTAACTCTGAGCATTCCAGTCAGATTTTATGTATGAACATTAGTTGTACCATAAACTAGTTTTGTTTGTTTCTTTTCTTTCTTTTTTTTTGGGGGGGGGGGGGGGGGGGGGGGGTTGTCGGATTTGTTTGTATGGGAGGGCTAGGCCAAAGAAAAGGAGTTACTTTTCTTTTTCTTTTTTTTTTTTTTTTTTTTGCATTTGTTTTACCTTGGCCTGTGTGTGTGAAGTTTGTTCAACAATAAACCTGACTTTTATTTTGTGAGTTGTATTTGACTTCAGTTTCCTTTGGTGACTTCATGTATTACTAGTCGCTTAATTCTAATTAGCATTGCAGGGAGACTGCCGCCGATCTCAGCTGACTGGGCGAAGGTGGGGTGCACCCTGGACAGCTCACCAGGCCATCACGGGACCAAGATCTCTTCATAACTACCCAAGTGTTCCTTTATCCACAGAGGAGGATCTTGCACTTGTTTAGAAAGCCTGCATACTGATCAGATCTTAATTTTAGCTATTTTATCAGCTGATGAGTATGTCACATGTATAGGATCCTTGGTGCTTGATTTGAAATATAGATATAAAGTCTAGAAATAGCAGGGTCATGACCTTCATGGAAAAAGAAAATCTTTATGAAAAGTTTTGGGGACTGGAGCATGTAGTTAGAGAGATGTGTAAAATATCCCTTGCCCAATGAAATAAAAAATGTAATTTGATGGAAGAGGCACTACCCATGCTCCTCTTGTAGTTTTAAGCACTGTTAAATGTAAGGAAGCAGTATTTAAAGGAAGGTCTTCTAAGGTAAAGATGGAGACCCCCACCAGGAAGCACCTTGTGCTGCCCCCTTAGCCCAGCACAATGTCCACATGTCACCTCTGCTTATCATTAAGAAAAAAAGCTAACCGGATTATTGTTTGGCCGCACGAAGAATTTATCAGTTCCTCAGTGTCTGATGAAGTTGCTCAAAGTGCAGCAATCCCTGTATCCTATAAAAGGTAAAGTCAACATGTATTCTAAATAAGATTATTTATTAAGATAAATGTACTTAAATTTGAAAATGTTTTTTGTCAAAATGTGTTTGGTACATGGGTGGCATGGTGGCGTAGTGGTTAGCATGTTTGCCTCATGGCAAGAAGGTCCTGGGTTCGCGGGCTCAGCGAGGGTGTTTCTGTGTAGAGTCTGCCTGTTCTCCCTGTGCTTGTGTGTGTTTCCTCAGGGTAATCTGGTTTTCTCCTACAGTCTAAACACATGCACGTTGGGCTATCTAGAAATTGCAAATTGCCCCTAAGTGTGAGTGATTGTGTGTGTTGGCCCAGTGAAGGTCTAGTAAGCTGTTCAGGGTGTGCCCCACCTTCACCCGGTTGGCTCAGATAGGTACCAGCCTCACTGCAAGCCTAAAGGGATTAAGTGAATGTGAGTGAGGATGTGAAATTATATATATAAAATTTAAGATACAGAAATTCTAATAAGCGCCTAAATGTTTAACCTTAAAGGCCACGTACCATAATATTCACTTCCCTGTTTTGATTGGCAGTCTGACTGACAGCTGGATTTCACCATGTCCAGTGAAGTGTGCTTGGTGTGTATCAGATTCAATACTAAAATGGGCTCTGTAGAGAGAGAGAGTGTGTGTGTGGGGTTTATTGATTTTCTGACCCGGGACGCTGATGTCATGTCTCCAGATGTGTATGAGGCAGGTTGAAGAATTAGGGCTGAGTGGATTAGTTTGTGTTTATGTGTCTGGAGTTGGTTAGATTATATATATATATATATATATATATATATATATATATATATATATATATATATATATATATATATATATATGTGTG
>JAOUQZ010000022.1:2121929-2136722 GCA_028564935.1 Neosilurus hyrtlii
ATATATAAATTAAAAAAAAATACACACACACACACACACACACATACACACCAAACACATGAAATACTAAAAAAATATATGTTTAAACTTCTCCATGTTGACTTTCATTTATTTTAAATCTCATCTGACTGGGTTTAAAACCAGCGCTGCCAAAATCCTGACTAATGCCATGATTATTTCTTCAAAATAATGACAGAAAAAAAACAGATGCTATAATCTCATTACTGTCTGGTCAAGCCAGATGGGCTGGATGACGTGGAATAAAAGTCTAACATGCTTATGGGATGTTACTCAAAGCTGCGTCTTCTTCAACAGGAAACAGATTCTCCTGTAAATAGATGAAATAAATATTTGCCCATTTTTATGACTGCAGAAACCAATCTTTCATCTTTCTCACTGACATGTAAATAGGTTTTCTATAGATTTTCAGTTCAGGTTTCCTCAGTGATTCTCATCATCGTATGAGATACAGACATGCCAAAACACATCTAAGTCTTTACTGTCTGATAATTTTATTGTGTGTCTTATAATATTCTTCAATGTGTGTGAAATGGACAGAGCTGTTAAACACACACACACACACACACACACACACACGCACACACACACACACACAAAGCATGAAGCTCTCAGCTTTTCCTCAGATGAAAGAGGAGGCAGACGCTCGGAGATAAGAGAGGGTCATTCATAAAACATCATCATCTAAAAAAAAATAATAAAAAAACCCTCTTTTACCACCACTTCTTTCTAATCTAGGACACGGCTTTAGTTGTTTGTGTGGTAACACATGAGCTTCAAGAGAATTGTGTCCTTTGTCTTTGTTGTGTGCGTAGTGGACATCTGTGGACTTAACCGGGGTTTTGATTAAACATGTTTTCCTGGACTAACATCTCGATAAATGGATAGCAACTAAGAGCATTATTTGCATAATTACACGTGTATGGATTTACATTACATGTAAATTCATAGCAAAGAAGGTAATTGAAAAATGGTGTCATCATTTTAATTTCAATTCAACACTGATGAAGTTGAATGTTATAATCATGTGTTATATCCCAGTTTAAAACCGGAAATTGGGGTACCTGGAGGAAACCCACACATACACAAGGAAAACACGCATTACATCCTGAACAGCTTGCCAGACCATCGCAGGGCAACACACACAAACATTCACATTCACACCCAGGGCCAACTTGGGACAGCCAGTTAGCCTAATGTGTATCTTTGGACTGTGGGAGGAAACCGGATTACCCGGAGGAAACCGAACGCAAGCATGGGGAGAACATGTAAACTCCACAGTAAGTCGCCCTCGCCAAGCCTGGGACTCGAGTGCAGGATTTTCTTGCTTTGAGGCAGACGTGCCAACAACAGTGTCTCCATAAATAAGAACATATACATACTATACTCTTATGTAGTAACTGGACACATAAATCTCACTCATTTGCATATGTCTCATTTGCAAACCATTTAATCCTGCTGGGGTTGCAGGGAGGCTGGTGCCCATTTGAGCCGACTCTGGGAAGAGATGGGGGGACACTCTAAACAGTGTGCCAGACCATCACAGGGCCACCACACAACCTTTTACACTCATTCTCACATCTGGGGGTAATTTGGAACAGCCAACTAGCTTAATGCGCATGTATTTGGACTGTGGGAGGAAACCGGAGTACCCGGAGGAAACCCACACATGCAAGGTGAGAACATGCAGACTCCACAGGGGAACGCCCAGGCCCAGGACCACCTTCCTGTGAGTCGGGCACGCTAACTACTACACCACCTCACTGCTGGATACATAAATAAGATAGATGATATAATATATAATAAAATATACAACTACATTTAAACCAGCAATATCCATTAACCTGAACAGAATGTGAGCTGAACTGAGGTGGTAAAGTTGGAAGTTCATTATCTCTTTATTTTAATGGTGCTTGTCTCCTTTAAGAAAGTGTCAGGTCTCACCTTCCCCACGCGCTGCTGAAGGTAGCTCACTGCCATGATTGGGCGGTCAAGGCGAAGGTTCCGTGGTCACGTGACCGTCTGACAACCCCGGGACGCCATCTTGGTGGAAAGTTTGGAATTTGTGACACATGATACTAGGGGGGAAGAAGAAGAAGGGGGGTAGAAAACAGGAGAAGAAGGAGGAGGTAGTGGTGGTGGTGGAGATAACGAAAGAAGTTTGAAGCTTTCCTGGAGACGGTTTCTTCGGGATATTTTAAAGTTTCGACGTATTGTTTACACAAGTGCGGGTTTTAGATCGCCTGTGTTGGGACAGTGTTTGGTTCTTCCTCCAAGTCTTTTTTCTATTTTGGAGAAAGCTTTCCACGACACATTCTCTTTCTTTTTTTTCCCCACACACAACATTTTACACATGTAGCTTGGAAATAATGACAAAATGATACTCTGTGCTGGCTGAACAAACGAATTTAAACGAATTTCTGACTGTAAATAAGTGTGTTTGTGTGGAAAGAGCTGCATATTTTGGACCGTCCTGGCTTCCCTGCCTCAGCCAGGTTTTAAAAAGTGACGCTTAGCCGAAGCTAGTCGTTTTAGCCTGACCCGGACCTGGACCTGGAGGACGCACTAACTCGGAGTCGGTGATTTTAAAAATATCCTCACACCTCTTTTGCATCTTTACACTCGGATTTCATGTCGAAGGATTATAAGTAAACCGCCTGACACTTTGGGGGGTCCGACCAAACCGACCATGCCGGTCAGGAAGAAAGGTGAGTGCCAGAAAAACACACACTTACTACCATAATGCAGCAAAGTCTAAGTCTGTCCAGCCATGAACCCCTATCCTAAACAATGCACCAGTAAAGGCAATTGAGGGACGTTTTAACCCTCTGTACTGTACTGTCCATTTTCCTGCAGCCTTAAGTCTCAAATGCACCCTTGCTCCCTACTTAAGTGCACTACCTAGGTCCTAGTTAGTCTACATTTTCTAGTTTCACAAGGCTTCAGTAAAACTGTTTGTATTTATGCAGAAGGTTGTAAGATCACTACTTTTCACACAGTTTGATACTTTATAGGCTCTGTCCCAAATACACATGGTGTATCAATGCACTCCATAGGGTTTAGGAAAGCTGTTTTTTTCCCTTCCCTGGTCTTTCTTCATATGCAGACTTTACAAAAGGCTGAATTCCAAATGCACAAATAGAAGTGCACTATATGGGGTGCAGGAGCACTACTCTATCTAGTGATACTTATCTAAAGATTTATACAGGGCTTTAGTTAGATATGTAGACGCTTTATGGTCTGAATCCCAAATACACAGACAGAGGTGCACTATGTAGGGTGTAAGGTCACTGCTATAATTTAGTGTCGCTCGTTTAAAGACTTACACAGGGCTTTAGTTAGATATGTTGATGTTTTAAGGGCTGAATCCCAAATATACCTAGTATAGAAGTGCACTACATAGGGTATGTGGCATGCTGCATTTTCTAGTTTTGCTTGTATGTCAATTATACATTAATCCCAAATAAATTAAGTGCACTACATATGTTCCAAGATAAAAAATGTTTTTATTGTACTTAGAGGTTTCTTTTGGGCTTTTTACACCTGAGCCTACCAGAGGCTCATCACAGCTGGAGTTCATGCTAGGAGTTCATCTCCTCCTGGTTGGGATTCCAGTCCACCGCAGCGTACCTTCCCAGTATTTTTAGTGGTACCCATTTATACTGCTGGGTGGACAGAGGCATACTTCTGGTTAAAACCTTGCCAGGGTCTTAGATTGGTGGTGGTCTAACAGGAATTCAAACTTACAACTTCTCGATCATGAGTCCAGCACCCTAACAAATACACCTCTAATGTTTTTTAATACTTACTTGCAGTTCTACTGGGGAATAAGTGTACTGCTTACTCACTCATTAGCCAAACCACTTAATCATGTTACGGTCACAGGTAGGCTGGGGCCTGTCTGGGTGAAGGTAGGGTCCCCAATGAACAGCTCGCCAGGCCACTGCAGGACACACACGCATTCACATTCACACACCTATGGTTAGTTAGAACAGCCAGTTAGCCTAATGTGCATGGTAAGGTCACTACAGTTTCCTGTTGATGTTACAGAACTGTAGTTAGATATCAGATATAAGTACACTACATAGGGTATAGAAGTACACTAGTTTACTTTCTCTGTAGAATATTTATTTATTTACGTATACCTAAGTTCTTCCTTCTTTCATTCATTCATTCATTCACTCTACAAATGCCTCCATACTTCCCTCATTCATAGGTTATGTCCTAATTACATTGTGTACTTCTGTACAGGGGCGGGCTTGCTGTATAAACTACTCTTCTATAGGCCAAGCCTGAAATACGTGCCCTAATTAGAGTACAAGTACACTAGAAGCTGAATCTGATATGCATACGCTGCATAAAACAGTGTTTCTACACTCTGTGAGATCATATGGGACAATAGATAATTGCCATAATAATACTTATCTCCATATATTAATTTATCTGTAATGTATCACTCCCTTTATAATAAGTGCACTCTGCAGGGTGTGTAATACCTTATACTTTATAGTATGGTTATGGTCTGTATAGTATGCAGATAGTTTCGTGTTCCCTATGCAAGTGCGCTATGTAGATATGACTTGATTATTTGTGCCTTTGACTTGATTAGCTACGTCCTAAATATAGGTGCACTACATAGGGGGTGAAATAACAATGACATGCCTTATGTTTGCAGCTTTTGTAAAATATACTGCATTGTAGCTCAGCTTTTTTGTTATAAAATTGATTAACTGTTATATATTTCCATATGCAGAGTGTAAAATATCATCCCGTGCCCTACATTTGGTGAGTGCATAGGGTACACTTTTGGTAAAGGACAGCAGTTCAGCTTTCTTGCTATTTACAGATCTGTTTTAGAAACTGCATATTAAATCAGTGTGCATATCCAAATTTCCACTTATTTTCTGAAGCAACTGTACATCATAGAGGTATAATTGGTCCTGCACACTATATAGTGCACTAGCTTGGACTAACAGCTGTGTATTGAGATTTTTTGTGCTCACACTACAGCAGGATGTCATCTGTTTATTCCACGTTGTTGTTGGTTTGTTTTGAAATTTTTTTGCTGAAATGTAGAACTGTGTTACTAGCATGCTCTGAAACTAAAAACTGTGCTCCTGAAATGTTTAACGGTCATCCCCTTTAGATGCTCAGCGGGCTCTGGTCCTCTTGGAGGAATACCGGACGAAACTCAACAACACAGAAGACCGACAGCTGAGGCACTCCATTCAGAGAGTCATCGACATCTTCCAGAGCAACCTCTTCCAGGCGCTCATAGGTACCTTTATTCTACATTTTTTCCTTTCCTTTCTTTCATGATCTTTGAATCTATAAACTTTTTAAAAGGCTTGTAGATAAGCCTTCAGATTTAAAAAAAAAAAAAAACAATAACAAAGTACTTGTTTATTTTTAAAAATACTGAACAGCCTGAACTGCTGTGCTAATGCTGCCTTTCAAATAGGATGCAAATGCAACCCAAAAATCTGTAGTTTACCCAGGAGCTTTAACTCCAGGTAAATTGGAGTATCCATAACGACGTGTGTACATGTTGGATATCATGAATTGTAGCACAGTGCTGTTGAATTCTGGTGGATTCTGATTGGTCAGAAGGTGTTGACTGGTTTTTAATGAGAGCTCAGGGTTAGGATCTGTTTGTACTATATAGTATTTAAAAAAAAAAAAAACCCTCCTGTTCACTTGCTTGTCTACCTCCTTACCTGCCGGTATGTTTGTCCGTCTGCCTACCTATCTACCTGTCTGTCTGCCTACCTAGTTGCCTCTCTTTCTGTCTACTTTTCTGTCTCTGTCCACATGCCTACCTGTCTGTTTGTTTACTGCCTGTCTGCCTGCCCGTCTGTCTCTCTCTCTGTTTGACTGCCTGTCTGTCTGTCTATCTGCCTGTCTGCCTGTCACTCTACCTACTTACCTGTCCAACTGTCTGTGGAAGAATCTCCAGTGTAAGGGTTTTGTAACAGCTTGATGTTAGTTGTAGTTTAACTTTGCGGAGTTTCATGCGTTATATTTATTAGGCTACATGACAGCATTTTTTTTTCATGTTCCAGAAATACTGATGATGGAAAGGACGTTTATAGCCACTACAATGAATACGATACGTTTTCTGATAATGTTTAGTAACTAAAAATACAACATGTTGCTCTTTTATGAAATAATAACATGCAGTCAAAGGCAAATTGTTGTGTTATAAGAGACATGAAATGCGTCAGGGCACACGGTTACAGGAATGTAATCATATCTGATGGGAAAGCAAACACGTCACCGCGTCCGATTATTGATTGTTTTCCTTTAACAGAACACACTGGAGTGTTTATATCTGAAGTATCATGTCTGATATTATTATCATTATTATTATTATTATTAGAATTGTTGGGCAGAAGATTTAAAATGATTTTGTTTGAAGTTATTTTTCAATTTGTATTCGCGAAGCTCTGTGTCACGCGTGCTTTAGGAATGGTCGCGCTCTTCAGAAGGGTGATCATTCACTTGGGGAAACACAGGCCGCAGTGCTGTACACTTGTCTCAAGCCCCTGTGTGAACCGCATGATTGTATAATCATTGTGTAAAAGCCACCTTTTGTCTTTTTTTCCTTATGTGTTAGCAGGCAGAGACTTGTTTTGTATGACTAATACTGGGTTATTTTAACAAACGTGCCATAAGGAGCAAGCAGCAAGAATGCGGGGTGACCGGTTTGAGGTTGCCAGGGGTCAGCTTGATGGATGATTGATAGAAGAAAAAAAAAAATCAGAACCGTGATTCTGTTCTGTATTTACTCGTGTTATTTTACCTGCAGGAAGTCCCCATGGTTGGGGTCGCGTTACTGGCAGTGGTGATTGTCACAGTGTAACGGGATACGTGATTAGAATCAGCCTGGATGGGGAAAAAAACAACTCGCTTCTCAAACTACACCGTCCTGTCTTTCTTTAAAAAGTTAACAGGTCATGTGTAATACAGAGGGTTGCACATATTTCTTTGTAGTGCACTATAATGGAAGTGTAATGGTTTTATATCTCAAAAAAAGCCATAATTAGAGGTCTTTAATGGTTTATAAATTCCCAGTCACAGTACACATGCAAACAGCAAGAAATTATTGTTGCATATTTCAGCCAACTTGCTGCTCTTGGCCATTTTTTCTGATGTACACACTAAACACTACACACATTCAGTTTGTGACACCGTGTAGTGTTTAGGACACGCCCATCATCTTATCGCCACTTCCTCCTGGAATCCCGTTACTGAGTGTACTTGGTGTTCCAGCACACCTGTACAGATTCCCATGCAGGAGGGTGTATTGTGTTTCGTGATGAATTGGGAATGTTAAAATGCACTTGTAACACAGTATTAGCACTTCATAGAGCACTTTTGTGCCTCCTCATGGATTTGCGCCAGATGGTTTTTCAATTCCGCTCTTTCCAGTAGGCATGTCAAAGGACAAAAATGGTGTAATCTGTCAGTGGGTCTGATTACTCCAGGTCTAATCCCAGAGCCAACACATCATCAACACATTTCATTGCACACGTAATGTTGAATGTCTATGTCTATGGGAAACGTGGCTATTAAATGTATGGCAGTATCGGGATGTGACAGTGTTGTAGTACAGCACCAATATAAAATAGTGTTAAGGGAAGAACAGTGGAAAGGAAATGAAATTCAGATGAAAGCAGGGGGTCATCTGGGGTCATGTAGTCCGAGTACACTCTCTGTCCACAAAACAACAGACTGTATGTGATAAAATTGTGTAGTTAGAGCGAGCAATGCTGCGATTCTAAAATCCATAGTAATATACTCGTAATGTATTGAGAGAACTTCCAGCTCATACAGGACGTGTGCAGAAATCATCATGCACTTATGTCTGCTCCTGTAGCTTCGTGGAGAGGTTTAGTATCTCACCTATATGTGGTTTCTCACACAAGCTATTAACACCGGGCTTTTATCCCGATGTGTGTGTGCTCATCTCTGTTACACCATGACTACTGGCGAATAATGATCACAAAATCTATAATTACCCCTGACAAACCAGATCAGAAACTAATTTCATGCCTTGCAGTCTGTTTATAATAACAGCGTGGCAGGAGCAGAACGACTCCACCTCCTCACCTGAATAGAGGTTTCCACCCTAAAATAGCCTGCTTTTAATTGTTTGTTTTTTTATTCACAGTTTTATTTTTTTGAGCGATTGGAGAAAATAAAAAGGCCGGTGAGGTTTAAAGACTTCATTAGTGTTTTTGTATAGTGATGAGTTTTATGTTGTTCTGTACACATGAAGAGGTTGAGTCTAGGTCTGGAGTCAGAAATGAGTGCCGGTGGAAAGATTCAAGTCAGTCTCCAGGAAGGAGGTGTGGCCAGTGAGTGTTAGTCCCAGAGAAGGAGACATTGTGTGTGTGTGTGTTCCAGTGAAGGAGGCGTTGTTTGTGTGTGTTAGTCCCAGTGAAGTAGGAGGCGTGTGTGTCGTTGTCTTTCTGTCTGTTAGTCCCAGTTAAGGACATGGTGTATGTGTCCTAGTGAAGTAGGTGTGGTGTGTTAGTCAAAGTAAAGAAGTTGTGCACATTAATCCACGTGAGGGAGGTGTAGCCTTTGTGTATATCAATCCATGTGAAGGAGGTGTGACCCTCGTGTAAATAAATCCACATGAAGGAGGCGTGGCCTTGGTATATATTAATCCATGTGAAGGAGGCGTGGCCTTGGAGTATGTTAATCTACGTGAAGGAGGTGTGGCCTTGGTGTGTATTAGTCCACTGAAGGGGGACACAGTTTATCACAACAGCTATAGGGGTGTATTTATCCTGGATTAATTTGCTGTTAGGTGGCGGCTTAATGTGATTATTAGTGGAGTATTTCATGGAGTATATCAGTAATTTTACTCTACATCACATGATCTCGTGTCTGGAAAGATTACATGGTGTTTTACTTGATCTGTGGAAATAACCACTGGTAATATTTATAAATGTAACTTGTAAAAGAACATGTTAAAGATTTTGGCATTTAATACATGAGTGTATAAAGGAATGTGGGTGCGAAAGGGGTTGTGGTGTTTTTTCTTTCTTTTTTTTTTTCCTTTTTTTTGGGTTGCAACATTTCTTTAACCCTTAAACAGCCACAGTGTTGCTTTGTTAAAAAGGGGTTAAGGGGTAAGACGAGCTGACGTATGTTGTGAAATTTCGGTCTTGTGGTTTGAGGCCAATTTAATCAGACATCAGTCCAAGAGTGTTTCTAGCCAGCTTTACCACAGAGCTCTCTCCAGAGGGATACCAGGAAATACGAGACCCTGGAAAAGCTGGGATGTAGAACGCACAGATAGCAAAGCAGTTGTTTTGACTGGACGACTGAGACTCAAGGAATCTTGTGGGTTGATTTAAACTGTGTTACAGACCGTTAAGGAATAAGATAAGAAAAATATTTTTGACTTGAAAAGAAGAAACCCGACGGCCTGAGTTGGTCCTTTGCGAACTGCAGTATTCAAGACTAAAAGTCTTGCCTTGATGCTTAAGACTGATGTAATAAAGCGCATATGGGGATTGATGATGGGAGTGGCCAGTTCTGCAGGTGATCTACTAACAAAGCACAAATAGACATAAGTTGATGTGTCCTTGCTCTGGCATTCCAGATAAATTAACAGGAATGGAGAAAATTCTTTCCCTTCTATACCATGTGAGTTCTTTTTTTGTCCCTCGTTCCTGAATATTGTCACAAGCACATAAATTGCTTATTTGCTGGCTCAGTGTCTGCTCTGTGTGCTGGCGGTTCTCAGTGCCTCTCTCACTTCTCAGCATCTCAGCAAAATTAGAATGTGTTTTTTTTTTTTCTCCCAGCGGTAATTAATGGTGCAATTGTAGTGAATTACCCACCATAAATTTTAGTCATTAATTCATTTAGCGGTCTAAAAAAAAGGGGAACGTTGCCTACAAATACATATGCAGTGAGGTCAGACTCAAAAACAACTGTGTCAAGTCTTTCCATTGCTGACTTTTACTGTGTGTCATTTACTTCCAGTCACGTTCAGGCCATGAAGACCGCACTGCATCCTAAAATTCATTTTAATGAATGCACAGGGGGGCGTGGTCAAAATGGTAGTTCATACTCCCTCCTTAATACGTCCAAGAGAAGTTCACACTGTGTTCTTACTACAACCAATCAGATCGCATGTTGACTGTTCTTACTGCGTCTGTCTGATCCTTATAGATATTATCCCGAGTGCTGTTCGTTTTTATCCATCTTGCAAGTTTTCACGTGTCCATATCTACGTTCAACAAGTCTGCTCCTCTCTTGTACTACGCCAGTAAAGTCCCTACTATGTTTTTGTTATGTCCTTAATATGTCAACATCATTATTACTATATCCTTATTAGGCTGTTACTGCGTCCTGTTTTCATTAGGTCCAAAATCTGAAAATCCAAAATCTTTGTCAATAGAGACCGTACCACGTCCTTGTTGGTTTCTACTGCGTTCCTACGATGTCATGCATGTCGTCCACACTGCGTCCACACAATTTTTTGGAGTAGTGGTAACGTGGCGGTGTGTGACGAGTATTTCAGTAAATCCTGGCGGTCGTTTTTTAGCTCCAAAATAACATTTATGTGTAGATTGTTAATAAATAGTATTTAGAAAATTGCTGTGTTTGTAAAAGGCCTTGGGGTTGAGTCCTGGGCTCGGCAAGGGTGTTTCCCGTGCTTGTATTGGTTTCATGTATGAAACAATATGCATGTTTGGCAAACTGGCTTATCCAAATTTCCCCAGGTGTGAGTGTGAATGGTTGTGTGTGTCTTTGCCCTGCGATGGTCTGGCGTGGTCTTTTGGGTGTACCCCGCCTTCGGCCAGAGTCGGCTGAGATTTAACTATTCGGACAACGAGTGAGAGATGAGAATCGTGTTTGTAACCTTGTTTTTTTACAGAACATGATGCTGCTGCTTATATATTAAATCATTTCATGAATGAAATGTTTACTTTTTTTTGTTTTGTTTTTATGATATTTCTTTGCGCTGAAGATATAGAAAAAAAATTATTTTCCTTGTAAAGTTTTTCTTCTAAAATTTTAATTATTGTTCTTCTGTTCTTGCTGCTTGATAGTTTATTCTTCACATTTGGACAGTCGTACTAAGCATTTCACTACATATTGTACTGTGTATAATTTGTATGTGACAATAAAAACTTGAATTGAATTGAATATTCTTCACTTTCAGTAAACACAGCACATAGAAAGATGGGAAGTTTATCTGTGTATTACATTTGTCAACAGGTGTTTTTTTAATTTTTAATTAAATTTTTTTTTTGGGCATATGTGGCAGTAAATACAGCTTGTAGTGCTCGTGCTTGGCGCGATCATGTGACGTGACTGTTGCTGCATAATCTGGATCTGCTGTGAGGGATGTCCCTCATCACGCTGGCTCTCTGATCCTCATCCTGTTACACAGTCTGTCTGAACTAATCACTCGCTCCGTCTTCCTTCTGTGGACCAGAAGCTTTGCTTCAGCATGTGACATGTGGCCCGTAAAGCTTCTGGATCGGTCGATTAGATTTTGTCGGGATGTAGAGCGGGACAGAAAGATAGTAAGAAATTTATCAGAAGGTCCTGTTGGGCTTTGATGCACAGATACTGGTAACAGTTTCCTGTTAAAGTTAATGATCAGTGTTTTCTTTTTTAGACATCTTAAAAAAGAAGCGAAATCTTTGAACTCAAAGACCTTCATGATGATTCATGACATCACCTAAAAAAGTCTTTTATAAAAGAAATACTTCGAGCAGGTTACTTAGGGGTTTCCACTGCTTTTAACCTGTTTCTACCTGCATTGTTGTGCCTGTTATTTTAAAATATTTGTCGTATTTCATTGGGATCCCTAAAAATCAATAAACTCCTTTTAACTGGCGATAGCATGCTGTCACTTGTAACCATTTCTGTTCCGGATCATAAGATGCACTGCAGGTGAGCAGAAAGTTCGAGTCACCCATCCTCACCTGTTTGAAATAATAAATTGGGGGGTTGTGCATAGCATGTCAGCCCCACAGCAAGAAGGTCCTGGATTTGAATGCCCGGTTCAGCGAGAGTGTTTCTGTGTGGGATTTACATGCTCACCCCATGCTTGTGTGGCTTTCCCTTTGGTATCCCACTTACCTCCTACAATCCAAATACAGGGGCGGCACTGTGGCATTGTGGTTAGCATGTCTGCCTCACAGCAAGAAAGTCCTGAGTTCGAGGCAAGGGCTCAGCAAGGACGTTTCTGTCTGGAGTTTGCATATTCCCCCTGTGTTTGTATGGGTTTCCTTAGGGTACTCTGGTTTCCTCCTACAGTCCAATAACATGCACATCAGTTTAATTGGGCATTTAAATTTGCCCCTAGGTGTGAGTGTGAATGGCTGTGTGTGTTTGTGTCTGCTGGCCCTGTGATAGCCTGGTGAGCTGCACAGGGTGTACCCCACCTTCACCCAGATTTGGCTCAGATAGCTCACGCGTTCCTTCGACAGAAATAGACATAGAGTAGAGCTCTGAAATCACTGGCGCAAAGATTTCTAAGAGAAACCTGTGCTGTAGGAATTCGCTACAGCTGTGTGGATTACAGAAGAGTTCACACCCGTCCCTCTGTACCTTCATGTGATCTGGGGGTATTTTCTGTCCTGTTCTCCCCATCCCTTCTGTGGACTGATGAGGTCACTTCCCCTTCATGTAGGGAAGTAACTGCTTCCATAAATCACTCAGAACATGATATAATACAGCATTTCAAAATCATTTCTCTTCTTAAATCTGCTTAAGAATTTCCCCCGAGTGTCAGAAACGATTGTGTTTGTATTCTTTTTTTTTTTATTTTATTTTTGTTTGCAATGTTGCAGCAGGTGTGTATGACCTTTATAACCACTTCAGATGGATTAGTGGTACTCCGAGTGAATAGCTGATAGCTATCACGTGAGTGTGAGTAAACAACAGTAGTGTTTATAGTGCACTAAAAGCTGAAGACTCCAAACAGTCGCCTGAAGTGGTTTGTGCCTTTTTATTTTCTTTAGTAAAAATGATGCTGTGTAAATTTTAATGTTTAAAAATTTTGAATGCATTTTTATTAGGATTAATATATTGTAGTTAAATTAAACTTCTTTAATGTATATACTACATGTGAGGGGTGCATTCTGATTGGCTTGATACTTTGGGATAATGGACATGATCTATCCATCCAGTTTCCTCTGCTTATCCGAGGTTGGGAGGAGGAGAGCCCAGGTATTCCTTTCCCCACCGACACTCTTCAGCCCCTTCTGGGGGATTCCAAAGTGTTCCCATTACAGATGGAATATATATTCCCTCTAGCAAGTTCTGAGTCTGCTGCGGGGCCACCTCTCACTTGGATGTGCTCGGAACACCTCTAAAGGGAAGCAAACAGGAGGCATTCTAATCAGATGCCCGAACCACCTCTCCTGACTCCTTTCGATGCGGAGGAGCAGCGGTTCTTCCCTGAGTTCCTCACCCTATTTCTAAGGGGTGCAGGGGGGATGAGCCCAGACACCCTCCGAAGGAAACTCATTTCATCCACAAACTCATACTTATGCATACGGACCGGTAAATTGAAAGCTTTGCCCTTCGACTGGGCTTCCTATTCACCATAACATAGCGGTGCAGCTACCTCATTACTGTTAAAGCAGCACCGATTCGTCTGTCTGTCTCCTGCTTCATCCAGCCATCACTCGTAAACGAGATCCTGGGTACTATGTTTGAACTATGTTGGATAATGGCCATTTAAAATGTTACTCGAATTCACATTCAGAGAAGCCATGTTTAATTTTACTGTTATAGTACTTTAATTAATTTATATTTATATATAGATAATACAATCAAGAGACCACTTTAAAATCATGTTCCATCCACTGTTCTGACAGATATCCAGGAATTTTACGAAGTGACCTTATTGGATAATCAGAAATGCAGCGAACCGATAAAAGGCAGCGCCGGCCCGGCTGCCATGAACCTGTGGGATTTCTCCAGCCTCCAAAGTCCGACGGGTACTTCGGACACCATGCCCAGCATCAGCACCAGCATAGAGGTAGGACTGATGGGTGTGTTTGTGTGTGTGCGTGCTCCACATATGTGGTGTTAGCCCAGCGCTTGGAATACAACGCTTTTGGGTCCAGAAATACCGCGTTCATCTTCACAGTTCAATCGTGCTATTTTCACACACACACACACACACACACACACACACACACACACACACACTGTGTACTGTTAATTCTTGTGAGATACAGTTTAAATTAAACTTGCGTGCCAGCGAAACCTGACAAAACGTGAAAAAAGGATATACTGTATATAGTTATTTAATTATTTATAATCATGTTACACTCTTACATGTTGTATATTTTACTGTTACATCTGGATTGAGCAGGAGGAAGGTCATCAGGATTCACAGCAGTGCTAGTTGTATTAAGGGCGGTAAAAGGTCAAAAGGGCAGTTATACACACTGCAGTGGGGTAGTTCTGTATCTGCACTTTCTTTACAGAGCACACAGAGTACATCTGTACAGAGTACATCTCAGAACTAACACGATAATAAAGCTCAGTCTGTCTCTCGAGTGTTACGGTGACACACACACACTAATCCTCGTTGTCCACAGATACAGAGCTGTTCTAAGATTAGATTTGACTTGCAGGCTGTTGCTGCTAACACGACACTGTCACCGATTTAAACCTGGTGACATCTTCGTCAAAACACTGCGTCAAAACACACACACACACACACACACACACACACACACACACACACACACACACACACACACACACACACACACA
>JAOUQZ010000022.1:2142301-2162441 GCA_028564935.1 Neosilurus hyrtlii
TCTCTCTCTCTCTCTCTCTCTCTCTCTCTCTCTCTCTCTCTCTCTCTCTCTCTCTCTCTCTCTCTCTCTCACACTCTGAAGTAACAGCGGCGTGAAATAGGATGCTGAGCCAGAGTGCTGCCTCTGTTAAGTCCCGTCCAAGAAGATGGACTGCATTTGTATCGTTACCACTAAGGTAAGCGCTCGGCTGCATCCCAAACCAATTACTACTAAGTAGTGCATCTCCATGACGTGATAATTTAGCATGCCGTCTAGTTCAGGAGTATACAATTTGGGACAAAGCCACAGTAGTCAAAATCGCTTCCGCAGTCATGGGTCACATGATTATCTGCACTTTAAAATAGTTGTAAAAATTTTAACCAGATTCCTATTTTTTTATGCTTAACAGAGAATCCTTTTTGTGTTCTGTGTCGTTCTTTATAGAGCATCCAGTCATTCATTTAAACGTGTTTAGGAATGGTGTTTGTCTTCCTTGTGCCACTTTTACCTATATACCAGGATAAAAATAAACTGCCATCACTTAAGATAAAGCGTTAGAGGTGGAAATGAGGACGTGCTAACTAGCATCACAGGTAGTGGGGCACGATGTATACAGGAGAATCACATTTCCTGGATTTTTTTTTTATGAGTTTAAAGCTTGTGTAGTAAATAACATTTGAGGCACGTTGTGTACTCTTTAAGAGAAACAATGACTGGTGAGTGTTCGTAACAGAAAATGTTTTGTGAATGTTTCACATCATTAATATAATTATAAATGGATAAAAATATGATTAATCACTCTTTAGACAATCAAACAAAAATGGTTCATCTTTGTTGTTTGCTAAGGAATAAACCAATTTACAACATGATGGTTGAGGAAAATAGTCCACGTCTGCAGATGTAACATTAATATGTAAATAAATCAACAACAATTATAACTAATCATAAAACATAAAAGACCACATGCTCAGAAATACTTTGGTAAAGGCACAGACACAGTCTTGCATTCATGGCCCTCCAGATGTGTTTTGACCTTCAGAATGTGGCCCTTGACCTTGAGTAACTTTGTGCTCATGAAGCAGAACAATAATGAAACTCTGTGTTCAGCATTCCGAATGGTGACCAGCTGGTGATCTTGCGCTGGTTTGTGTGTTAAAATAAGATGTAACAGATGTTTCGGCTCCAGAAAGGTGTGTGACTATCAACCAGCTATTACCGCAGGTTCGAATCCAGGTTGATGCCGCGGCGGTCCGTGACATGGTGTCCATGGGAGGTAATTGGCCGGGCTCTGATGGAGGGTTGGTATATGCTCACCTCCCTGTCACTTACAGTGATCACCAGCCAATCATGGTGTCTGTGAGCTTATTCATATAAATAAAGATCAGATATATACAGAGTTTGGACAGAAGGCTCAGTTTGTGTCTGCATACTTGTTTAATGTTGAGTGTAAAGGAACCATAACATTGTCCTATCACGTGACCTACCAACTGGCAACGGTGGGCTATACCTGGGCATCCTCCGAAACATGTGAATTTCCTTTCCTGCTCTGGTGCTTTGGAGAAAAGTGCTATCCTCCCTCTACCGCATAAATGAACTTGCAGAAATCCGTGATTGGTCAGCGTGGATCTGATTGATATGTGGAAGAAAGCATGCCCCTCCCACCCTTACAGCATGGCCAGTTTTGTGCTCTGGGTTCTCAGCATCGTCTGGATTCGAATTCCTTATGACCGGATTCTGCATTCTGGTGTGCAGTTGAACCCTAAAACAACAAAGGGGGTTTTAGCACAGTGGGGGGCCTGATGGGATTCGAGCTCCCGATCATGAAGACGACACTCTAACGATTTCACCAGCCCCTCCTGTACAGAGACAGGGGAGTTATTCTACCTCTTGAGTTTTCTCGTACATTCCAGTTTCCTCCACTTTAACTGAAATATAACATTACTCCTTTCTAATAGGGATCAGTCAGTACAGTTCAGTTGAATTGTATTCCAACTCGGATTTTGAAGTGGCCCCCCCTCCCTCCCCTCCCTCCCCTCTTCCTGTGAGGTCTCCTCTTGGACACACTCCAGTTGTGAGCAGTGTGAGTTTGCTCATGTTTTCGCTGGTGTCTGTTTGCTTCAGGGCGATTTGCACTTAGACTAAGTGCGTTGTTCATGTGGGACCCTCGTTCTTCTTACCACCTACCATCAATCATCTCTCTCTGTCTCGCTCGTCTCTCTGGCTCTCTCGCTCTCTGCGCAGAGGTTCAGTTTGCCATCAGGCAAGAGACGCAACCGCCCTGGGCCCGAGGCCAGTAGGGGGCCCCAAGGGCCTGCAAACTTGCAAACAAACATGTGGACTTTGGGGGGGGATTTGATGTCAGATTAATTATAGAATAATGGTGATGAATGTTGGTTGGAGGGGCCTCCTGTGAAATTTTTCCCAGTACCCCAACTCTAGTGTTCTGTAGGTTTCTTTCTTTCTTAATTTTTTCACCTGTCTTACCAACTAGGTATCCTTTTTTGCACTTTCACTTTCTTTGTATCTGTCCCTTTTTATCGGGTTTCTTTCTACTGCTCCCTCTCTCCCTCCCTCTCTCTCTCTCTCTCTCTCTCTCTATCTGTGTGTGTTTGCTGTCCTCTCTTTTGAGTTTTATGTCCTTCCTCTCTCTGCTGTCCCCTCTCTCTGTATCTGTTTTATTGTTCTCTCTCTGTTTCTCTCTCAATTCTCTGTTTGCTGTCCCTTCTTTCTGTATGTGTTTTGACCCCCCTTTTCCCTTTTCTGTCCTCACTGTATGTGTTTTGTTGTCCTCTCTGCTGTCCTCTCTCTGTATGTGTTTGGTTGTCCCTCCTGTCTCACTCTCCCTGTTTGCTGTCCTCTCTCTGTATGTGTATCGCTGTTTGATGTCTCTGTTTGCTGTCCTCTCTCTGATGTCCTGTTTGTATGTTTTGTTGTCATCTCTCTGTATGTGTTTTGTTGTTCCCCTCCTCTCTCTGCTGTCCCCTCTGTATGTTTTGTTGTCCCTCTTCTCTGTGTCTCTGCCTGTCCTCTCTTTGTGTGTTTTGTTGTCCTCTCTGTATGTGCCCCCTTCCCCCATATTAATCTGTGGTTTATTTGTGGACTCAGTCACTTTTATACCTCACATGACTCATGTTTGAACCGTCTGCCTTCTTTATTTCTGGATTTTTAAAACCACTCGTATCCAAATCAATCCAAAAATGTTATTTCTATCTTTATTTAAGCTTTTCAGAGCATTTAATACATCACTTTAAGTGAAACATTTTCCTGTAATTCCTCAGGACTTATTCTCACAGTATCCTCATGTCGTGTGGAAGTGAACTCTTTCAGGAGGCAACCGAAAAAGCCAGACTGAGAAAATGAATAGTACTATTAACTGATGCGCTTTCTTACCCACCTGAGGGAATTTTTACAGGCTGGTATTTCCCCTCCTCTCCAGCCTGCTAATGATGTTAGCTATGACTGGCGGCTTCATCCTAACTCCAAGAAATGACCTACAATAAAGTACCATCCTTTCAGAAACATTCTGAAGATCATTATGAATCATTCACATTGAAGTCCCAATATTATGATGCACTCAGGACTTTTAGCTTACGTTAGTGCTAGCTGGGCCAGAGGCAGCAAACTAGCATAAGTAATGAAGCTCATAAACCATGACGCTGTTTAAATAGTGCGCTTCTTCACAGCTGTGTGGGAGACGGAGCAGTGGAGTCAAATGTCACGCCATGAATCATCTGTTCATCCAAATCAGTGTCTCAGTGAATATGATTAAAGAACGAACAGGGTTTAAAATGTTTATTTTATTTATTTATTTTATAGCTGTGCCCTTTATTTTCTGCAAGGTTTTTCTTGCTGGTGTTTGTGCCCTCTTATTTTTTTGATGATGGATGACATGCGATTAAGTTTCTAAGGAAGTGTTTAGTCTGTTTGAGCTCAGGTGTATTTCTCGCTCCGACTCTGAATCAACCCGATTTTTGGAAAATCCAAAAACTTCGCAGTTCTTCTGAAAGCTGCTTTATCACTTCCCCCTGAAACACTGATTTTGAGAGTGCGTGCACTGGGCGGCCTGTTTGGCTTCCTCCTCCCATTTATGGTCTATCCATTCTCTATGCCTTCTCTGCTCTGATTGGTCATCCGAAAGCTCCATGCTTAATGCACTAGGGTTAGAATGGGATAGGCAGGGATATCGCTGTGTGGGGGGACATGGGAGACATGTAAACATGCGCAAACCTCGTTATTGGTCATTTTGGTGTCATCTAATACGACAGAAAAGACATCCCCATTTACACTACCTAGCGAGTTAGCGGTCACCCAAAGAGGCATTCTGAACATGTTGCATCTCAGTTGATATCGGCTACGTGAAGACAAACAGGTGTAAAATACCTACTTTTGGTAAATTTGTATCGAGACACTTCGGCCATTATGTGGTGTGTGAACCTCGATTGTTGAAAATCCTGCTTCAAAAATGAAATTTTAAAAACATGAAGGCCATGTTGTGCAGGTTGCTCTTTATTTTGGTGGGGACCCCATTTTATTGTAATTTAATGGTCTGAGAATCAATGGCTGTGATAAACCATACATTTTGATTCAGGAGTTATCCAGTGTTTGCGAGGTGGATAATGTCCAGTGTCCTAATATAGTGAACCAATCAGATTGCGTCTTTCTCGTGTAGTTTATACTAAACAAAAGTAGTTAAAATAAAATAAGTAGTGTGATACTGGTTTTAAAAAAATAAGAACATGCAGAGAACATTGTTACAAACAAAAGCACATGACTGATTTGTTTCTTAAAAGCACTTTAATGGGTTTTTTTTATTATTATTTTCATTATAAACAAAAATTGTTTTAATTTTCTGAGAGCTTTTAGATGTATTGTGCTAGTTTTTTGCTGTATGCATTACTGGTTTTATGCTATAACTCTGTGTGTGTGTGTGTGTGTGTGTGTGTGTGTGTGTGTGTGTGTGTGTGTGTGTGTGTGTGTGTGTGTGTGTGTAAAAAAAGATTGGGTTGTATATAACCAGATTAATCCCTTTGAGCTTAGTGCTGACTCTGTAGACCAATGCTATGGGTGTGTCTGTGGTTCAGCAACGCCAGAGCTCTTGTGATTCATATGCACCACACACCGCTTACATTAAACAACTCTGATCCATTTCAGATCATAGTTTAAATACAGAACATCTCAATCAACTAGGTTTTATCCCAGATCCGTACAGTTTTGGAGCAGTGCTGATGTGTTAGTGTGGACAGATGAGGCTGGAGCTGCTCTTTGTTTATTAAGTGGTTGCACAGGTTCTGTGTCTGGGGACTTGAACAGATCGACAGTTTTTTCTCGCATGCTTAGAGCTGCCATCTCCGCTGGGGAAACAGTAATGCAGGTCCTGCCCTGTGATACTCACACAAACACACCGTGGTGTCATGGGAGTGTGACCTCGCGTGTTACATCCCCATCTGTATGAGAGTGTTTTTCAGTTTACAGTTAAACCGCAGACACTGAAAAGAACTTTGAAGTGACTCAGATGTGAAAGGTTAAACTGAGGCAAGTCAGTTATTGGTGAGGGATCAGGCATTGTCGGTGCCATTTCTGGGTTCTCGAGTGGTTTGGATGCTGTAAAATATCAGTTTGTTCTATTTGAAGTAATGAACAAAAAACTTTTGCGCTCTGATATGGGATGTGAGTATATAAATTTTTTTTAAATGATGCTTTGTGGAAAACCACACCTATTTCTTTGAAACTGACAGACACAATGGTCACAGTCTCTTTACTGGAGCTGACAGATATATTGGCCACGCCTATTTAATGTCGTAGAAAACACACTCCATTACATGTTACTTGCAGACATCATCTGAGGAATTGGCAGGCACAAAGGCCACACCTCCTTTGTTGTGACTGGCATGCATAGAAGCCGCCACACCTTTTCTGGGATAAAAAAAAGCATAGGCCCCACTTCTTATATTAAACAACAAGCATGGAAGACGCATCAAAGACTGGCAGTGTGAATGTAAGTGTGAATGGTTGTGTGTGTGTGTGTGTGTGTTTCCCTGCGATGGTCTGGTGAGCTTTTGACGGTTCACCAGACCATCGCAGGAAAACACACGCGCACACACACACAACCATTCACACTTAGGGCCAAAAAACCCAATGGACTGTGGAAGGAAACTGGAGTATACAGAGGAAACCCACTTAAGCGCATGGAGAACATGCGCAAACACCACACAGAAACTCCCTGGTCGAGTTCAAGACTCATACCGGGGACTTTCTTGCTGTGAGGCAGACATTCTAACTGCTGTGCCACCGTGCCATCCTCGATCATCACATGGTGACCAGTGACATCACAAGCAGAAAAGAAACAAACCCAACCAAGACAGAATTCTGACTGCTGTCAGTACTGGCGCTTTAGAAATTGCTCCATGCTCCTATGTTAGATTGGATTTAAGTGATATTTGGTGTGGAGGAGTCGAAATCATTGCAAATTATTGTTAGTTGAAATTTAAAAGCATAACAGGGTAGGTGTTCCTTCTAACCAGTAGAAACCCAGAAAAGGATAAGGCGTTCAGCTGCTTCCCTCTACTGGTGGCATAAGGTATTGCATGTATAAATACTGTATCTGAGTTTATCTTGTAATAAGCTTATCCTTATTATTTACATCGTCGTGTTCAGGTACAGTGTATGGACCTGTTTGCTCGGCTTCCTTCCTTATTATTTTTTACTTGATAAAAAAGACAAGTGGTTATAAATACAGTAAAAAAGGCAGTTTTTGATCCAAATAAACTTTTGCAATGATATCACCTCTATAATAACCAGGTTTAAGATTTGAATATTTTAAAAATGGTGCAAGTGTGCAGCTAAATACTATAAAACAATAAAAGGAGTTTGGGATCCTGTAGTACCAACTCACAGCACTGGGTGGAGCTGTATGCACCCCCAGCTCTCCAAATGAGTTTGTGTGTACAGTATGTTTGTTGTTGCATTAATGGGTTTGGTGCATCTGTGAGGCGAGTTAAAATTACAGGCTGCTCCCAGTCGAGTAGAAATACCACAAGTGCTAGTTAGCTCTGCAAGGCGGATTTTCCGACTCTGCCGTGTTATAACCAACCGGGCAGCACAGCATGCATTAGAGACTCACTTCTCAAGACTCCTTATTAATAAAGCCAGCTGAGTATAATTTGGGAGAGTCGTGACGCTTCTCATGAGCAGGCCGTTCCTCCCACCATTGCTTACTTCCTCTTGTTGGTGGTGCTGAAGCTGTGCTAATGGGTCATCCCGCTGAGGGCTTTCCTTCATCACTGCCAGAGAATCTTTTACTCAAAAGGCAAAGTGAGAGGGGCTTACTGTAACGGTATCATCTGATTAAGGTTATTGTGTGTCATGTAAAGTAAAGTTTAAAATAAAAGCCTAGCAGTGGTTCCCAGAGTCCTTCTTCCATTCATGACTCAAAGGAGAGGATACTGGGATGGAAATAGAACAGTGCTAAAATAGAGCCGCTGCCACTAAAGCCTGTGAAACCAGTGATGGACCTTGATGCACTTTAATCAGGCCTGTGTGTGACACATCTCTAAGTCACACGGCAGGAAAAAGGCGGAAGAATAAAACTGGTACAAAGAGTACAACTGGCTCAGAGAGCTGTGTAATCCTCTGACCTCGTTTTTTACTAATAAGCTTTATAGCTTAAAATATTTAAACGGACGGCTGATGGGAGCTCGTTCATCTGTGGGACATGAAATTGAAATGAGATTTCAATGTCCATTTCACTATCTCACGCTTCATGGCTTTCAGTGACGTATTGGTGGTGATGGTGGTGTTGGGGAGGTCGGGGTGGGTGTCACCCACTGAACATCTGCATGCTGTCTGGGATTCGGTGCATGAATGGTCATCACCGATTTAAAGGTGCACATTCACTAGTGAATATCTGATGGGTTTTATCTTCCATCATCAGTTTATTTTGGATGGATATAAAGGTTTTCTGGTCAAACCACCAAAGCTCAAATGCTTAGCATCTCGTATTCACCTCTCCTACGTTTTTTCTATCTGTTTACAATAACAAGATGGTGTGACTGAAGGAATAATCTGGTGCATGTGAAATAAATTGGCAGTGCAACACAGATTCATAGAAAGTAGAAAAGTCTGAGATCAAATTTTAGGACACAGAAGAAGGGATACGATTTCAAGAGAAATAAAAAGAAAAGTTGGCGATGTTTACTGATATCATGGTGCAGGAGTCACAGGAGTAAAAAAATGGTTTCAGAAAGACATCATGGACGATTCCATTTTATTTCCAAGAGACACCACTGTGTTTTTTTCACTTTATTTCATATACCTGGGAAGTGAATGGGCTCCTTTAATGCAGTTGCCAATAGAGTTCAATATGATTTAAATGATTTAATGTAATCAGTGTGATGTGATGTATTTAGATTTAGGATTGTGTAAACCTTTAGCGACAGTGTCCATGTCTTGTTTGCTTTACTGGAACTGAGCACAAATGCCACGCCTCCTATACAGGAAGCCATTCCTTTTTTTGCCTTAATAGTACTAAGACACAAAAACCACGCCTCCTTGAGAAGGATTGCGTTTCTGTCCTGCTACACCGAGGTCACATCCCCTTTACCTTAAAAGCGAATGACTGGCACAGAAGACACGCCTCCTCTGGCTTCGGCTTTACTGGTACAGAGGCCTAGAATCTACACCTGGTCATTTTATAATATTTTAAAGTTATATATATATATATGGTACAAAGTCGTGTTCAATTTATCAGCTTCTCAATAAGCAAAAAACAAACTGGAATGTAGTCTTTCAGTCATTTTGCAGTTTTATTATCTTGTGTATTTGGCAGATTGGCAGAGTGTGAACCCGATCCTGCCAGAACGTTTTTGGTTATTTCTGTCTGGTGGTTAATTTTGTCTCCAATTGTGTACGAAGAGTCACGTCGAAAGGTCACTGAAAGACTGACCAATCACAATCCTTCTCTCTTGTCCTAATTGGATTCTCAGGATTCACTCCACCCCCTCAGTCAGCCCTCCTCCGGTTCATGTAAATATGCTTGAAGTCCATTCATTATTTCTCCTCCCACTCTGAATGCTGCTGTCCCTGAGGATCTCTCATCCTCCTCCTGCTCCTTCCCCCACGCACTCTCACTCTCAAGATCAGGATGTGTGTTTTTGTGGCATCCGTGATGGTATCCGTGTGATGATAAGCCCCACACGCGGTCACTGCTTTATGCTCCTCCCCCACTCCTCTCTTCTCCACCTCTTTTCGCTCTGTGCTCACAGCCCCGGCACTCTGGATCTCTCCTGGGGAAAAGAGCCCGCTGTCTCAGTTCTCTTAGAGCTGGACTTCACACACGCAGTCACAGAGAAGAACTCAGCAGGCACGGCATGGGGCCGTAACGTAAACACCTCCTCTCTGACGGACAGCTGTGAGAAGAAGGCACGAGCTGGAGGGGATATCAGCCACGACGAACACTCTTAAGTAAAACGACCATAGAGCAAGGAGAAGAAAGAGCGGAGGAAGCTCTCAGACGGAGAGAATTGAGGAGAAGTCGCCTGCTGGATGAAGGAAGCAGTCTGGCTGTCCTTCCCCTGGCGCGATGGAGTGATGCGAGGAATGAGGGTGGATGGTGAGAGCGGGGAGCACCAGCAGCAGCGGAGGTGGAGGAGGAGGAGGTGTAGGGGCAGGTGGTGGAGGAGGAGGTCGGAGGGGAAGGAGCAGGCAGCGCTCACGGTTCAGACGTGTCTCCGCCTCCTCACTGGCCGAAAATGTCAATGAGAAAATGTCTCCCAGAATCAAGAAGCTGGACTGCTTCTCGCCCATGCTGTGCCACTGTAAAGTGGCCTGCACCAACAGCACCATCTCCCTCATGTTCGGCTGTAAGGTGGGTGCACGCCAGAATTGGTTGGAACATGCCAGGTTGCCTGTTTCTGAGCTAGTTGTCAGACATGAATAGAGTCTCGACTGGGGAGCATTAATTGAGTGCCAACGATGCCAGACTGCTGAGAGGGAAACAGCGAGTGATTGCATTGCTGTTTGATAACTAATCCTCTTAATTCCTCCACTTACCTGAGCCTCTACTACTTAATAGATGCTAAAAAACACCAGAAGGTTGCATGTTTATTACCACTTTATTGACACTGAAATGCAGGTAGTGGCACGGGGGTGTGGTGGTTAGCAACACAGCAAGTAGGTCCTGGGTTTGAGTCCCTGGCTTCCCAGGGGTGTTTCTGTGTGGAGCTTGCATGTTCTCCCTGTGCTTACATGGGTTTCCTCTGGGTACGTCAGTTTCCTTCTACAGTCCAAAGACATGCACATTAGGCTAACTCGCTGTTCCAGTCTTCCCGCGACCCTAGTTGGAATAAGCAGTTCATTGAGTGAGTAAAATGTGTGGTGTTGCATTGTTTTTATGAATGATGTAACATTACCACACGCACATCTACATAGAGTGTAATATGGGTTAAATCCTGGACATTATTTAAAATAGTGTGGACACAGTAAGAATGTGTAGAATATAGCGGGAATGTAGCAGAAACTATTATGGACGTGATATGGTCTCCATGGATACGGAGGGCATGGTCACACTAACGTTGGATGTTATAAAAAAGGTAATGTGTACATGGTGAAATCCGGACGCAGTAAATATGTAATACGGCCGTTGTAGTGACAGCTTTGACGTAGTAATGATGTAACTAAAACTTTGCAGCGACTTCATTGGTGTAGTACAAGTGTGGCGTGAACTTGTCGAATGTAGATGTGGATGGGGGAAAACTTGTAGAACGAAAGAAAAACAGCGCGTAGACGGTTATTACAAGGACTTGATGGACGCATTGAAAACGTGGTGCGCTCTGATTGGTCGTAGTAAGAATGGGAGTAATCATGCTAGACACATACGCGTCACAGTCATGTTGTGAGCACATCAGCACCGAAACCATCAAATTTAGCAATGTTCATCATAACATTCACTCACGCTATATGATCAAAAGTATGTGGACACCTGGCTACTATACACGTGTTTTTCCCTCAAGCTGTTACCACAATGTTGGAAAAAAAACGTAATTGTGGAAGATTTTGTTCACTATAGTGTTATGTTTCTCTTCACTGGACCTGAGAGACCTGAACACTGTGTTACTTTGCGCAAAGCGAGCGCCATAAGTAATGTGTTAAAGTTGAAGGGTAGGAGAAGAATTGAACTCGAGTGTCCTGCACGGAATCCGAATTCAAACTCAACTCCAATGAACAGCTTTGGGATGAACTGAAGCACTAGTTGCACCCCAGATATCCTTGACATCCCAACACCAATGCTTGACCTCACTAATGCTTTTGTTGCAGAATGAGCACACATACTCATAGCCACGCCCTAAAATCTAGTGGAAAGCCTTCCTAGAAGACTGGAGGTAACAGGAAAGAGGGAATTATTCAGGACTTTGATGTTCAATAAATACGAGTGCTGTGCTGAGGTGTCCATTGACTATGGGGCGTACAGTGTTCCGTATAGGTGGAGATTTTGGCTAGGCAGCTTTATTACTGATTATAGCTTGTGTCAGGGCACTCTGATGACCCTCCTCCTTGACCACATGTTTTTGTGTGGTTCATAGCGGACCATTTTGAAGAACAGTTAAATTATCGATGATGAAAGAAGAGGCTTTCTCTCACTTCATTGGGTTTGATCTATACTCCCGCATGTGTGTTGTCCGAGTCCAGCCTCGGTCTGTTCGCCCTCTTGCGTGATTAGTGTAGCATCTTGCGTCGTCCACTGCTCCACTTTCATCATGACCTTATCATATCCTCTAGATTCTTGGAACGAACTGGCTGTTGGATTACGTCGGATTAATGGATTGACCTTCGGCTAGTATTCATCATAATTCTTTGACTGCGCAGATCGTCTAAACAGGATTAGCAAAACATTATTTTACACAAAAATTGTTTTTTCTTAATGATAAAATTTAAATAAAAAAAAACCTTTTCAATTAATAGTAAAAAAAAATTACCTTAGTTATGTAATATTATTTTCTGAAATAATTTGTTAATATTTTAAGCCTGGTATAAAAACCCTGTAGGATAAGAGTCTGATTGTGCAGTTGTGCTTAAAAATATGAAATATTTTAGCTGTGTTCTGTTTTTGGCATCTAAATTCGTGTGTGTATGTGTATATATACACACACACACACACACACACTTAAATCCTGCTGAGCTAACCTAAACTAGCAATAGCTAACTAAGTGACCCTTTTGTAGGTTTGTGTGTAAATGAGCTCAGATGAAAAAAAAAAAACTTTATCGAAATCACACGACGGAGTGTTTAAGCTTAATACCTCTATACTGGGGTCAGTTACGTTCAGGTAGCCAGCAAACCACTGTACATAGAGCAACTATGGTTTATCTAAATTTAGCATCGTGGAAAAACAATTTAGCACAAGTTGATTGGGTAATATTTTCCCAGGTTTTTTCCTGCTAATGCAATAAAACTGCAGTTCTTCAGTCTGCTGAGCCCCATCTTCTTGATTTAGATTAATGTTGGTGGTCATATTTTAATGAGATGGTGGTACCATTTAAACTAGAGGACATTCTACATAAAAAGCATGCACTGTTGTAACTATCTAAACAAATTTTTTTTACATGAATATATTTGTTAATGAAGGTTTTTAATAAGATAGCGATTTCTTTTTAACTCACTGAGCAACTCAGTGGTTATAATAGCAGCTAATACATTTATAAAAACTTCAACATCCAGCCCATGGCCGTCTATCGTGAATAAACTGTTACTTCACGAGTGCATTTTTTACATTTTTCTTGACTTCCATTCCTAAAAGTATCAGATCGCTCTTTTTACATAACCTGTTCATTGTGATAAAGCTGCCAATGCTTTCAAATAAAATACAACTGAAAGACCTGCAACTGAACTTCAGTGTTAAACGTCTCTAATTCACCTTCTAATCCTACTCCATAACGACACGTCCATTTCTCTAACCTCCACTCTACTCCATAGCTTTTTATATCTAAAAGGTTATGAAGACCTTTCTCGAATGCACAGGGGATCATTTGTTCTTGCAAATGTGAGTGAAGTGCTTTTGTTTTTGGCATCCTGCCCTGTATAAGAATGACGGCAGTTCTGGCACTGAGACGCTCTTCCCATGTGACTCGCCACATTCTGGGTGTCTTGAGTTTTCAATTGGGTCTGAACAAAAGTAGTGTTGACTGATTAAATTAGCCAATAAAACTAAATACCATCCCTCCATATTGCTTTAAAATTATGGATAAACTGCTATAAATTGAATCAAAATGGCCACTTAGGATGTCAACAGTAAACAAAATTGTGAAATGTCAAGGGGAATATTCAGTGATACTCATCAAACCTGAGGTGAAAAATTGTTATAGTATACACTACATGGGAACAAAAGCAAAGAAGCCAAAATACAGACTCATAGGCACAGAGCTTTCATAGTTTTAGTATATATACTACACAGAAACATAAAAACAAGCAAACTTAAAAAAAGAAAATTGTAGACTTAAATTATAATTTTATTGTTTATTTATTTATTTATATTTATATTTTAACCATGACAGAGGTAGGTCAGGTGAGCTTTGACCTTCAAGCAAAGCTAAGTGCTATGTAGCTAACGGTGTCTCCTTATAGCCTTCCCTTGCAGAGTTTAATATATACTGTATGGAAAAAATAACTAAACCATGCTCCATACATGTGACCCCTCCAGGGGTGGAAATGAACACTAGTCTGCTGGCCCGTGGTGAGTCAAAAATCTGTATGGTGAGTGAAATTAGCAAGTCATCCTGCTAGCGACCTGACAAATCCACTAGCTAAAGAAGATCTAGTGTTCCTGACCAGTAAATATGAATGAGGACTAGTAGTTTCATAATTTCACTAGTCCTGTCAGTTTTGCTAAATTCCACCCCTGCCCATCACAGCAAAGTAGGTATTATTTCAGAAAATTATTACTCTGGAGTTTTCAGCACCATTTTGTAGCTGATATCCCAAACTTTAAAATACCAATTTTTTAAAAACATATTTGTCTGGTTTTAACCAGAACCTGCCAGGATTTTTTATCCTTTTAAGCATGCAACTTAGGAGAAAATCACATTTAAAATGAAACAAACTATTTACCAATTTCCAACTCAATACCTACTTCGCTATGATGGGTCACAATCATTTATTCATCCATTCATCTACTGAACCACTTAATCCTAATTATGGTCGCTGGGAGGCAGGCGCCCTTCTCAGCTGACTCTGGGTGAGGGCAGAGTACACCTTGGACAGCTCGCCAGGCCAACGCAGGGGTCACAAATATATTTTAGTATATTCTACACAGAAACACAAGAAAAACAAACTAAAACGAGCGTTTTATGGTTTACTGTTTCATATTGAAGCGTGAGGAGGATGATACCCCCTGCACCAGGTGACCCTAACAATCTGTGAGTGTCTGTTGTATTGATTCAAAAACTATTCACTCAGGATAATATTTTGAATCCTCTGATAGTGGACCAATCATATGGTGCCGTTTCCATGTAGGATAATCCACATGCTAGTGTTTAGATTGATCAACATACGGATACATTTGCTTGTTACAACTACAGCACTGATTATACGCTATTGCTGTTTTGAGAATGTAACGATCTTAATAAATTTATAAAATATTACTCACAAAGTTAGTTGGCTAACAAAAGACATTCTTGGTTTTATTTTCTCCGTCGTATTGTAGCTCAAATTGATGGCAAAAATATAATACTGAGTTTTAACTTTAAATAGAAGCAGGAATTTCTTCAGAATTGCATCATGACTTTTTTGTTTCCCAAGGGGAAAATGCTCAGTGCACAAGTTGCATCTTTGTTTTTATAAAACATGATTTGAAATATTTTTAACCTTTTGATGTAAGTGTGGAGAAGTAGACACCTCATCATGGCAGGATTTACCTTTAAAGATGACGACTTGCGCTTCAAATCTCATTCTATCAGAGGAAAAATAAATCCACTCTGCTACTTCCCAGTGACAGGAACCAGAGATAGGCTCTAATTACCAAAATGATTGAATTGTGAGTGTTTTTCTGATTAAAGAAAGGGTAATGCCTCCACATGACAGTGATGTACGAGGGATTGTGTGCAGCGCGTTGGCCTGCTCCTCTGCTAAATACTAATTTATTCGTCAATCGTCCTTTCTTTCAGGACATGCTGGTTGCATACACAAGCTCTATTTATAGCTGCGTTGCAAGACATGAGTTGGATACGAATTTAGTTTTTCTCTCCCCTCTCTCTCTTTTGACATGGTGTTGCAGTAATTAAACAATAGTGAAACCAAGCAGAGTAAGCCCCTATACAGGCATGAGATGTCTGCTGAGACATCGGGGTGAGACACGGTCACGATAACTGAAGAGCGCACGCTCCAGCACCCTTCTCCGAACGCTAATGAGCCGAGATTGTCGCTTTTCATGGTTTTCATTGTACTGTAGATGAAACCAGAGTGGAAGGAACAGCAGAGTAATCTCCAAGTCAGTGATACATACAGTACACGATGTTCATACTGTAATTAGCACCTTTCAGTCTTTACCTGTGCTACGATGAAAAGCAGTCATCGGTTCACGGTGTTAAAAATATTTACTAAAATATCATTTTAAATATTTTAGTCAGTCCAAATGCCTTTTTTAGTTGCAGATTTCAAATTAATTATCAATTTTAGAAAATTTGAAGTGTAGGTTGTCAAAAAAAAAAAAAAAAAAAAAACAACCCTGCGTACTACATGGGAGGAGTATGATCTGATTGGTTGTCTCTCTAGGTGGGTAACAGACTATCATTATTCATTCAAGATGTTTTCTCATTTCTAATTGATGAGAAAGCCATCAAATTGTTCTTGGTATTGCATCATTGCCATCAAATAACAGAATTATTACATCGTTGCTATCAGATAAGTGGAATGATTATTCCATGCTTGGTACACACAATGTAGTATTGTGACTGTCTACTTTGTAAAAAGTTTTGAATTAATATATAATAATATATAAAATAATAATTATATTTCATGTATATGAAAAATTGTCCGGTCTCGGAGAGTGTTATTAGCTTCAGCCTCAACTGAAAAATTCCCCATATTATACTTCACCTTGTTCATTAATTGCTCATTATCCTGAGTGGATAATGTATAAATCATAATAGAAAAACAAACAGAGTCTCGTTTTAATTTCTTGTCTTTCCGTGTAGTATATACTGAAAATCTGAGAAACAAATCTTATGGAACATTCTTTACTGTGTAGTACACACTAAACTCTGAACGGGTTTAAAAAGACACCAGTGGATGTCACTGGATTGATGTTCCTTCTCTGAGACTGTTCGGCGACAGCCAACCGTGGCTGGGAGACTATGAGAGAGCTAGTTGCTTAAGGATTTCAGGGCGCGAGGCAGGGATGCGATGCTGTACATTCACTGTCACTTAAGCGATCTCCAGCCACTAATGGCTGTCTGTGAGCTTGTAATTGGTTTGGATAGGGGACCAATCAGATTGCGATGTTCCCATGTAGTATGTACATTTATTTGATGTTCCTTATTTATACTGTAAACCAATAAAACACTGGAACCATGTAAGAATTCCTCTCTGTGATCGCCGGTACACTGCTGATTATATATTTGATGTTCAGACTATAAACTTCGACACGGTTTCATGAGTCGTTTGATTTCTCACCCGTTCTGTGTCCTTTGTCGAAGACCTGAAGGAGTCTTAGCAGTCAGTGTACGTCACAGAAGCCACCTCATTTCTAGAACTCTCTGCTTATGAGCTCTGATGCTGGTGGAAGGTTCTCCGTGGGTCATTTGAAAGTGTGGGAAGAGAGGTTTTTACTGAATCAGATCCAACTCCTAATAGCGTAGGAGCAGGTGGTGTGTGTCATTATTTTAATTCAGGTTTAATTCTCCCTCTGGCCGCACACCAGCTCTACATTTCACTAAGTCTCGGATTTCGGATTACATTATCAAGTCGTACAAATTCCATCAGGATTCATTTACAGTAAACTCCTAATCAAACAGCGAACACACCAAGGGTTTCCGTGAACGTACCTTGAGGATCTCCGGGAGTTGTTTTTTCGTCATCCGCAACGAGCTATGATTCAACACTTGAGTGGTTGTTGTTGCCTGGAGATCCTCCTCGTCTTCTTCCTCCTACTCTTCTTCTTTTTCATGTCCAACACAAGAGAAGATATTCCATCAAAATATTTCTATCATCCTGTGATTATACCGTTTCACCGAATGACCTTAAGGTCTCGTGAAGATCATGTCTGGCTCTCAATCTTTCTAATTGAGTGAAAAAAAATTATGCATGCAGTTATGATGTACAAGAGAGTCATAAATCATAATATATATTTTACATTAGACAGCTTGTAATTTCTGATCTCGAGTGGAATGTATAGGAAAATGCAAATGTGCTTTACCGACCACAACGTGTATCTGCAGAGTGAAATTGTCAGTAGGCCGGGAATCCTGTTGCCATAGCAACCTCAACTATCCCCTTGTTGTATGGGGAACAACTCATCAGATACATGCACGCGCGCGCACACACACACACACACACTCTGGTGTCACATTATACCACTGTATTACAGAGAGAGGTGATTTATTTATATATATAAAATGTGTATTTTTTATCACAAAGAAAGCACGAGAGATATGTGACAGTTTTCATTCTTGTTCAGCATTAACAAGTGTAAAAACATGACTTAGCATTTTAATCAAGATTTTTTTTTTTGTTTTTTTAATAATGATATATTGTTTCAGTAAAAGTGATTGGCTCACTAGTAGTAATTATCATTCTGTCTGTACCTTTATTGTCAGTCCACTTATCAATCATGATTTTCTTTATTTTAATGTTTCATGACACCTTTCATGATTTTTTTTTCTCCTTGTCTATGCTAAGCAATCGCTGTTAGTCACCGCAAATGAATATGCATGTTTTATATAAAGAGCTCAGGAACATTTGCAGTGCGTCTGCAGCCCGCGTTGTTCGCGGTACATAATTTGCTGTTCGTTGATGCTATTGACTAATATGGAAACTAAGGAATGGTGTGGACTTCATATGAGCTCGCCGCCATTAAAGCTGGATTTTTCAATTGTTTAAGCTTCCGGCTAAAACAGGAGCAGATAAACACGGCCGTTTCCTTGCCTTCATTTCTCAGTTTGTTTTGTATCACTTTGGATATCAGTAGAGTAATTTAGAGGTAAATTAAAACCCTGAGGATCCCGTTTTTGTCACCGTACGGTTGACGTATATTATTCATGTCATCTACAGGGACGATAAGTGCAAGTTTCCATAATCTGTATCTCAGACGTTCGGCTCCATTTCAGATCCTTTTGAATTTTTTAATGCACAAGCTGTCAACCCACTTTCTGTCGTGGTTGTGATGGTGAGGAGTTTATTTATAATTCTCTGTTAATAAATGGCATCAAAGGAGCCAAAATTTGATGTACCGTATAAAAGATACATTTATTATTGCAATACAGAGTAAATAATGGACAAAAGCCTTTCTTTAAAATGACCTTAAGGAGACCTCTCATTTACATTTGCAGCACTTAGCAGACTTACAATTATCAACATTTTATCAACTAAACAATTAAGGGTTAAGGGTCTTGCTCAAGGGCCCAACAGTGGTGGTATTGGGTTTGAACCTCTGACCTTTGGATCAGTAGCCCATTGCCTTAACCACTGAGCCACCACTGCTCTGCCTGCCACTACCTCTCATGTTCCCAATACTCCTTCACTGGGACTGATATTCCTTTAGGCCACACCTCCTACACTGAGACTGACAGGTACATAAGCCACACCTCCTACACTGAGACTGACTGGTACAAAAGCCACACCTCCTACACTGAGTCGGAATGGTACTGAAGCCACACCTCCTACACTGAGTCTGAATGGTACTGAAGCCACACCTCCTAGACTGAGTCTGACCGGTACAGAAGCCACACCTCCTACACTAAGTCTGAATGGTACTGAAGCCACACCTTCTACATTAAGTGGCCACTTTGACTGGGAGTGTCGGGTATATGGTATAGGCTACACCCTAAACATTTTGGTCAGTGGACTTCTTGTGAGACAGGACAAGTTCGCTCATGTGATTGAAGAATAGAGAGGACCCGCCTTTTTCATTTCATAATGCTTGATGGGAACTGAGGCCACGCCCTCAAATTTCTTCTTTCTCTTTTTCTCTACAGAAGTACAAACACCATGATGAAGACGGGTCTCCGCAAGACCAGAGCTCGCTTCAGCTCACCAATGAGATTCCAGGCCCCGAGCTCGTCCAGGTGGCTGAGAGGAACATCTCGCAGATTGAAAACGTCCATGGCTACGTGGCCCACGCACACATCTCCCCCATGAAGGTATAACTGTAATGCTGACCCAGCTTTTCCTCTTCAGTATTAGTCCTGTCCTGTCTACTCGTTCACCTCATTATGTAGATGTTACCATGCCATACACACACACACACACACACACACATACACACACGAACGAGTGTGTCCTTCTGTGCATGGGTGTAAAGAAAAGCTTACGGGCCCAGTGCCATTTTTGTATCGTCAGCCATTTTTTTGGTCCCCACAGCACTGAATCCTGATGAAAACATGCTGCGTCATCTCAGAGCCACACTCTTCAGCAGGGAAGACAGTTTGGCTGCAGGGAGTCTCGATCCCCAAAGCATCTCTGTATATAGGGCACGTTTTTCTCTAACCCCCTCACGGGTGCAACCCATGTGTCATTATGAACATACCACATATAATAACAGGGGGGCTTACAGAGAGCACGCATCTGCACAGGGCTTTGAGCTCTAAAATTACACACATTTATTTATTATTAGATTGTTAATATTGCCATTATTATTGTATTATTTCTTTTTTTTTTCTTTTCTTTTTTTAAAATTTAGTTTTACAATCCTAATCTAATTGCATGCACTGTATATACTGGGTGACCCCCCCTAAAAAAACCCTACATTTTAAAGATGAATTCAAAACGAATTATTAAGGATAATTAAATGACTATTTGTACATATTCAATTTCAAATTTTATTTGTCACATACAAATTATACACAGTACAATATGTAGTGAAATGCTTAGTACGACTGTCTACAATGTAAAGGATAAACTATAAAAGTAACAAGAAGAAAGAACAATAACTAAAACTTTGAAAGGATTTAAGGGTCAG
>JAOUQZ010000022.1:2166606-2188920 GCA_028564935.1 Neosilurus hyrtlii
CACACACACACACACACACACACACACACACACACACACACACACACACACACACACACACACACACAAACATATATGTCGGCAAAACGTTAGCTGCCTAAGCTATAGTCAATAGAATAGAACCCCGTTAGTAATTGACGGGAAAAAATTACCCAGTTTTGTGCTTTTTCTCATCATTTATGTTAAAATAAGTGTCTGTATTACATGTGCACAGAATATGCTGTAAGGATGGCCAATACCGGTAATCTTTAAGGATGATGGCAGGTGTGTGGCTTATAATTAAGACCTCGTGGCATTCTGGGAAACTGTAGAAAGCTGTGGGAAAATAAAAAGAAATAGACACATGATGAACGTCGTACTTTGAGCAAGTTGTTTGATTGCTCTGCAGAGAAACAGCTACAACCCTGAGCAGTTCAGTTTATAATCCAATCCCATGATGCTTTTGTGGTGCAGATGGAGAGATTTCAAACAAGAACAAGTGTCCAACTCCAGTATTTCGTCCTGTAATTATTTCGTCCTCACTCTGTCTTCCTCTTCTTCATTCAAACGACACACTGTACCCTCCGCATCCTTCATTCTTTCTGCGTCTCAAGTCCTGCGTCTCTAACAATCTTCTGTCCAAATCTACACTGTGAGCTCTGGAGCTCGAATGCCTGCTGCTGTGCTATGTTCTGTAATGTTTTTTCTTTTGCCTGAGTTTGGTGCGTGCCCCTCCCTGTAGGTCGAGTCTCTGGAGTGCATCTTCGACGGGCCGCCCACAGTGGCGAGCGAGGAGAGTCCTCTCCTCAGCCCCTCCGACCCGTACCAGGTAACACCCTGACAAAACCGCGGGAACTGGACGCAGCCATCACTGTGTGTGGCAGTCGAGTCTGATGTCGTGTCCCGTCACATGCTTGTGCTGTTGTGTGGCTGAGCGAAGTCTTGTTAGCGCAACTGCAGGCTTCGTGTTCATGCTAGATGGTGCAGTTCCCGACGTGCATGACCCTTTTTGTTTGTTTTTGTATACATGAGTGTGTACGTCAAGCTTCTGGCTACTAGTTGTTGCTTCTTGCAGAATATGGGGGGTGTCAATGAGGTACAGAAGCACTAACATGTCACATGCATGGCTGTATGTGTGTACTGTCATATATATATATAATGTATATGTAGATATATAGATATAGATATTTAATAAATACATGTAATATATGCAGTTATGATGATGAATGAGAAACTATAAGCCAGGATCACGCCACGGAATGTTTATTAGATCAATGAGTTGTTGGATTTACAGAAAACGCCACAAGTGTCAACAGAGTCATCAGCTCACTTTCTCTACTAAGGCCGATCTCTCCGGGGCTTGCCTCTCATTTCCCGTCAATGACGTCAGACCCCAGATACACCCCCCACCCCACCTCGCACCCCCCTGGTCTAGTTGCTGTGTAGAATGGATAAAACCCCCACATTAAGGAATGCATTAGCGAGACGATGCGTCAAAGGCAGAGCGATGAGACGAGTTGAGATTCCGGACGGATAAAAGGAATAAGGAAAGAAAAAAATATGAGGTCAGGCTGTGAACGCGATTAGGACGCGTCTCAGACACGCCGTCCAGCGGGGACTAGGGAGAACTTAATAGCGCTAAAGTGGACCCGATCCACAGTCAGGCATCTTCTGAGTTCTCCGCAGGAAAGAGGGCGATCATTCAGGAGAGAGGCGAGTCAGGTGTCCAATCTGGGTCTGCTCTCACGCTTCCTGCTGACTCATTTGGAGCGTTTTGAAAATCAGGCAGCCAGTCGGTTTCTCTGCTCTGTGATCTGAGGGAACCTGAGAGAGAGAGAGAGAGAGAGAGAGAGGTGAATAAAGCAGCGTTTTGGGGATCGAGAAGTAAGAAGTCTCTCTCTCTCCCCTGCTCTCCTTCCGTGTCTGTTTATCTCCCTCACTTTCAATCTCACTCGCTCTCTTGCCGCAGCAGCAGTGTGCGTCAAACAGCCACTGCCTCTCTGTCTCACTCTCACTCTCTCATTCTCTCTCTTTCAAGCACATGCACACACACACACACTCTCTACTCACATAACCTGAGAGAGATGTTTTTGTCTGCGATGTGCACGTCATGCGAAAGCAGTCTTTAAGGTGCTCGAGTAGGGGAAACAAAAAACCCGGACTGTCGTGTCTGCTGTGCACCGTCGGAGCGTGAACCCTGCACTCGCTCCCGAACCTGAGCCCACAATGCTGAACTCAGTGTGGTACGCCAAAAAGATGGGCCGGCGCATTATGGGCACCCTGAGGAGAACCAAGAGGCTGCATCTGCACTTGTTGGTAAGTCTGGAGCGTGACCAGAGCGACTGACTTACAGCAAAGTGCGTAGCGTGTTAGATCCGGTGTGTATACAAGCACACGTTCTCTGTTGAGCTGTCTCGATGATGGGCACGTGTGTGTGTGTGTGTGTGTGTGTGTGTGTGTGTGTGTGTGTGAGTGAAGGTATTTCATGTTGTCATCTGTTGCGTCTAGCACTTTGCACGCTTGCTCACTGCGCTGCCTCGATTCAATGATGACACTCAGTGCTTCAGGGGGGGTCAAAATATCTGATCGGCAGGAAGCCTGGTGTCCTCTGACATCTGTTTATAGTCTGGTTATATGCGCTGATGGAGCAGTTGTGCGTCATTTCAAGGAGGTGCAAAAAACCTCTGGGAAACCCGATTCATAATCTTTTTAACTCTTTTCCATTAACTCGGAATGTAAACACTTTTTTTTTTTAATGAGGTTAATTGTAGCAGCCGGCAATGATGACGGTTTAACGGTGAAAACGTGGACGCATATACCTCTCCCCTCCCACTGCTGCCTGGCAACCTGCGTGCTCATGTCATGCAGCAGTGCTCTGGATCTTTTATATACACTCACACACATGCACACACACTCTTATATACACACATTCACATGTGCACACATGGATTGCTTGTTAAATGACCTTTTTATTGAGGTGGGGGCGAACGAAGTGGCGTTCCAGCTCTTTCCCAATAATGATAAGAAACGTAATAATCTGCGCAGCTACCTCTGCTGTTGGTTGCGTTAGAGGCGCGTAGGTGTTTACTGAAAGCGTTAAGCATGTAATAACCTGATTAAGTGTCTTCTTTAATGCACTGCTGTTTTGATGAATAGATAACGCAGCTCTCGAAAAATAATTTATATTTAAATACAAAAAGATTTTTTTTTTTATTCATTTCCCCGCAAAATTTTTTTAAAGAGCTGCTTTAGAGCTTGGGGTTGTCTTGCTGGCACTCTGTAGACTCTCAGGATTAAATTTTGGGGGCTTGGGGTGTAGGAACAAAATGAATTCTTATTCATAGGCACTTTCTTGGGGCGGTGGAGTTTTGTTTTGTTTTGTTTTTTTTTTTTAGGATATTTTGCCTTTTTGTGAATTTGATACCAGGTAGTGCTATCGTTAAAGAAAATCTCTGCCCTGAATCACATGAATGTGTTTTGTATTGATATTTGTTGCACGTTTAGGGATTCTGGTACTAACTACCTCTGCCAGGAGGTTGTGTTTACACTGGTGTTGGTTTGTTTGTCTGTTTGTGTGCAATATAATTTAAAATTCAAAATTATGTACAAATTTCGATGCAATGTTTTTCTAGAGCAGGGTGTGGTACAAATAACAAACCATTACGTTTTGGAGGTGATCCATGCTTGGGAAATCCAAAAAAAATGTTTTTTTTTATCATGGGACAAAATATCATACACCCACTAGGGGGAGACATTTCATTATAACTATGCCAAGTTAAAAAAAAAAAAACCTGCAGTCTTGGGCAGATTTTTCAGTTTAATCAGTGCACTTGTCGCCATAATCTATTTGTGCCTGATGGAAATACCCTGCCCCTGTAGATTGTGGTATTTTTGTTGCCTTGATAAGGTGTTATTGCTACATCTCAGCTACAGAGGAAATGAGTGAGATCTCAAGTTCTAGGACGTTGCCAGTTATGCAATTTTCATACTAGCAAACAAATGGTCGCAAACACTTGTCTGAAAGTTACAGGGTGCGACGTCGCTAAACCACGAATTTGTGCTTGTTGGCTAGTTAAAAAAAACCTTGAAAGTTTATTAGCACAAGTTGTGCACATATGAGGAAGTCAGACACCCAGGCATATGTGAAGGATTAAAGCGCTGCTGCATCGTCAAGATGACGCAAGAGTGGAAGCCTGTTTTGCATCACTTTTTAGATAGTAAGCAGTGTGAATTGTGGGTAATGTTAGTTGAATTGAATATAGAGCGGAAGAGTTAAACTTGTTGAATGCAAGTCAAAAGTTTTATTACAAATGAACCCTTGGTCGTAAAGGAAGATTCTGTTAATGATATAAATATTAGTATGCATGATGTAATAGTGAGGGTTTTCTGTAGAGGCTGGGGAAAGACCTCTGCCATCATAGCCTGGTTGGTTCTAACAGGTCGACTGGGGCGTCGAGCCTTGCCATCTCATTTTCGCTGTTTTTCCCAGAATCATGCTGTTCCTTCCATCTGCTCCCACTCCTCCTTTTTTTTTTTTGCTGGCGCTGATGCCCCCAAATCATCCAGTGTTGCAGCATGATGGTCTAATTGTCAATTAGCAAGGTGACAGACTGGACGGCTCAGCTCCAAGGAAAGGCTCTAACAGGGTTTTGCAGGGATCTCATTAGACATGCACACAGTATGTTCTGGGGTAATTGGGAATGCATTATTGATGGCCTGCCATGTCTGTCATCGAGGGTTCTGCAGGCGAGGAGCTGCTCAGCACTTGTTTTGATTGCCAGTTTGATTTGAGCTCATAGTAAAAATGATTACTCTAGGTTGAAAAGGATTCAGGACCAGATGTAGGTCTTGGGTTTAACCGTTTGGGCGTATTAACACACATGGAAGAGCACTTTTCCAGATTACTTGTGTGTACCTGACCTCATACGGAAGCTCGAGCAATGATGTGCTACCTTGTAAACTAATAAACATGTCAGTGACTGAAGCTGAGGGGCGTGTTTACTAAGGTGTTGTGCAGGCCAGGAGACCGGAGCATGAGCAGGAAATCCTGCTGGCTGTCTTAGATGTGGGGGCTGTTGCCATGGCTTTGGCTCCCACAGGAGCCTGGTGACAAAATTACCCAACCATCCGACACCTGTGGCATATCTCCGGAAGCTTCTTACAGAAAAGGTCCCTTCTGAGCGGCTGCATATAAAGGGCTTTTTGTAGAGTGCGTCTATGAGCTTGTACAAGCCCAGTAGAACACATCTGATGATCCGGCGTACTTTTAGGATGTTCCGATATGAAGGTTTTTGATTTTTATTTGATTTTTATTTGGTGTTATCCAGTCCTGAGTTGAGATGGAGAACTTGTTTTGAACCTGACACTGCGAGGAGCTGGGATGTCTGCTGTAATTCAATTTTTGGCCTCCACATTTACAGTTTGATTGATGTTCGTAGCCGGACACAAGAGTATTACTATAGCAACTGAGAAAGATTGTCTGTCAGCTCTTGATGAGTTCCACGATTGATTTGTTCTCTAAGCTCGCCATCACCAACTATTCATGAAACATTGTCGCTTGTTACGAGAACTGATACTCTTAAATATATATTTCCTTTCTGGCTTGATTTTTGCCGGGAAGCATTTCCTCCTGCCGTGTCGGGACCGTTGGGTGCGACTCAGTGGGTGTAGGGGTCCATCTGAAGAATCTATGAGGACATTGCACAGATGAGACCACCAGATATAGCCCAACACAGGAAGCCGCTTTCATAATTAAGGAAATTGTTAATAAAGGCGCTCACTTCCTCTCTGCCTCGGGCTAGATTTGCGTTTCAGTGCATCGCTCTGGATTCTGGATCGGAGTACATTCACTGGTGATGAACTACATCTTTGGAGGGAACACATTGTACTCTAGGGGGAGTCGTGGCGGGAGCACCAGCTCAGTTCATGGCAGCACGGTGGGACCCAGACTTCGGCAGTGGTCCATGCGGAGCTCCTGCGAGGAGCCTGCCGAGCCCAATCCGTCACGCTGGCGCCGCATCCTCAATATCCTCACCCGCCTTAATGCCTTCACCAACTGCGTCATAGCAAGAGTCAACCAGGTAAGGATGCTAAGAGTGCAGGAGAAGATGCAAGCGAGGGCATAGGAAGTGATGAAGCAGTTTTTCTGGCTCTTGTTCATCCTCGGTGTATGATTATGATGCAAGTGTGATTTCTAGTCTTAAACTCAGTGAATGGTTGTATATGGATTGCACTTGTTTTTCGGTCTGTGCCTGTTTCACAGCTATAGCTTTGACTTTATAGCTTTTGAGATGTGGATTATACTTCCCCATCCCTCACTATGACGTTGCCCCAGAGGACTCGGATGTGTGTTGTTGATGTTTGAAGTGCATCCTCATGTCACGTGATATATTAAGCTACTAGTTTCCATCTCACCACTTTATGAGCAAGTTATGGGCTGTAGTTTTATACACATCGTACCCTAACACCGTGTCAGAGCTGTTGGAATATCCATTAAACAAATCAGGCACTGTTTTAAAATGGAGCGAAATTCTGGGTCATTTCAAGGTCAGGAGAAATCTAGCCTTTTAGCACATAATCTTTCCACATGATGTCCTCCGGTTCGAGAGTAGCCAAGCCTTAAAATCGGACTCTGACAGCTGAATGAACATTTGATTGAATAAACCTTCAGGAACCTGACAGCCTGCGTAAAGCAAAACTCTGCATTAAGCAGTTTTCTGAAGCTCCACGCTTAATGTGCTGACATCTCAATGAGGCTTGGCTGGTTTCTACCTTTTTTTTTCCCCCCAGTAAGAGGTATTACTTAAAATTTGGTGTCACTTTATTCATATATGTAAACTAAGCAAGTTCCTGTCTGTGAAGTACTTCAGCCTTTCTCAAAGAGTCTGAAACTCCGAAACCGTTTTTTTTCCCCGAAATTGTTTGCATCATGGGGTAGTTTGTGGACTAACTTCTAACTTGTGTGAGCATCTGTACAAACATCTGCACTGGTCTTTTCTCTTGGATCTCTCGGATTTGGAGGATTGGTAATAACTTTGTGCTTCCAGTCTGTTGGACGTCTACAGTGCTGTTAGTGCAGTGCTACCCTGCTATGGTAATTATTGCTTTGGAAAGTTGCTGCTGTGTTTCAGTTGGACTGAATAAACTCTCTGAAAACACACCTCCCTGCTTGCTTTTCTCCTCCCTGCTTGCTCCCTGTTTTGCTAATCAAGTGTTTAGGCATCTTGATACGCCAGCAGTATTGATCAACAATAGATTAGTTTGCCACACTCGTGTTTTATTGGTTCTTTCCAGGTGTCTGGTTTGAATTAAGATGCCAAAGTAAAGTCCTGTGTACTGCTATTCCAGTCACATGAGTTACGTGTATCTTGTGTCATTTCAGTAAGGATGCTTCTGTACTGGGTATAATTCATCTTAATGTCTTTGCACACTTCTCTACAGACATTTGATCCCTTTTTAAAACCCTGAGCAAGGTGCAAATAGGTTTTGCTAACTGAATTTCTGGCTATACCAAGCCCTTGTTGACCTCTCACGGTTTTGTTAGGTAGGTAATAATTAGATCTTTCTTGGCAAGTTTTAAATTTGGAAAGAATTCAGACTTGATGTTGTGATATTCACCTGAGAACTCTATCAGTCACTTAATCTAGCGCAGTATATTCCTGTAACCTTTTCATAATCATCACTCAGAAGGTCCCTGTGCCCTTAAAGCTAAAGGTTAATGACTTGAAAGGCAGCGCAGAATGTCTGGTCACAGTGTCCGTGCCACTAATTTGTGTGGAACATTTTATTTGCGTGCAGTAATGCGTCGTGAATCAGCTAAATCCTGCTAATATTCCCAAATGATTAATGACGGCTGGGGTAATCCTAGGACGCTGTTATCCATCATTCGTAACTTGCCGAAACACCTTCGTGCTACCTCTTTGCTGATTGCAACTGAGGGCTGCACGTTTTTAATGAATCACTCTGAAAAATTTAACAGTTAGCAATGCAGTTTCTGCAAATGCTTTTTAAGCACTGCTTGTAAGACCAGGTGTTTCGTAATCCCTTTTCATCAATGTTTTTAAATAGCTACCTATGTTCCTGCAAATTATTAAAAGGTGGTGTGTCATGGCTGTTTGAAGAAAGTAGCCTTAATAATAATAATAACAATAATAATGATGCTGTCAAACAAAATGGACATTCATATTAATGCAGATTTGGTTTATGTAGGCTAACAGAAAAAAATTTGGTTCATACAACCGATCTAGAACTATTTACAATTTTGAAAACTGTACAGCCCAGCAAGATTTCATTCAAATAATATGATTAATATGATATATTATATATAATATGATATGATATATTTGTTATATAGCCTTTTCAAGGCTATATAACAAATATAGGCAAGTATTTTGGACGTTTGTTTCATATGTACCTGATTTTTTGGTGATTAAATTTGGGTAAAATTCGTAACCCAGCTCATTTAACAGGTAAGCATTGGTGTGGTCCATAATTATCTTATCTAGAAACTGCAAGCAGTACATTTTATAGTTCTAGAACACAGAGTATATTAAGATCTATCAATATCTGTATCTTCATGTTCCTGCTTGTTTAAGTTCACCTCCAAAACCTTTTTTTTTTCTTTTTTCTTTTTTTTTTTTTTTGGAATCCCTGAAGCTGCTCAGATTTAATGAATTAAATTAAAAGTTGTTTTCTAATCCTAGAATAAGATTACACCCTTGGACGCAATATAAATAAGGCATAATCACATTTCCACCTGCTAGTTCCGTCTGCCACTTGATGGCGCTGGAGTTATATGATTTGATGATGTGAAACAGATTGCCAAGGACCTGATCCTACTCCTCATCAAGTCCAAATTTAGGTTTAGTGCCCCTCTGCTAGTTTAAGCAAGATAATCTGTATAAATACACAAAATATGAAATCTAAAGGTGGCGGGATATAGGTTTTACCTTCACAAATATTAATATTAATAAATTGTTTGGTTTATAGGGAATTATCATTCAACAATAAGATGTTCTTCAGGGCTTTGTATCTCAACCTTCAAGCATCCAACAGGTTCAGATTTCACCTTGTTTTCCCAAGGCTCATTAAATTCAGCCTCACTCCTACTCCGGTCCAATAACTCGAGCTGTCGTGTCAACACTATCTCGGCTGTTGTGGTATTATTTATCTCTCTGTTCATAATTTACCCGGTGTAAATAGCCTTAGGATCCACACATAGTGACAAGCCATCTGTCAGGGGGCACTAATACTGAAAAGAATGTTGTTTTTTTAAGCATGTGGAGCTCAGATTAGCACTGATATTAGACTTCAAGTGTTAAAAAATGTATAAAAGTGATTAGAAATGCTTGTGAGAGAGAACCTCGTGCATCATGAGCAGCAAGTTATGCTGTATTCAGTATGTTGTATACACCACTCTCTGTGATCCCATACAGCAGTACTGGCAGGGTTGTGTGTGTGTGTTGGCTGTGTGGATGTGAAATCGAGCTCACCATTGATTATTCATGCCAGGAAAAAGCCCCACAGCTCTTCTTGGCTGTGTCTGTTGCAGCTCGGTAATTGGCACAAACATGAGGAGATGAGCACAAGAGACACAAAAGCGCTAGATGCTAAGGAATGAGTGTACGATCTACTCACAACCCATGTTACACAGGGTCTGAAACAAGCTGAGAAATCTGGATCTCTATCCCATCTGCATATTTGTTCCTCAAGGCTCTCCGGAATCTCGCCCAACTTTTCTTTTTTTTTTTTTGATGCACTCGGAAGATATCTTCAGCGTTCCTGGAGACTGCTTCTCAATTCTCTGGTGCATCTGATCTTCAAGAATGACCACCTATCACTCCTCCAACGTGGATTGTACCTCCCGAAGAGCCAGTGGCGGAATTCCAGACATGAAGAATCCCAGAGTAAACTGTGGACCACATCACCCTCAGTCTCAAGTCGCACCGGTGCCCGTTCTCCAGCCGAACCCTGCCCACCCTGTCTGCTACAGCGCTTCCATGCTACCCACCAACTCCGGTAAGGGCAAGACCAAGTTTCTGAACCTGCGAGACAGTGTGAAGAAGAGTCCCACCAAGAGTACAGCTAAAGGGAGCAGCCCAATACAGGGCTTGTCTATGAGGGAGCACCAACTCTGGACCTCGTTGGCTTTTGAGAAGGTATGTAAAGGATGAGAAGCTCGAGATTGAAGTGTAGCAGGAGTTTCGCTTTTAGTCGACATGATCTGTTTGCTGAATTGTTGAAACCACCTCCTTATTGCATTCAGTAGATATTTAGTACTTGTAGCATTTGAGACAAATAACAGCTCTGGACCTTCATGACCTTCAAGATTGAATTTGACCTTCAAGGTTTTTACAGTGGAAACAAAGCACTTACAATGTTCCATTGTTTGTATTTTTGGGTTGAACCTTGTTTCTCTTGGTTGCATCCACTTGATGTTCTCTGTTGGAATGTCACCAATAAATAAGGTTGATTTTTGAGAAGAACCAAAAAAAAACATGATTCTTCTCTACTCAACGCTAGAGTAAAACAAATGGACTCTTTCAATAAGGATTCCAAGGGCTGTGAGCAACGTCCTTTCTGTAGTATGGCAGTGAGAAGTATTCTCGTTTTCCCAGAACTGCTCATTTCTTTCTATGTGGCTTGGCAAAACCAGATTAGTGGTATTGAGTGGCTTTGTCTTTGTTCAACCCAATGTACAAACTTTCTTTTTCCCCCCTTCTGTTTGTTGCCAGCAAATATATATGAAGAACATCAAGTTCTATCTGGCCCAGGTGCTTGTCCCACTGTGTAGCCTCTACAGCCATGTGGTGGTGTATCCATATCCAGAGTGTTGTTGGTGAATGGTTGTTCTTTTAACTTTATTTCAGGGTAAAACAGGTGTGTGATCTTTAGAAAACCTTAAAGTAGGATTTCTTTCTTTTTTCCTTTTTTTGCTTTGTTCTCCTGTTTGTTGCATCTTGTGAGAGTTTGGTTGTTGGAGTGGTTTGTTTTGTTAGGAGGAACCTAGTTGTGGTATTTCAGTTGACATGCTTTCTGTTCCGGTGTAGCCCACAGCGAGAAAGTTACTGTTCAAATCTCGGCCTTCTGTGTGGCGCTTGCATGTTCTCCTGTGCTTGCATGGGTTTCCGTCTGGTCCTCCAGTTTTCTCCAGTAGTCCTGATACGTGCACATTACATCATCTGTCTACTCCAAAATGTCCTTGTATGAATGTGAGGGTGAAGGGTTGTTTGTCTGTAATAGACTGGCAAACGCTTCAGGGTGTAGTACCACCTCTCATGTGAAGTAAGCTGGGATTGGCTCCAGGTTGACCTGTGACCCTGACTGGTAAGGGTTACAGGTAACAAATGGATACTACCTTTCTTTCCCAGTCTTTGATTTAAGACATACATTTGTAAAACAGAGAGGTATTTGTAGAACAGTTGAAAAACCTGACTATCATTTTTGGTTTTATTCATTTTTTAAAATTATTATTATGGGATGCAGAGTCGAGGCAAATTTGTGCCGAAGACACCAGATTGCCCTCACTAGTTTACAAATAACAAAGGACTGGGCAAACACTTCTGGACTGCAACTCTGTTAATATTCTGATTTGATATTATGATTTTTTTTCTGTTTCTTAATTATTTCTATAGAACCAACGTTTCACCACCTTGATTTAAAAGGTATCAATTAAAAATTGAATTCATATTTTATATTTATTTGTGCAGCTCGTAAAGAGTAGGCCATTGGGTTGCTGTCAGCGTGTCGTTGCCCTGTGATGGCCTGGCGAACTGTCAAGGGTGTACTCTGCCCTCGTCCGAAGTCGACTGAGAATCAAGATTTGTTACTGAATCACTCGTCTACTGATGATTATACACCACCACTTTTCTCTAAAAGGGCTCCCAATAAAAAGAAGTAAAAAAATTACTTTTCTATAATTTTTTGATGAAAATGTATTGAACAATGCTATTGTAGGCAATGAGAACAGAAAAAAAATCATTCTGAAAAGTTTATTGAGGTAAAAGCATTACTAATAAACAAAAACACTGAAAATACCAATTTTTAAGAAAAATTCAAAGGTGTCGCAAGTTTAATTATTTAAATTTAATTTTGTAGCATGAATTAACTTCAAACTTGTTTACTTATTCTCATCAATATGATCCAATATTTCATGAAATAAATACTTGAATAGTACTAAGCTTGTGATTTATCTTCATTTTGTTGTCTAAGTGTATTTTTTAATTTCTTCACTCGCTAAACCGTTCCATATGGTTTGTATTTGGTACCATTTGATTGGTATTTTGAGTGTTTTTGTTTATTAGTTATACTTTTACCTCATTATACTTGTCGTGATTATTTTTTTGGTTCTCAGTGCGTACAATATCAATGTTCAATACATTTTCACCAAAAAAATTATACAGAAGTAATTTTTTACTTCTTTTTATTAGGAGCCCTTTTAGAGAAAAGTGGTGGTGTATAATCTTCACGGCACACTACTGTGTGTGTGTGTGTGTGTGTGTTTACTCCAAAACAGCTAGATGTAGCCACCAACTTTTCAAGTAGATGCAGAGGGTTATCTTAATTTGGATTTATGCATAATCTCAGTTTGAGGAAAAAGGGACGGAGGAGGTTTCGTCAGGATGCTGACGACATCATTGTATTAGATTCCAATTATTTATTTTTAATCTATTGATATGCGCCGTATTATAGTGTGTGCTGTTCAAAAGGACATTAACGCTCTCTTCCATGCACAGTGTGTGTCAGTATCTCAGCTCCCCACACACATACACACACACACACACACACACACACACAGATTTACCACACATACATTCTCCCATCCCCATTGCCCTCTTGTATATTTTTGTTTTGTATGTGTGTTTGTGAGTGTGTGACCTGACCTCTTCCCCCTGCTATTGTTCAGCAGACAGATGCCACCCCTCCCTCTACTCCCATAATCCCTGTGATCCCAATCTCGCCCGTCCCTGCGGAGGCTGCGGTCATCCCTTCATCGACGTCACAGGTCTTTTGATTTTTCATCCATTTCTCCTTCTTTTCTCCCCGTCTCTCTTTTTTTCTCCCCTCCTCCATTTTCTTTTGGTCATTTTTCTGTTGATCCCACTGCTTATTTGACAACGATGTGGCAGCACCAGGGAAAAAAAGAGCTTCCGCCTCGTGTCTGAGTGTCCAAAGAAATGAAGGAAACAGGATCTGGTTGAAATTCTTTTCTGAACCAGATGCACACTACAGTCCTGCAGTATACAATATCACGTGCCAGTGCTGGATTATAATGAGGTTTATAATGTATAAACATTATGTTTATAACGCATTATAATAAGGTTAATAAATAAATGAATAAATAATGATGTATTAGGACGTCGGCGGTTTGGTGTCGGAGCGTCCGTGGCGTTAAAAACATGATGAGTTTTATAGATGTTTAACTGTGTTACTTTTTCTTTCAGGCAAATCCTCCTCCTGTGGTGGTGAATACAGAAAGTCTGGATTCAGCTCCATATGTGAGTTTGTTTATTTATTTCATTTATTTCTACAGAAATGTGATGAAACGTCCCCGCTTGTGCATGTTAGGGACGTGTGTGTAAGTCATGCATGGACATTTTACACTCCGTTAAAACTCTACGTGCCTGTTTCTTTTTTTTTTTCTTTAATTTCATTTAAATTCATTTGTTTTTATTTCTTTCTTTTCCTTTAAAGAATATAAAGAATCCTTTCTATTCGTTTGTTTTCCTTTATTTATTAACTTTTTTAAATGCATGTCCTATCCCTCTCCTCTCCTGTCCTGTCCTTTCATCCTGTCCTTTCAACATGTCCCTCTCCTGTCCTGTCCTTTCACCCTCGTCCCTCTCCTGTCCTGTCCTTTCACCCTCGTCCCTCTCCTGTCCTGTCCTTTCAATCTCGTCCCTCTCCTGTCCTTTCACCCTCGTCCCTCTCCTGTCCTGTCCTTTCATCTCGTCCCTCTCCTGTCCTGTCCTTTCATCTCGTCCCTCTCCTGTCCTGTCCTTTCACCCTCGTCCCTCTCCTGTCCTGTCCTTTCACCTCGTCCCTCTCCTGTCCTGTCCTTTCACCCTCGTCCCTCTCCTGTCCTGTCCTTTCACCTCGTCCCTCCCCTGTCCTGTCTTTTCACCCTCGTCCCTCCCCTGTCCTGTCCTTTCACCCCCGTCCCTCTCCTGTCCTGTCCTTTCACCCCCGTCCCTCTCCTGTCCTGTCCTTTCACCTTGTCTCCCTCCTGTCCTGTCCTTTCACCTCATCTCTCTCCTGTCCTGTCCTTTCACCTCGTTTCTCTCCTGTCCTGTCCTTTTACCCCGTCCCTCTCCTGTCCTGTCCTGTCCTTTCACCCCGTCCCTCTCCTGTCCTTTTACCCCCGTCCCTCTTCTGTCCTGTCCTTTCACCCCGTCTCTCTCCTGTCCTGTTCTTTCACCTCTGTCTGTCTCCTGTCCTGTCCTTTCACCTCTGTCTGTCTCCTGTCCTGTCCTTTCACCTCTGTCCCTCTCCTGTCCTGTCCTTTCACCCCGTCCCTCTCCTGTCCTGTCCTTTCACCCCTGTCTCTCTCCTGTCCTGTCCTTTCACCCTTGTCTCTCTCCTGTCCTGTCCTTTCACCCCTCGTCCCTCTCTTGTCCTGTCCTTTCACTCCCCCCATTCTCACTTTCCCCCCCATTTTCCTCCCTAATTTGGTCATATACAATTTCCTCCCATCAAGTATTGCTTTCCCTATCATACAACTACCACCAACCAAGGAGGACATGTCCACTCTGTGACATGCAGTGCCCACCACCCACCTGTTTTTTTTAACTGCTGTGCTTGTGCATTTGGGGCGGTCTAAAACACTCGGAGGGAAAGCGCTATCCGCCCCCTCGTACGAATGAACTCACATTATGGTTCACCCTTCAACAAAAATACAAGTTAAATTTATAGTATTTATAATTGTTAGATTCAATGTTTAAACATCTCTTTATAATGAATAATTATAGAAGGATGTTTAAAAGATTGTAACATTTTTCGTTAGAGGTAAATTATGGAAATTAACTTCAAATTACCTCATGGAGTAAGAGTTCATGCTTTGGTAAAATAACTTGTTGCTGTGCAGTTAGGTGGCATCAACAATGCTACCCTTGATGCGCTGTGATTGGTCTAAAGGTCTTGTATGAAACACGCAGTCACTAAGTGCTGTAGTAAAGCTGAGTAAAGCATTCTGCGGTTAATATGTAATCACCAAGCTTGATGGAGGTTCCTGTTTCTGAGGTTTATTAGCACAGCGTCGAGAATCGGTAGCAGTCGCTCATGGTTACTGCACAGCACTCTGCCTTTCTCTCCGCTTTCCACAGCAGCACTGCGGCGTCCCCCGGGGGTTTATGCAGAGAGGGAAAGGCTCGATCCAGCTTTAGTCTGCGTCTTTAGGGAGACACACACACACACACACACACACACACACACACACACTGCTTTTGTGTACCACATTGAGTCCCAGGAGCATTAGTGCCTTTTGTCTTTTCTAATTGGTGTCCTGTAATTTGATCTTCATGTTTAAAGTGTGCTGAGAAGGAGACGTGTATGTAATCCGGCATGATTAATGATACACACATCCAAATATGAACGATGCACCTGCACTGATTAGATGCAATGGAGACTTGAGCAAACTGAGCGTATCTGGATCTGTAAAATAAAATATTGAAAAAGAACACAAAACAATCTGCTTTATTACTTTCTGCTTATTTTCCCCTCAGCCCAATAGGTGAGGGGGGTACTGTCTTCATGTGCGATCACCGATCCTCACCATTTTTTTGTATGGATGTAGGGACTGGGTAATAATACAAGCCTATCAATTTTCGTTGTGGTCCGGTATCCAATATGTCCACCGGAGCTGCCCTCTTGGATTGTGTTCCGCACAGTAGCTTAAAAACACTGTCTCTGGTGTGGATGTTGGGACTGTGTAACTACAGAAGCCTATCGATTTTTCACTGCAGTGAGATATCCAATATGGCTGCCATCTTGAATTTGCATTCTACCCATTAAACTGAAAACGACATCAACGATCATCACCTCACCATGTTTGGTGTCTATCTTGGGACTAGGCTTTTATAATGTGGTGCACGGGCCGAGAGGTTTTGCCTGCTTTGCAGGGCCAATTTTTGTTTTTAATTTTAATGAGAATATTAAACTGAAACTGTTCCATGGGGCTTCGGCAGTGACTTGAGTCACAAAGGTCATGTGATTAATCATGTTCCTATCCAGAAAACAACTAAACAACCACGAAAGAACTCTGCATACAGAAGTGTGAAAATTTATTTTAATAAATTGTTTTTTTAATGTAATAAATTTATTAATAAAATCGTTTTTAAATCAATATTCTGTGGCACCTTATTGATTTCTGTGTAACAAGCAGCAGGAAAATGTATAACGAGCTGGTCATTAGCACAAAATTAACCCCGTACCCCCCCATAGGGACCTGCATCAACCTGTCAGGCTCACGCTGTATATTACTCTGTAAATAAAGTTTAGTAAAGTTTACTCTTTTTAATATTAAATTATATTTTAATGGTTTCTGCTATCGTGGAGTGAGTAAACATCCTCTATATATACATTTATATAGTTTGTAAAAGTTTTGCATTGGTACACTGAATGTTCTTCACTAAATACTGAAGTATTTCATTTTACTTGTATTTAATCCACTTTCTAGAAGCTTCATCAGAAATTTAAATTAAGCGCTCTCTCACTCTCCCTCTCTCCCTATTGTATCGTGATAGAAATAATTTCAGTTTGGTGAATATGCCACTCTAATCACTTCCCTAAAACAGAGACCAGAAGATTATTACTGTTCAGTCATTATTTATGAACATTTGTGCGGTCCGTAGTTCTATTTTTAAACCTGACTTCGATAACGGACATTCGCGTTTGTCTGAAATGATATTCCTCCACGCTCCATTTGCATCGTCGATGACTTTGTGCCAGATAGATTGTTCATAAAAGCTCGAGCTGTGGCTGCTGAAGCTCGTTTGGATCTAATGTGTTATAATCTGTGTTTATTTCCTGCAGGTGAATGGCACAGAAGCGGACTATGAGTATGAGGAGATCACGTTGGAGAGGGTGAGTGGAACGTCTTATGCCGGTGTTATTTTCCTGGACTGAAACAGCATGATGCTCACCCAAAGTGATGGTTATTACATGGCTCATTTGAATACTCATTTCTGATTGGCCAAGTATTGCATTTAGCAGCATGTTGTTTCTTTACAACAGGATGTTTTTGTTTCTAAAAGAATGTCAATGACAGTGTGGGGGAATTGTATGATCGGTTAATCTGTTAATAAAACCTTTTTCCTGCTGTTTTAAAACCGTGTTTTTTTCCCCCAACCTCTTGGTGTGTTCAGGCAAATTCCGGCCTGGGCTTCAGCATCGCAGGAGGCACAGATAACCCTCACATAGGAGAAGACCCCAGCATCTTCATCACCAAAGTGATCCCAGGGGGTGCCGCTGCTCAGGACGGGAGACTTCGGTGAGTCTGGGCTCATGCAGGTCTAGTCTGTCATTCGGTGATTTGATGTAAATCAGTGTCGTCTGTCAGGTCAGTTAGGGTCCACTTAATACATGCTATGGAGTCCAGGTAAAGAGCATTACTAGGAATTTCTTTGGCTAGATACTTTTTTAATAAGGGAGTCAACCACTCAGATCGCTCCATTCCTTCACCGTATCTACACTAGACTAAATAAGTCATATGTATATTGAGCTTGAATGTTGATCTGGGTTATACTGGGGGGATACACGGGCACTAAATACATTTTTAAAACTCAGACATGATGTGTGTGAGAATGGTGTGTCTGAGCGTGCAGTCAGGAGCTCATTAAAGCTGCAGGAGTGTGGACACACTGGCGCTGAGCATTGACAGTGATGAGGACACATTGACATTTAGTCTATCCGAGGGGGAGAACCTCTTTTAGAAATGGGTCAGGCCTCTTAAAGCATGTGGGTGTGTGCTTAATATATTTCGAATCGAGGTATGAATCTGACCTTTTCTGATGACCCGTTCTGTAAAAAAAAAAGAGGGGGGGGTCTTACTATCGATAAATATGATTTCCAAAGACATTTCTGAAATACAGGAAGAAATGTGTGTATTAAGAACATGTTCTCTGTGCAGAGTGAATGACGTGATCCTGCGTGTCAATGAGGTGGACGTTCGGGATGTGACCCACAGCAAGGCGGTGGAGGCGCTGAAGGAGGCCGGATCGCTGGTCAGGCTGTACGTCAGGAGGAGAAAATCTATCTCAGAGAAGATCATTGAGATCAAACTGGTTAAAGGACCTAAAGGTACAGAGGTTCAAGCTCTCGTCTTCTTCACCCTCCGTTAGCCGGAAGTGCAACGCAAATCTGTGACAGGGTGTAACTCGGGTCACAATGGGTTTAAAGGTCGGTCTAGTATAGGAGTGAGACCAGACCCAGGGAAAGTTCTTGCACTTTTACTCTCACAGGTTTATCACAGGACGACATATAAAAACGGCAGCTCAACACCCTCAAGAAACAATAGAAATATTTAAAGATGGAAGAAATGAAACATTATTGCTTTCATAATCATCATTGAATCTTCTGTTAATGCTGCAGCTTATACAGAAATGAAAGAAAAACATGTATATAACACATGGAACCCTCACTTAGTTTTATTTCATTTTAATTGTTTATTTTAAAATATCGTTCTGTTGTTCATCTGTTGTTTTCTTTCTTTCTTCTTTCTTTTTTCCTTTCCCATCTTTCCTTTCTTATTTCTTTTTCCTTCCTTTCTTTCTTTCCTTCCTTCCTTACTTCTTTGCTTAGTTTTTTTCTTTCCTTCTTTCTTTGTTTCTTTCTCTCCCCTTTCTTTCATCCCCACTTTATTTTTCCCTTTCTTTATATTTCTCTTCATTTTTCCTTTTCTCTTTTTTCCATCTTTTCTTTCTTCATTTTGTTTTTTTCTGTCTTTTCCCCTTCTTTCTTTGTATCCTTACTTTTTTGCTATTTCTCTTTCCCTCTTTCTTTTTTGTTTCTTTCTCTCTCTAGCTTTCTTTTATCCTTACTGTCCTTTCTTTCCCTTCTTTTTTTTTTCCTTCTTCCTTTTTTCTTTTTTCTATCCTTCCATTCTTCCTTTTTCTTTTTGCTGTCTCTTTCTTTCCCTTTCTTTCTCTCTCACTACCCATTTATTTTTGCGAGGTTTCATCAGACTGACGCTGCAGTGTTCCTCAATCAGCTGCACCAGAAAGCAGTTGCCATGGAAGCGGTTCCCCCGCCTCCTCCCTGTCCTGTACTCTGTCTCCCTGCACCCTTAATGACAGCAGCGTTTTTATTTATCTGTTTTCTTTTCTTTTTTTATTATTATTATAGCAGTTAACACTGTAAATCTAGTTCACTGTAATACAGTGTAGGTTTGTAACACACGTCTCACAGCATGCTAAATTTATCACATGCACACTAATTAGGGTTTTATGAGTATGTTCTTATCACAAACATTCACACCATGGCGTGATCCTGATCCTGGGCTGAGATCACGTCTTCTCTGATCTCAATTTTTGTTTCTATTTATCTTTCTTTAAATAAATAAATAAAATAAATATATAAAAGTGTATTTATTTACCTTGTGTATTGTTGTCCGGCTTTTCAGTGGAACCTTTATTTTATTTAATTTTTCCACTTTAATGACTGTATAATTCAGTGTTTTGCACCACTGTGTATGTTGACTTATGGGCAGAATGTTAAATCCCTTTGCTGTTATGAAAAAGTGTGATCGCTCAACATCCCCAATTTTTTTTCCCTGTTTGTGAACATCTCAGGTCTTGGTTTCAGTATAGCAGGAGGTGTTGGCAATCAGCACATCCCAGGAGACAACAGCATCTACGTCACTAAGATCATCGAAGGAGGCGCAGCGCACAAAGACGGCAGGCTGCAGATCGGAGACAAACTCCTGGCTGTAAGACGGTAGACTTGTACAGAATCTGGGAGGCTGTCTGCTATTCATATAGTCCTGATTAAAGTGGTGTGTGTGTGTGTGTTAGGTGAACAGTGCGTGTCTGGAGGAAGTGACCCATGAGAATGCCGTGACTGCCTTGAAAAACACTACAGACGTGGTGTATCTGAAAGTGGCCAAACCCAACAGTGTCTTCATGAACGACAGTTTTGCCCCCCCTGACGTCACTAACTGTGAGTGTTCCTGAACATCAGCGCTGATTACATCCCACACACACCCACATAAATATTACTGATTAATTCTGTACAAATCAGAGGAAATCTTAATTACACATAATTATGCAATTCCAGACTGTAGCCCACCTGTTTCTGCGTCCCTCTTCTACCCAGAGACCATCACTGAACAGATATTATTTTAGGATGAATGGATTTGGATTGATGGGAGGATGTAGGTGGTTTGGTGATTAGTTGGATATGTCTGAGTGAACAGATTTATTTGGGTAGATGGCTAGAAGGAGGTTTAAGCAGATGGACAGATGGAATAAAATATGGACGGATGAAGGATGGGTTTGGATATAATGATGGATTTGGGAAGAAAAACAGATGGATGATTTGGGTAGAAGGCTGAAAGGATGGATTTAGGTAGATGGAAGGATAAACGGCTGGACGAAGGCTGTATTGGGGACAAAGGCAGATGGGTTTAGGAAGATGTGTGGATGGATTTGGGGAGACGAATAGTGATGAATTTGGGGGTAATTGAAAGATGGATAAAAGGGAGGTGAGGGTATTGATGGTTTTAGGGAAGTTGAAGGATGGGTGGATTTGTGGAGATGGAAGGATGGGTGGATTTGAGTGAAGGAATTTTGGGAGCTGGGTGGATAGATAAATTGATGGATGGACGGTTGCTGGCATCCTGAACAGATCACCGATCTCACAGTTTCTTGTTTCTGAAGGTTGTAGATCAATAAACATTTAAATTCCCATTTGCTCCTCAGCTTATTCTCAGCACATGGAGAACCATATCAACCCCCCGAACTACCTGAACCAACAGCTTCCGCCATCCTCCTCCGGACACTTCTCTCCTACGCCCAAGACCCCACATGGGGACGACGACATGACCAGGTAGTGTTCCTCTCCATTTTTCTCTTTAATGCAGAAAAAAAAACCCAAACAAAACACAACAACATGGACCATCTCTGCTTGCCTGTCAATCAGTTCAGAAAGCTCCGCCTCCTCTGCTAGTCATTGACACTTGTCGTTTATTGTTAAAATTATTACCTGTGTGTCTATTAATTTTTTCCCTCTCTCACATCTTTCCTCCGCTTTGCATTTTTCACGTCTCTCTCTGCTGCAGAAAACGATGAGATGAAGTTATGAAAGATTTATTGACGCTCGCAGGTGGGGGGGTGGGGGTGATATCTGCAGGGAAAGAGAGAGAGAGACTCTGTCTCCTTATTTTCTCTCTCTCTCTCTCTCTCTCTCTCTCTCTCTCTCTCTCCCTCTCTCTCTCTCTCCCTCCCTCTCTAGCCCAATTCCCTGTCTTGCTCTCCATCTTTTTCTTCAGAGCTCAAGGTCACTACAGTTTAACCGGGCTTTCAGACGGAGTGGCTCTTGCTGCTGTGCGATAATAGAATTGAGCAATTGTCACTCAGTAAATGACATGCACTCCCGCCATCAGTTTCCCGCATGAGTCCTTGGAATAAGTGCAGGATGTGAGGATGAGAGATCACTCGATGTAGTGACTGCTCTTCGTCAGTCCTCATATCGAGCACAGCTAGCTTATAAATAGTTTTATTTATATAATACTAATAAATAAACTTACATACAGATAGCATACGTACAGATATATGTTTTATTATTGTTATTATGTATATTTGTAAAATAAGGCTGAACAGAATGATCATAATTCTGACCGTACGAATAATAATATTTGGAAGCATTTCCATGTAACTGTAGTAGTTTTGTAGCGTAGCATATCACATTCATGAATTTGTGTTATCGATGCCTTTCTTCCCGGGCGCTCCATCAGCAGGGTATATCTGGTTGCCAGATCATCTTCCACAGGTCATACAGATGAAACAGAGACAACATGTCCACAGGTGTCTTGAGCCCCCTTATTCACTGTCTCTCTCTCTATCTCTCTCGTGTTCTCTCTCACTCACTCACTCACTCTCTCACTCTCTCACTCTCTCACTCACTCACTCACTCACTCACTCACTCACTCTCTCTCTCTCTCTCTCTCTCTCTCTCTCTCACTCACCCTCTCTTTTACTCATTCACCTCACTCACTGATCCTCTCTCTCTCACTTACTCATTCCCACTTTCACTCACTCACCCATCCTCTCTTTCTCTTATTCACTCATTCTCCCTCCCTCACTCATTCATCCTCTCTCTTCCTCCCCCCTCACTCACTCACTC
>JAOUQZ010000022.1:2189100-2212702 GCA_028564935.1 Neosilurus hyrtlii
TCTCTCTCTCTCTCTCTCTCTCTCTCTCTCTCTCTCACACACACACACTCACTCATTCTCTCTCTCCCCTCCCTCTCTCCCCCCCCCACCCTCTCCCTCTCTCTCACTCACATACTCACCCTCTCTCTCTCTCTCTCTCTTCCCCCCTTACTCACTCATTGACTCACCCTTTCTCTCTCTCTTTCTCTTACACTCATTGACTCTCTCCTTCTCACTCACTCATTATTTCTCTCTCTCCTTCTCACACACTCACTCACACTCCCTTTCCATTGAGATGATACACTTTTTTTGAATATTGCTAGTGTTCTTTTATTTATTTATTTGTTTTTAATAAATAGAAACCGGAGGCTATTTGGACATGCATAGTCTATCCCCGACAATTACTGATTCCTTTAATTGTATCCTTTCCACATCATGTGATTTCACGTGAAACGTCTTCTAAAGTCTCGTCAGTCATCATCTCAATCTCATCAGCGAGTCCATAAACAAGATTATCCTAACATGATTGAGTGATTGAATAAATGGTAATGAAATTTGGGGGGGAAAACATACCAGATGCTGAATAGGATAAACTCACAACTAGCGGTGAAATGATGATAACGTAACAAATTAATTACGGTTAGTGAGACATTTCTGACCATCGCTATGGTTACCGGCAGTACAAAGTCGCTAATAAAAATGACCGGTCTCTTCATTTCCCTTCGTTTTTCATTTTGTGCTCTTTAACTGAATCTTTTAAATTCTCTTCAGTCATTCATCAGAGAGTGTATTATTCAGTAACCACTCTGAATTATTCATTCCTATTAAATATTAATTACTACAGTCGAAGAGGAAGCGTGTCGTTATGGGATTCATGGATGTTTACGGGTTAAATTTATAATAATTTATCATTTTAATACATAATATCTTATGTTTTCTTTTTTTTTTTTTTACTTCATTATTATTTCTTAATATTTTTGCTTTTATTTTGCAGCACTTTAGCCAAACCTTTTTGCTGTTATTCAAAATGTTGAATAAATATATAGCATTGATTTAAAGCCTTTTTTTTTTTTTATATACCTGTGTACACATGCTCATGTATACTGTGGTTCACTATTACTTTCCGGTTTAACAATAATCTGTGTGTATATAAAATAGGTTTAGTGCAGCAGTGCCCTCTAATGGTTGTTCATCAAAGCTGATGTTCTGGTGTGTGAGGCTGGAGCAGCAGTTTTTTTACAGTTTGGCTTTTATAGCAGAATAGAGAAAGGTTTCAGATTTTTATATGTATAATAAAGTGCTGCATGTGTAAAGTGTGTTACGTGAGGAGAATTCATATTTTTTAGCTTCTTTGTTCTTCAAAGTATCGTGTGTGTGTGTGTGTGTGTGTGTGTGTTGGTGTGACAGAGAGCCAAGGAAAGTGGTGCTACATCGTGGAGCCACAGGACTGGGTTTTAATATCGTAGGTGGTGAGGATGGGGAGGGAATCTTCATCTCCTTCATTCTAGCAGGTGGTCCTGCTGATCTGAGCGGAGAGCTGAGGAAAGGAGATCGTCTCATCTCGGTACGTCTATCTCAGGAGAAAATATTTTTATCTTGGTGAGGGTGAATGAAAACATCATACTGACGTCCTCTGTGAAAACATACAGTATTACACCCATATGGTGTTTCTAGCCTTTCTCCCACATATTCTCATTCTCCCTCCCTCTCCCTCTCTCTCTCTCTCTCTCTCTCTCTCTCTCTCTCTCTCTCTCCCTCTCCCTCTCCCTCTCCCTCTCCCTCTCCCTCCCTCCCTCCCTCCCTCCCCCACACTTTGATGGGGTTTTGTAAGAGCTGGAACACACCCTTAAATCTATTTTAACCATCCCTCTACACTTCTCGAACACACCCTTACGGAGGCGTCATGTCACCAAATAGGAGTCATTTCCTCCTAATTAGGGAAGGCGGAGCACCCTTCAAAAAAAAATCATTGCTTTTTGGCCTCTAAATCAAATAACAACACCGAAATGAACCAACAAGACTGATTCTGGCACAACGTCTCCTGAAGGCTTGTGTATGGCAGAAAATTAACCTAAGCAATATGCGCATCATAAAATAAAAAAAAATCCAGTACTTGACTAAGGATTGTGTTGATGTGATAATAATGCATTTATATTAGAGAATGGATATATGGATGAATGTTTATTTAACAAAGCGTATACTATCCATCAATGCTTACTTTCTTTTTTAATTATGTTCTTAACTGCTTATCATCATAACCGCGCCCAGCTCCTGGTAGCCGGACAGACCGACAGCCAAAGTTTTCAGAACTCATGTTGGTTTAAATTAATGCTTTTATAAGGAATTGTTTTTGAAGTCAAGTTACCAGGCTTTGGATTTTCACCTCACCCATGATGAATCAGTTTGAGACAGATATCAGGAGCATGACTCCAATTTTTTTCCACTGTAGGTGAATGGAGTGGATCTACGCAATGCTACTCACGAACAGGCAGCAGCTGCGCTCAAAAACGCCGGTCAGACAGTCACCATCATCGCTCACTTCAGACCAGAGGGTGAGTCAAGGAAATAATCCCTTCTGGAATGTATACTTATAGAAATTTTATTAATTCAACAACCTTACCATCTAACTGCTTATTAATAATAATAATAATAATAATAATAATAATAATAATAACAGTAATCCTGGATTTGGCTGTAGAAGTAATCTGCGCAGAGCTTGTCTCACCAATCAGAAGGCTGACGTGATTTGTCCTGGCCACACAGGTTTTGTTAAAAGACTACTGAGTAACCTAATATAAAGCAAGCTAACATTCCTAAAGCTGTCCATATCCAGTCCTAATGCTTCCTCATATAGTATAATAATATAGAATAGAAATGTCATAATATTAAGCCTGTTAAGAATATTCAGTCAGAGCTTCGTGTTTTTGGTGGGGGGTTTTCTCCCCCCTCAGGTATATATTGTTATCACAGGACATTGGTTTAGTTTTGTTGAGGTTCTGTAGTACTGTGGCTGTTTGGATGGTGGCCCCCATACCTTTTTGTGTCTGTACCAGAGACGTGCCTATACCTCATCAAACGCTTGCAGAGTACAGTAGATTTTGTTTTATAGAGAAGTTCTTTAAATAATGGTAGTTACATCATGTTTACAAGCTATGTTACACAACTTTATTAAATTATTTGCTTAGAACAAAGCTTTAAACAACTAAAATATTACATATACATCACGGAGAATTATCTCACTTCTTGACTGTGCACTCTGTTAATGGTTTTGTTTATTTGTGCATTTGGTTGGCTGGTTGTTTGTGTGTTTATATTTTTATTTAGAACGTTATTATTCATATTGTCAACAACAGTAATAGAAGTAGCATTATTTAGCATTATTAGTAGTGTTATTATTATTAGTATTAGTGATAGTATATTTAGTATTATTTTTATTAGTAATAGTAGTGAAAGTTGTAGTATTTTTAGTTTCAGTCGTAGTAATAGCAGTCTTGTTAGTATCATTATTTAGTATTAGTATTTTTACTAGTAGTACTTTACTGCTACTAAGTACTTACTACTAGTAGTATTTTTGTATTATTAGTAGCAGTACTTGCAGTTGCATTTTTTCATTAATATAATTATAATTGGTTGTAGTATTTTTAGTAGTGCTATTTAAATAGTAGTGGTGAAGTGGTGGTATCTTTAATATTAATAGTAGAAGCAAAAGTTTTTGTTATCAGTAGTTGTAGTATTATCATTTTTTTTAAGATTACTAATAGTATTTTTAGTATTATGTTAGTTGTAGTGATATACATATTAGTTTAATTATTTTTATTAGTAGTATTATTTGTATTTTTGTTTATGATCATTATCAGTATTTTTAATATTATATTATTATTATTAGTAGCAGTATTACTATTTTTAGTATAACTAGATAAATGGTACCTTTTTGTTTGTTTGATTCCTTAATTACTTTTTTCTATTATTTAATAATTTATTATATATTGTTGGCTAGTAATAAGGTCTGCCTCTGTCTTTTACTGAATTCACACACTCCATGATAAACTTTTCTCTAGCTCCTGTGTGTCTCTGCATAATGTTTGGCCAGGGCCCCCCCAACCCCCCCCCCCCACCCCCCCACCCCCTCCCTCAGGCTGACATTTATTTAAGGACAGCTTCACTGTGAGTGAAGTGTGTGGCCTTGAACAGCGAGGGAGTGATGGATTAAGAGAGAGGGATGAGAAGACCAGGTTGGGAGGGGTTTGAGTGCACAGAGGCAGGATGAAGCATGAGTGATAGAGTTAGTGAACATGGAGCCGTGCTGGCGTGTAGAGAGCCATAGTCACCCCAGGAAGGGATAGTGTGTCCTTTTTCTGTAGTTGGAGGAGCTGACTTGACTTCAGAAGCAGGAAACAGCTAAATACAGTAAGTACTGGGGATGTAAATAAATTGTGTAGCATAAATATCGGGTCATGATCTGGATTTTGTGTAATGTTGTATTATATATTGTTTACGAGTTTCATCGCCTTGGACTGTAAAACATTCAGTCCTGTATCCTTAACTCATTTTACATTAAAATTTTAAACAAAGCAGCTGGCTGGCACGATGTGCTATAGGAGGGTTGGTCTTTGCACCACCTTAAATGACCCGAACGAGTGTACAGTATCCCCTTTCACCCCTTACTTAATGCATTAATATTTCATGAAGTAATAGTGCTCAGTGAAAAGTGGTACATGTGATACTTTAAACTCTTTCAACTGGTATAATGGGATATGATGGAATAAAATGTTTCTTAAATTTACCCATCTTGTTTATCTGTAACCAGACATTTAGCCAGAAATTGTAATAAGTGTAACATAAGAAAAATAGCTTTTTGAGAGTGTTTCGGCAATGCACAGGCTGCATTATTGCTCAGTTCTGTTCCCTGAGTAATTACAACACTCAGGACATTAATTGAGAGTCCTGCCAATCGCTTATCAACACACACGCTAATACTGAAGAAGTATTGAGAAGAAATATTGAGTATGTTCATATAAGCTTCTAAGTGTTAGTCTTGATCCATAAATACTGAACCACACTAAGCACTTCTCTTACTCTCTATTAATAAAAGTGCTCACTGGAGTGCTTTATGTATTTGTGCTTTATGTTCTAACATGAAGGGAAAAGGCTATCTGTAAAATTCCCACGTCTGGTAACGATTAGGGATGTAGGAATATAGTCAATTCTTCAGTCCTTTTTTACAACATTAAAGCATGAAAATAACAGTCAAATACATATACTGACTACAAAGGATGTAGGCTGAAGCTTTAGTAGATTATACTGAACCCTTTTTACATCACTTATTCTAATAGGCTTCCCTTTCACCACTGGTAATGATCTAACGATGTATCAGTGGTATATACCTTGTATGAAGGTCATTTGTGATGCAAATTTATGATGTAGGGAATTAAATATTAAGTAATAATTATTGTGATGCATAATCTCTTTAGTTTTTTTCTAGATTCATTACAGTTGTGTGTGTGTGTGTGTTGCAGAGTACAGCCGTTTCGAAGCAAAGATCCATGACCTGCGGGAACAGATGATGAACAGCAGTATCAGCTCCGGGTCTGGTTCTCTGAGGACCAGTCAGAAGAGATCATTATATGTCAGGTACAACACATACACACAGAGCGATATTGAACTTTAAACTGCTACTTATTGTCCATTCAAATTAGATTTATTGTTAAGGAATGCATTTATTGTTTAAATTATTTATACAACGTGTATTATTTATATAACAGGAAATGTTGGTTATATGTCACGCAGAAACAGGATACAGTCCCACTGCGGTTCGTCTGTAACGTAAATCGTTTCAATATAAATATCTCGCCTGCATTTTGGCGACATCATTTTCTGTTTCAGTTTGCTTAGCATCCTCCAAATACCGCCCACTCCCTAAACCATGCCCCACCTGCTGCAAATTTGCATGTTGATTTAGTGAATATTCTGTTTATCTGAACGTTTCCCCCTTTAATCTTAATAAATATTTTTAGAATTTGTTTATGAATTTAGTTTATTTTTGGAGTAAGGAAAATGTTTCCCCTCCCATTTACTTCCTAACTTGGTCACATGCCAATTCCCATCCACTAGCCTCTCCTGTATCACGTGACACCTACTAACCAGTGAAGGTGAAGGCTAACACATGCGTCTTTCTAGACACATGAAACCAGGCGGTTGAATTTTTGTGAACTGCTTCTGTTGCCGCCTCACAGGGTGGAATAACACACACAGAAGAAAGTGCTATCCATCCTTTTCCATATACCTGAACTCAACAAATCCTAGGATTGGCTAGTATTGCTGTGATTGAAAAGTTTGCCCCTCCCACCCAGAGAACATGGTCGGTTTGGTTTTATTGATGCTCAAGATGGCTGTGATGTTATACGGTTTGCTGTACCGTCCAGTGTACAGCAAACGCTTTTTGGTGTGCCAGTTATATGTTATTATTTAAACACTATTGATTGACAAGTCATATTAGGTCCAAGCTGAAATTATGTTTATATATGCAAATGAAATTTGGAGTCATGGATCCCTCACAGTATCCTTTTTTTTTTTTTTTTTAAGGGCGCTGTTTGACTACGATAAAACCAAGGACTCCGGACTCCCCAGTCAAGGCCTGAACTTCAAATTTGGCGACATCCTGCACGTGGTGAATGCTTCTGATGATGAGTGGTGGCAGGCGAGACAGGTTACCGCCGATGGCGAGGTCGAAGAGATGGGGGTCATCCCCAGCAAAAGGAGGTCAGGCTTCACATGCGTTAACTACTTTATAATAACCACAGTATGAGCCTGAATTCTAAAGCTAATTTGTTTTTGGAACATAGACCCTGCTCTAGTTACACTTTCCAAAGACCCCATAATCACACAACACATATATTTATAGGTTTTGGTACAAAAGCTCGGTTCTGCTTAAACATGATAATGTTGCATATATTAAATTACATGTACCAACACAACAGTGTACATTTGTAGTTTTCCGTTTTCATTATATTGTTAAAGTTTTTTAAAAATCCACCAAAAAAAATTTTTAGAACAAGGAAAAGACAAAACAAACCGTAGCTGTAATGAATGCATAAGAAATGGTAATTGTTATTTATATTTAATGGTGAGAACCATGATCAGTACACAAATACAGTAGTTTTGCAGAAGTGCTTTATAGTTTTAGTGACATGTGATCTTTGTGTCTCTGACAGAGTGGAGAAAAAAGAGAAAGCAAGGTTAAAAACTGTCAAGTTCAACTCTAAATCGCGAGAGAAAGGGGTAAGTGCACCACAGTACACACTTTCACACAGGGATACATAACACTTGGAGATAAAAGCTGAAGTACAGGAATTTCAGGCTGGAGTAAAGCTTCATCATTACATTTAAGCTAAAGCACAGCTTTATATTTAAATTTAATTTAAGAGCATAGCTTGAAAGCTAAATTTCAGCCTAGAATATAACGTTTATTTAGTTTAAATTTCGGCTAGAGCATAGCTTCATGTTCAAAATTTAAGCTGGAGCTCCTTAAATAAATTTCTGTCTTGAGTGTAGCATTGTATTGCAATTTGTGCTAAAGTGTAGCATCAGTATAAAATTTTAGCCTTGAGTGTAGCTTTGTATTTAAATGTATGTTGGAGTATAACCCTGTAATTAAATTTCAGCCTGGAATAGCTTTATATTTTTATTTGAGTCCATACTATAGCTTCATATTTTAATTTAAGCCAGACTATAGTTGTGTTTTTGTTTTTTTTTTTAAGCATAAATGTAGGTTCATATTTAAATTTAGCCTAGTGTATAGTTTCATAATTTCCTTTATTCAGGCTACAACTCGGGTCTAATTTTAGGTGCTGTTTGCAGGAATACATGCTCCTATGATGTCCATCCTTACCGTGATGTTGACCTGTTTTTAATTTAACACTGTAATAAAAATGGCTTCTTATTAATCCCGCAGAAGAAAAATTTTCACAGCTGACACCAGGATGTTTTATCTTTTAACGTTTTCAGAACTAACTCGCACAAGTCATAACTGCATTTATAATGTACTGTAATGTACCAGTGTGCGTGTGAAAGAGAATGAGTTAACAGCATGTTCAGCAGCGCCTCCTGCTGGCCCACTTGATATTTGAAGTTCTTTAATAACACTAATAACAGCAGTGTTTGCATCTGAACTGTTCGCACCTAAAAGCTAACTCTCCAACCAGGCATGCATGATAGGAAAAACAGGACGAATACGCTTGCCATTGATGTTAGACTGCTCGTATTACTGTACGCCACTCGTCTTTCACACCCCTCACTCACCTTCCCTCACTCTGTCCCTCTCCTTCACTCACTTTTTCTATCAAATACAAACTGCTGATTGCTGGAACAGAGTTTTCTGTATGTACTTCTGGTTTTATTTTATTTACATGTGCATTTTTTATGAAAAAAAATTGATGAAGAAAATTTATTATATCTGCTGTTTACAGTTACCTAAAGTGTTATGAAAAATTAGGTTAGCACCTTCTGATCAACATGTGAAATTACCGTGTGTGTGTTCTTTCTTCTTTTTTTTTTTAACCGTCTTATTTACTTTAAATAATTATTAATTATTATATATTTAATACAATGTATAATCTGGCGTAGCAGTTAGGGTGCCGGGCTCACGATCGAGATCGACCCCCACCGTGCTCAGACCCCTTGGGCAAGGTCTTAACCACAAGTGAGCCTTTGTCCACCAAGCAGTATAAATGGGTACCAGTAACAATACTGGGAAGGTAACCTGCGATGGACTAGCATCCCATCCAGGAGGAGTTCAACTCCTAGTTGCTTCACGCTACAGAAACCAGGGCTTCACACTATAAGAACCGGCCTAATGAGCCACTAGGCTCGGGTGTAAAAACCAAACAGACTTACCTTTATAATATATAAAATGTATAAACATTTAAATAATTCCCTATTTTATATATATATATATATATATATATATATATATATATATATATATATATATATATATATATATATGAGAGACGGTCCAGACTAAGCACGGTTCAGAAGACCTCTGTCAGCAGTATTTCAAGGACATGGTCTCCCTTGCCCGGATGCGGGTTACTGGGGTCCCCCCTGGAGCCAGGCCTGGGGAAGGGGCTCGAAGGCGAGACATGGGGCCTTAAAGAGGAGACATGGGTCCACCCTCCTATGGACCCAACACCAGTGGGAGGGGCTGTGGAGGTCGGGTGCTGTGTGAGCCGGGTGGCAGCCGAAGACATGGGTTCTTCTGGACTACTCCTCAGTTACTGGCTTTTGGGATATGGAATGTCCCCTCTCTGCCGGGGAAGGAGCCTGAGCTGGTGCATGAGGTTGAAAGATATCGACTAGATCTAGTTGCTCTCACTTTGGCACATAGCTTGGGCTCTGCAACCACCCATCTCGAGAGGGGCTGAACCTTGTTTATATAATAATTATAATAATAATTAAAATAATAAATGGTCTTCCAAATAAGCTTAATGACTTTGTACTGTAGTAAAAATAATAGTGAGGATAGGGAGGACTTAGTGCTTTATCCACTTTATGTTTTCCCAAATTCCTGTTTCGGGTAGTATGGTGGCACAGTGGTTATCACAACCACTTCACAGCAAGAAGGTCCTGGGTTCAGGTCTTCGGCTCGGTGAGGGCGTTTCTGTGTGGAGTTCGCTCTGAGCTAGCATGGGCTTTCCTCCTACAGTCCAGAGACATGCACATTAGGCTAATATGAGTTTTGGCCCTGTGATGGGCAAATGACCGTTGCTGAGTCAGCTGAGATAGGCTACAGCCTCCCCTAGACCCTAGCAGGATTAAGTGGTTTGGAAAATAAATTAATTAATTACTCTCTCTCTCATTTTCGTCTTTTTTGCTATTATGTTCTTTCCCCTGTCCTCGTACTTGTGCTTGGTTGAGGGAAAAGGCTTCCTGCTGGAGGGGTTCTTTGCTGAGTCTCGTGTTGCTTCTGGCGATAAGGAAAGCAGGTCAATGCTAATCAGCAACAGACGTGCATACATTTCTGAGAGACTCACAATGCCCCTGTGCCCTTTTCCATATGGCGCGTACACGTGTGCTTGTGTGTGTCACACGTACCAGTGGGGCAGTAGTGTTAGGGCTCTCATCTGTGTCCTATTTGAAACAGGTGCATAAGCACTGCTGTCTTGTACAAAATACTAGATAGAGATATAATCGACCTAATTAATTTGAATTCAATTTGAATAAAAATCACATGGAAATCTCACCTATCTTCAAAGTTTTTCATTCTAGTTTGTAAGCTAGTCTTGTATAATCTACATATTTATAATTAGTTTAAAAGGCAAGTCTTATTTATTAATTCATTTATTAGCCAGGATATAGTATAACACTACCCTGGTGCTCTGTTAGCTTTCATATAATAGTGCTCTTTTTTTTGTGACACAACATGTACTAAGCAACCTTAGCTAGTCAATTTCCAGTGTAATAATGGGTTCTGACAATAAAAAAACACATGAGTATAGCATGAGTGAAGTGTAGGGTTAGGGTTAAGTGGTAGGTTCTAGTCACCTTTCGTGTGAGCTACGCGGAAGGTACCGTGATGTGCCGATTTTTATTCCGGAGGAAATTGTGTTGTGTATAAGTTAGACAGAGCATGCATGTGACCCAGTACCCATGACATGCGAAAGGTCAGTGAATGCATGTGTTCGCTCCATCAGTCAGTTTCATATTTATCATAAAACGATAATTATTTATGAATATATTTTTAATATACTGATCATATGATGACCGTTTTCAGAACACCACATCAAACACTTTAGTTATAACTCAACATGAATAATAATGTGAAGCTTCAGGTGACTTAAAAAAAGAATAATATTATATGTAATAATATTAGTTTTATTATTATTTTAAATTCTAAATATATAATGTATGTATGTTATTATTTTTCACAAAATGTCTGTATATTAGATGAAGGTTAAAATCAGGCTACTTGCTGTTTCTTCTTTTGTTTCTTTGGCTTTTTAACTCATTGCATTTCATTGATCTTTTCTTCTTCATTGTTGGCTTTGGTTTTTTTTTAACCATATATTTGGTGCTGGTGCCCTATTTTTTCACCTTATTTTCTTCTGGTTTGCATTTTCCTCCTCAGGGTGTGGTGTTCTCAGCGGTTTAGATGTGTGACTTGTGATCTACAACGTGATCATTTTATTTATTGGTTTGTTTGTTTATTTCAGTCTGTGCTGACTTTCTGCATCATTCTGACAGATTTTAATAATTAGAGTCGTATTTAGTTATTTATTTATGGAGATGCATAAGGTCAGCACTGAACTGTCATGTCATTTTCTCCACATCAGACACCTCTGTCTCCCCTCTCCTTTTTTTTTGTCCTCCTTCCCTTCCTCCCTCCTTCTCGTCCTCAGCAGTCCCTCAATGACAAGCGTAGAAAGAATCTCTTTTCCCGCAAGTTCCCTTTCTACAAGAACAAGGAGGCGAGCGAGCAAGAAACAAGCGATGTGGACCGTAAGTACACTGGAAAAAGTGTTCGAATAGGTTAGGATAGGGTGACACCGCACAGGGCCAGCAGGGGACGCCACTACACCGCATACAGCAGCCCTGAACCGAAGCTTTTCATGGTGTTTAATAAAAGGAGTCAAATCAGTCATACTCCTCTGAGACATCAGTGGATGTCGTATGCAGTGGTAGAAGCGCATGTGTGTGTGTGTGTGAGAGAGAGAGAGAGAGAGAGAGAGAGAGAGAGAGTAACCCATTGTGCTCTTGTGGTTGTTTTGGTCTTTCTCTCTATCTCTTGCTAACTGACCAACAGGACAATCCAGATGACACACTATCCAGAGGCCAGAGTAAGTGCAAGACGTTCCAGATGCACATGTTCCTCCTCCTTCTCCTCCTTCACCTTATTGTCTGTCACATCCTTCTGTCTTTGTCACTCTTAGGGCTCATTACCACCAACTCATTCCACTTTTTAGTTTAATCTTGTTCATGGAATTTTTTAAAGAAGCAATATGATGTAATCTCTGTCCAAAGGACCGTTTTTGTTTTGTTTGTTTGGTTTTTTTTTTCTTTTCTTTTTTTTTTCTTGGAACCATGAAAACACAGTCTGTCAGTCAGTGTGTTTACATGTATAACATTTAACTGGATTACTGTAAACATGAACACATGTACATATGTGAAATTGTCTAATAATAGGAGAAATGAGCCTAGATGAGGTGTCAGGTTATCAGATTTCAACATAATGAGTAGTAAAAATGTCATAAATTTTCCAGTAGTGAACTGGATTTTAAAATTTACCAGCCCTTGAAATGCATGTACAAGGCACAAACCTCTGCCAAGCCCTCCAGTCCCCTATATGAACCAATTTGTCAAAGTTCTTTCAAAGTATGACTTTCTTGTCCAAAGCACCTTCTCTGGTAAAAATATGAAAATCCATATATACGAACAGACTATAAGCACCTAGAGAGTGCAAACCAACACCAAGCCACAGTAAAAAAAAAAATGCTGTTATACAAAATCTCGCAATATTAAAGAAGCCTTTAAAAATCCAGAATTTGATCTAAATCATCTCCAAAATTTAATGGAGTCTTCATTGTGCAAGAGTAGCTTCTGGTGTTATTCATATTCCTGCTAACAAACATACAACTGAACTAAAAGCACACGGAGATCACAAACCTCAGCCAAGCCAAAAAAAAATCCCTACCACTAACATAAATAAATAAATAAATAAATAACCTAAGTACACAGCTTCCCCCTGCTGGCAATGTTGTAATAGGACACTTTCAAAAATTGTTGTATCTCAGTGTTAAAGAACCCTTTACAAAATTCCTGGATGTAAAATTTCCGGATCGTCTCAAAACTTTAATGAAGTAGATGAAGGTTCAAAGCTTCGCCTCTGATAGAAATTTAAAGAAAATCCACTCATAACTTTTTGTGTAATCCTTCTAACAAACATAACCTTCTTGGCAGAGGTACTGCTTTTAAACGCATTTAAAGTATAGAACATGAGTTCTGACTGAGATGTGTGCGCAATACTGAACGCTTCCTGACAAAATGAGTCAGTATAATCATATTCTGAATATAATAAAGTATAGAACTATTGTATAGTTGAAGAACTTTATGGTAGACATTAGTGGTACACTTCAGCCTTTCCTTTCACAAATACAGCTCCAGGATGGCGTCAGTGTTAGTTAATCGCCTGAGTTAGGTGTGTTAATGCAGCGAAACACTAAAGTCTGACTGTTTTTGCCTGTACTGTCACCCTGCTGGTGTAGAAGTGGGTTTCCTGTTTACATTTGGGTTTTCTGCTTTGTCTAAGGAAAAAAAGCTGGGGGTCTCCCTGTATCTGTCTTAGTGTGTATTTGTGTGTGTTTTTGGGTTTTCACCATCTGCCTCCTTCCCCGTGTTGTGATTTCAGAGCATGTGACCTCTAATGCCAGTGATAGTGAAAGTAGTTACCGTAAGTTTTCCTTGTATTTTTCCCCACCCCTCCATGTCACCCGCCGTTCTCGTCTGCATGTTTGGCTTTCCTTTTAACATCTCTGATGTTTCCTACTAACACACACTTTATATGTATACATAACACATTCTCACACAAAAGGGATGTTATTCCAACAGTACATTATATTTATTACTGTATGTTTATGTCAATATAACACAATGTTGTGTTATATTTTGTACATGTAAGAAAAATTCTCTGATTCTGAGAAAACAGTACTGTTCATATGAAAGGGTGGGTCCAATTTCCGCTCGGTAGGAAGGGCACTGCAGTGAGGGAAAGTGGCTGAATGTTTGAGAAGGCAGCGCGTGCAAAGCTCAGAGATACCAAACTAAAATCAATCAGCAAGGGCAAAGCCAGCCCCAGGCGAGTCTCCATGGAAACACAGCTTCCCTTTACTCCTGGTCGACAAACCCAGTGAGCGGAGAATCTGAGTCGATCTTACGATCTGTGTTGTGAGATCCAAAACTGTCTCTCCTACAAACTTACACGAGTGATGTCACTCGACCATGAGATCTGTAGAGGAATCAATCATTTTATGAAAAATTTTATGAAAAAGTTGTTTACTAGTGGAGCAATATACATTTATCTATGACGTACTGCACTTTGAGACGGATCTGTCCTTCAAACTCAAAGACGTGTTTGATTATTAACTTGGATTTTCTTCTGCACGTTGCTCAGAGCTCTGATTGTAAGATCGGTTTTATCTTGCATGATGAAAGATACTCAGACATCACTGAACAAATGGTCTTCCTTCATGCGTCAGGTATAACACCCAGATTGAAGCACAGCGACGTGTTGGCGTCATCAGAAGCACGCTGTTTGAGTTTCAGAGCAGACCTCCAGTTACCGGATAGGCATGTTATTTGATTTTGCGTCTCTCTTATCGCTGTTCCTTATAATCATAATCACTAAACACTGCAACATGCAACAGCAGACCACGTGATGCTACTCTACTCTTTCTAACCTCCGTGCCGTGTCTGACTCTCAGGTGGCCAAGAGGAATATTTGCTATCCTATGAGCCCGTGTGTCAACAAGAAGGTAAGAGTACTGACACTTATATGAAGATATTTACATGGAGTGTGATGAACAGAATCTGAAGCTGCTCAGTCAGTCATGAGTGTAGTTAAGTGTTTGTTTATTTCTTTTTCTTTATCTACAGTGAACTACACTCGTCCAGTGATCATCCTGGGGCCGATGAAGGACAGAGTTAATGATGATCTTATCTCCGAGTTCCCTGATAAATTTGGCTCCTGTGTTCCTCGTGAGTCAAAACTGACTTAAAAGGAATATTGTGCAATTTTGAGGCCAGTTTAAACTTCTGCATTAAATACGCTGTATCCTGACATGCACCTCCAAAACAATAACTCTGATTGGTTCACTTGCTAGCATCGCATTTTCTCCTATGCATTTCCCTCTGCTCTTTCTTCTCAGTGAAAATTAGAACTCTACAGAACACAGCAGTATGTTAAAATAATTGTATAAAGTGTGAGACTCTGTACTGACTGTAGTTCATTATATCAGCCAGTTTAATCCTACATCAAATTCTCTAGATTTAAACACTAAAGTGCTTCAAGTTTACTGCAGATACGTTTAAACCCTCCTGCAATTCACTTGGTTTATAATGAAGCACGTCCATTTCCCACAGTAAATTTGTTTCCAAACAGAAATTAGCCTGCATTATTTCCTCTTTAGTTTATAATGCCTCTTAGAGGAGAGACACACCCCAAATGATGCAGAAGTATAAATCAGCCTTTACAATAGAGTCTGCAGCTGAAATCTTTGCTTCAAAACCAGCGATTTAAGGTTCCAACAACATGGGTGCCAGTACTTTGTGTGCTTATTCGTTCTGGATGTACGGCACTCCAAACCGCATTTCTCTCCTTTCGTCTCAGACACGACGCGGCCGAAGCGAGACTACGAAGTGGATGGGCGTGATTACCATTTCGTGTTGTCTCGAGAACAGATGGAGCGAGACATCCAGGATCATAAGTTCATCGAGGCGGGCCAGTACAACAGTCACCTCTATGGCACCAGCGTACAGTCTGTACGCGAAGTAGCTGAAAAAGTATGAAGCAGTACTACAAATACAGCTGTGTAAAAGTAGTAGAGTGTTTATAAAAACGTAAAACACAGGAACATAATCAAAACAGAGTCATGTGACCTAAGCAGTTTTCCAACATGAAGAAATTTTTAATTAATAACGACTAGTAGTCTTGACCTTAATGAAACTAAAACTATGATCTGTTACTAGAGCAACGATAAGAGGCTTTGTTAGGCTGTATCTGAATACTCTCCACAGACTGTTTATGGGTTAAGAACACGTTGGATGAGATCTGTAAGATGATCAAAACTACACTGAGAAGCTTCAAGGTAAAACTTGTTTCTCTTTAATATTCTGACTCTTGTTTCCTCTCATCAGGGTAAACACTGCATACTAGACGTATCGGGCAACGCCATCAAGAGGCTACAGGTTGCTCAGCTCTATCCTATTGCTGTCTTCATCAAACCGAAATCAGTGGAGAATATCATGTAAGTGCCTTGGATTCAACACACACACACACACACACACACACACACACACACACACACACACACACACACACAATCAGCCATAACATTAAAACCACGTCTCTAACTCACCAGGTCATGCATTCCACAAGTCCTCTTGGAGTGTGCTGTAGTGTCTAGCACCAAGCATTTTGCAGCACATCCTTTAATTTCATGGTTCGGACTTGTTTATCAGGCATATCCCACAGAGAGGGCCTTAGGAGGTCAGTTTTCCTCAAACAGTATGGCAGGGCACATTATCACAACATCCTGCTGCTTTTAGGCAACATCTTTACCATAAAGGGATGGATTTGGTTTGCAACAATGTCGTCTCCAAGTAACACATGAATTGTTTAACCAAGAGATTAACAGGAGAGCATTACCCAGAACATCGCACTGTATCCGGTGGTTTGCCTTCTTCACGTAATCCCATCTCTTCCCCGTGAAAAAACACACATATGCACCCAGCTTTCCATATGATGTAAAAATAAATAAATAATTGGGTTCATCAGACCAGCTAACCTTTTTCCACTGCTTCATGGTCCATGATGCCCATTGTCGGCACTTTCTGTGGTGAACAGCCACATATGCATGTCCTGGTACCTTTCTGTCATAACCAGCGTTCAGTTTTTTCAGTAAACTGTGCAGTTCTGTGGGATCAGACCACATAGGCTAGCATTCAATTTACAGGAACATCACTGAGCGCTAGGTGGCTGTAAAACTGTACCTGGTACACCTTTTTTCATTCTTTGTAAGTAGTAGATAGTGTGGTTTCGGTGAATGAAGATGAATTGCCCCGGTTGTTTGGAATGACAATTGCCCATTGTTTCTGCTTCCAGCACTTCAAGAACTGACTGTTCACTTTCGGCATGATATATCCCTCTCTATTAGAGATACGACTGTAATGAGATAATCACTACTACAGGTTATGGTCTGAGTGAAGTTATATATATATGTGCGTGTGTGTGTGTGTGAGATAGAGAGATGAACAGGAGGCTGACTGACGAACAGGGCAGAAAATCATACGACAGAGCCATGAAACTGGAGCAGGAGTTCACCGAGCACTTCACAGGTCAGTCACCTCGCTGTGGAAAAAAGCTAAACCTCTCAACCGCTCAACATCACATCTAGCAGGCGTGGGGCAGCACCTCAGGTCTTAGTAATTAGTGCCCAATAGACACTGTAGCTAATCAGAAAGTGTGTATTTGGCACTTAAACAAAATGTCAGAAATTATTTTATTTATTTATTTTTATTTAATTTATTTATTTTATGTACTGTATTAACCCTGCAAGGGAAATTATTGCCTCTGCATTTAACCCATCCAAAGTGAGCACACACTTTGAGCAGTTGGCTGCTACACACAGAGTCTGTCATGGTTAAAATATGTAATAAATTAGTAAAAGTAATACTAAAAACAAAATGTAAAAATCCAATTTTTGTGTACTTTCATTGTGCTGATGTTCATGTGTAGTATATGTCACAACAATTGTACACCACCTTGCACAAGTGTTGACAGTACCTACACAGTAGCTTAGTGTATTGGATTGGTGGGTAGTCGTATTGATTTTGTTTGTGTGTGTATATGTGTTTCAGCCATCGTCCAGGGAGACACATTGGAAGAAATCTACGATCAAGTCAAGCAAATCATCGAGGAGCAGTCTGGACCATACATATGGGTACTATCCAAGGAGAAATTATGAAGCGCTGTGATGCAAAAGTCTGTTCTCCGTTTTTATGATTTATTTATTATTCTTTTTTTCCCCTTAAAAATTTAATCCCTGGCCCCGGTCTCAGTTCAGAGCGACACTGCAGTAGGTGTCCCACAGGGCTGGATGTGTCGTCCCCTTTTCAGATCTCAACTGCTTCCAGGGGATGCGTTCATGCCCAACCCCAATATCCATTAACAGGACTTTGGAAACGGTACAGTTCCTTAATGTTTAAGGGAGGATACTTTATACAGAAGACGACGTACTGAGCTGGATCTTTTCATTCCCCCCCCTTTTTTGTCCTCATTGTGTATGATGTTGATACAGAGGTTGAATCTCAGGCATTGGAATCATAAAATCTTAGAAAACGAATTACAAAAGCAAAACTTTGCACGTTATAGCTTTAAGAGCATGTCCACTTCCTATTCTTTTTCTTATTTGATGTTTAGTTTTCTCGTTTTGTCATTTCCATGTTCCCATAGTTCCATGTTTCACATTTATCATAGGGTTGCTTTTATTTAATTTTTTTCCATTATACTTTCTAATTTTAAAATGTCTCTTCAGGAGCTTGTCCTTATTTTCCTTTCTTTGATTATGACACATTTGAGTAGGAGCGATCGTCAACATCAAACCTGTCTTTTTTTCCCCTCTATTCTTCCACAGTGTCTTATTGACAGAACATCAGTTTTACTTTGATTTTGACATGTAGGGACGTCTGCCATTCATAAGGAACTGCCATTTTACGAGATGTATGTGTACATCTGTGGCTCCAAACGCTAATGTGTAGCGGAAAGAAAATTTATTGTACAATGAAATCTTAACAGATATTTAACCCTCCATGAACTGCCTATTTTGTTATAATAAAAGTCTATAGTGATCTTTACTTAAGCACTAGTACTGCGGGAATTATTTTCTTTACATTGTAAGACATAAAAGAGAAACATGGAATTTTTTCAAAGAACTATTATATGGATATACAGTATATATATATATTTTCCCTTTTTTTTTGTTGTTGGCCTTCTGTATTTTCTTACACTGATCGACAGGAAATGAGGTATGGCACTGTGAACTCTCTCACGCTGTCTTTACCTCCATCAGTTCTCTGCGTGCTCTGGAGACGTCTTCGGCGAAGTCTGGCGTGGTCCTTTACATTCTTTATCTGTCTCAGACGCTCAAAGTCGAAACGCACCGGGCCGAAACTCCTGGGGTTTTTTGTTTGTTTTTGAGGTCATCCAGAAGAGGGCGCTGCTCTGCTCGTTCTCCCACCTCACCTTCTCTCTGCTTTTTAGGGACACTTTGAGACTGTAAAAGAAATCCATGTAAATAACCTACTGATCTGATTCATTCCACTGATCTGAACAAACCAGAGGAGGAACGGCGAATTTAAAGACAAATAAATCAGTTTCTCATACAGCACCCTGTTGGTGTGAGTTATTTAAATTCTGGATATTCATTCATTTTTCTAAGCCGCTAGATCCTAATTATGAACGTATGGAGGCTGGCGCCCATCTCAGCCGACTGTGGGCGAAGGTGGGATACGCAAGGCATGATAATTATTAGATCATTTATTAAAAAATTACAAATATGGCAGCAGATTTTAAACATTTATTAGTAATATATTCTCTGTATTGACACTGAATCAGGCAACTCAATATTCATGTCTTGTTTTTCTTTAGCAGGAAAAATGTTTCACAAGAAATGTGAGGATAAATTATATTAGCACCATTAATGTGAATGTAGCCACAGAATCTGGAAAACATAGGAATATAAGTGTTGTGGTCTGAATCTGAGGGGTCACTGAAGTCTTATCTGTTGATTTTAACCTGGCACTGAAAACCCACATGGAGTGACAGAAAACAGAGTGATTATCCTCCCAAATGGTTCAGGTTAAAAGTAAACTCCAGGATAAAATGAGCTGAAGAGGGGAAATTGTCTGGAGGATCTGCAATTTCATGGACCACAAGACACACCCCCTGAGATAACAGCCGCACGTTTCTAATCATCGTCTTTGGAACTCAGAAATGTAAGAAACCCCTGCTACGCAATGGCATTTTTACCCTCAATGTTTTAGTAGGTAGCATATGGACACACAAGAAAAACTAAATAAAATGAGTTTTATTAATTTTTTTAAAGTATGATCTGCTCCTAGTGACCATGAATAACTCAGTGTCATTTTGATTAGAGCATTATCCACTTGGAATAATGTTATTTAATCCCCGGATTAATCAGATCGCAGCATTCTGGTGCAATATATACTGCTTGGAATTAAATCTAACAGTAGTAAAATAAGGTAGCCTGTTAGTTCAGAATGTGCTTTTATGTGTACGATGTATAGTAAATCACTGCTACTCTAAAGTATACTGTAAATATTGGGATTATGTCATGAAAGATCCTGCAATCCTTGACCTCAACCCCATTTAATGCCTTTTGGATGAACTGAAATGCCAACTGTACCCTAGACCTCCAGGGCATCAACATTATCTGCACCTGATCTCCTACCTTATACCCGTTCCGCTGAATGAACACGGCCAAATTCCCCAAATCTAGTGGAAAACCCTTCCAGAAGAGTGGAGTTTATTATATGAGGAATTATATGAGGGAAGAAACCTGGAACGAGATGTTCAAAAGCTACACATGGGAGCGATGGTCAGGTCATGGAGGCAAACAAACTTTTGGCTATGTGGTGTATAAGAAATGTGAGCCCAGGTGATGAGTCAGGTCTGGAAAATACAGCTTTAATGAATTCAGGACTTGCAACGAGGTGCAAATATTAATTATACACACAAGATATTCATGACTATTTACAAACATGAGTTTATTGCGGAATCCATTTCCGAAGGCGTGTTCACACAATGTCTTGAGTTCTTGACCCTCCACGCCACTCACTTCTTGTCTTTAATTTGTCGGGACACGTCTTTCATCCCCTCCTTCACCTCATTGATGAAAGTGTCCCGGAATCTCACTCCTTTCTGACTCAGCTCTCCCGAGCGCATCTGGTGCGCAGCGTCCTTCCCGGCGATCTGCGCGCGCCTGATGAGGAAGGCGGTAAGCTGTGCGGCACGCCGGATGGGCCTCGACTCAGCTAGTCTCTCCACCAGCTGGGCGTTGTTTATTAACATGTGTAGGAGCCTCTGTAACACCATGATGGAGCTGTTTAAACACACAATGACGTTTACCGAATACTGAGCACCAGTCACGAATAAAGATAAATATTCGAAAAAACAAAGCTTATAGGTCACATCATGTTTTGCTTCACATTTTCCACACATGCATAGTCGCTGGTTGGCACAAGACAGAAAATGGTGAAGTCTTGCAAAAAAAACAAAAAAAAAACAACAACAACTAAAAACTGATTTCAAACTTGAATAAAGTGACAGAGAGATATTGTGATAAAGTGGTTGTTGGAGAGCTGATCAGCATCACTGATAAAATCTGCCATCATAGACTTAGCAAAAGTACAAATCTGTAGGGATGTAATTATCATCCGCCGTGTGCAGGTTTTAGATCATAGACTTTCACACCATCCCAAGGGTAGGGGACAAACCTTGTGAGCTGTGAGTGTGTGTTTGGTTAAAAAAACCCTACAAGTTGTTGATCTAATGTTACCTCTGCATGCAGACTAGGGTTTTATACCATGCCTGTTTTTTTAACCTTAAAAAAATTATGCTCAATGAATTAAAAGTAAATTATATATATTTTAACATTTTAAACATAGCTTTTTTTTGTAGTTAATCAAAGTAAAGGCAAATTAGTGACTTTTATCTTACACCGGAAATGAGTAACGACAACCCTACATGCAGATGGTGACTTGTGACTTTTAATCATTGTTTAAATCCGGTAACTGTCGGCAAACAAGTAACTTTTTATTTAACCATTTAACCGTGAATCCTCTATTTAACACCACTTGTTTCGTCAAACCTGATAATCGTTTGAATACGAATGAGATTATTTTTGCCACCGGTATCAGGGTAACAAACGACACCTGTCGAGAACCGTTCACTGTAAAAGCTGACTGCGCTCGAAGCTTCCCACGAGTTTTGAGAATCATTCAAGGCTCTCGGTTTGAGGGAAAAAAAATCGACCGTTTATGAGGTTAAAACAACAAAGAATATCGTTCCATTATTCACTCCTGACCCGGAACACAATCCTCATCTTTGATCTGAATTTCCAACCTGAAGGATCAGCTGTTTGTGACGTCACCGATCAACGTGATGCCGTTGTTTTCGTTTGTGAAGGTGAATCTGTGTGTCTGTAATATTAACCTCACCTGTAAAACGGCCAAGGTCTTCTTCCTGCGTTACATCATATCGAGTCTTTCTCAGCACTTCCGGTATCCTTTGGTTTCTGTCGCGTGCTTAACACGCAGATCGGAGGACCCCGTATAGGTGACTAAGCATATGCCTGATTCCGAGCAGGGTTTTTTTTTTTTAGCTTTTTAAAAATAGCCTAAGAAAGAGTTACCTGGATTAGTTACTGTTTTGTTTACATAAATGTAATAATTTATAAACTACAGACCAAAGTAGACGAAATAAAGCGAATTTTAATTAAATATATAGATCATACCTAAAGTACTAAGGTAAACAGACTAGGAACAGAAGACAGAAGGTGTTGAAGGAGGCAAAAAACAAACAAACAAACAAAAAAGATCAGTCAGAATTTACTGGTTACAAAAGACTTTGGAATGTGGAAACTTGCGTAGTAAATTAGGCAAAGTTAAACTATTACAAAGACAATCTCATAATGAACAAAAACAATCTATCTACATATCTATCCCAAAAGCTTTGACATTTGTGCAAACAATTAGGCTCTACCAAGTGTCAAAGGTCAAACTGTGTACTGTGAGTGTCGATGAAGTACTGAAGATGCTTAGAACATTGGATAGGTCTAAGGCCGCAGGTCTGGATAACATTCCTGCTCATTTTGTGGTTAATGCTGCGGAACTTATAGCTCCAAGTATCACTCACGTAATTAATACTTCAATTCAAACGGGCAAGTTTACCAAAGACCCCCAGTGCAGCTAACTGGGTTATCAAATGCAGGCCATGTCTCTCACTGTCTGTGGTGGAAGGCATGTAAAAGAACCATTGCTGATTGTCGTCAAGAGTAGCTGCATAGCCGTCAGTGTGTTTCTGCCCTGCGATGGCCTGGCGAGCTAATGCATTTGATAGAGTTAATCATAAAATGTTATTGTGTAAACAAAAAGCTATTGGATGCTGTGACAACATTGTTGATTGGATGTGTTCATATTAACTGGTAGAGAACATAGAGTGAATATAAACGGAGTTATGTCAGAAGCAGCAGAAATATCGTGTGGTGTACCTCAAGGAAGCATACTTGGACCATTACTGTTTTTAATTTACGTGAATGACATGAAATCGGCCATCAACTCTGAGCTTTTGTTATATGCAGATGATTCTGCTCTCTTAGTGTCCAGTAAAGACGTTCATGTTATAGAACAATCACCGAGCAGCGAGCTATCAAAGGTATATGACTGGCTAGTTGATGATAAATTGTCTCTTCATCTGGGTGAAACAGAATCCATCTTGTTTAGCTCAGAATGAAAACCCAATAAAGATTTTGATGTTAAGTGCAATGGGACTCAAATTCTTCCAAAAATGAGAACAAAATATCTTGGCGGTATTATTGATAATCATATTTCAGGAGAAGATATGGCTAGATTGGTTTTCCAAAAAGTCAGTTCTATAACTACAATTCTGGCCCTTAAACCAAATTCCTAGATAAAGAGACGATGAAGTTGTTAGCTTGCGCTGTCACTTTGACTACTCGAGTTCATCTTGGTAAAGAGGTCTTATACAAAATGAAACCTAAACCACAAAATTGTCAAAATGAACTTATCCGAGTTGTTTTGAAACTTCATCCCT
>JAOUQZ010000022.1:2220830-2243076 GCA_028564935.1 Neosilurus hyrtlii
GAGTCGGCTGAGATGGGCGCCAGCCTCCCCGCGACCCTAATTAGGATTAAGCGGTTCAGAAAATGACATGACATAAAGTGTTGGTGCAGAGATCAGTGTTCATAAGCAAAAACATGTGAAAGAGAAAATAGCATGAGCCTATTATATATACTGTATAATATATTATGTTATACATTTATTATATTACATTATGATATTGTATTATATTATTATTATAATATAAAATACAGTAAGCTTTATTCTTTATCTAACTTTCATATGTGTCCGCAGTTCATCAGGGAGCCATATTTCTTCTCAACAGATCATGGAGGATAATGTAAGTCAACAGGAATTGATAATGTCTGATTTGGATGAGGAAGCTGAGGGGAACAGGCTCGAAGAGAGTGCAACTAATCACGTTCATCATTCCTTCATCAAATCAAGCCGGCATGCTCTCAGAAACATCTGCTTCTTGGTTACGGCTGCACTTTTATTGTTTGCTTTTGGTACGAAATTTCATCAGAGGTCACTCCTTTAAAATATGTTTTAGGTGATAGTTTAGGAAGGTCCTGGGTTCGAGTCCCAGTCCCGGCGAGAACTTTTCTGCATTGAGTTTGCATGTTCTCCCTGTGCTTGCGTTGGTTTCCTCCAGCTACTACAGTTTCTTCCAGCTACTACAGTTGTTAGGCTGTTCCAAATTGCCCCTAGGTGTGAGTGTGAATGGTTGTATGTGTATTGCCCCCTGGGCTGGTTGGAAATGTATTTATTTTGCAAAAAAAAATTTGAATGGGCATAAAACTCACCGAATGTTGATCAGATACTGTGTGTGTACAATAAGGAACAAAATTTCCATTTTAAAGTAAAGGCTGTGAAGGTCTGTGGTTGGGATGTCCCAGGGTAGAATAAAATATAAATAAATAGGTGATGATCAGCAAAATGGTCATGGGTTTGCGTCCCGGGCACAATGTTTCTGTGTGGAGTTTGCATGTTCTCCCTGTGCTTGCATGGGTTTCCCCCAGGTACTCCGCTTTCCTCCCACAGTCCAAAGACATGCACATTAGGCTAACCGGCTGTTCCAAATTGCCCCTTGGGGTGTGATTGTGAATGGTTGAGTGTGTTGGCCCTGTGATGGTCTGGCTAAGATCCCAGTATCTCCAACAGTATGATGTCACATACACAAGAGTGTGTAGGTCATGTGAAACATTGGGGGGACAGCATGACAGAGGGACACTGGTGGAGCACCACTATGTGGTCTACCCTTTACATGGGACATCCCACAGTAAAAGAATTTGGGGACACTGCACCAATGCCCTTTAACTGATTTGCTTTAACTGGAAAAATGGAGGTGTTCTAAACTTTTGACCGGTAGTGTATGTTGGAGGAATGGCAAATAAATGGTAACAGTGAATTTTTCTTGTGCTCTTGTTCTTGGGCCAGGTGAAGTTCTTGAGTGTTCCTGGGTTCTGTACTCGTGCTGTTTGACAAATGGCTCAGTTTTATTTTTGGGCTTTAAGAGATGGAAATAACCTTGTGCTCCTGATTTTGTTTTCCAGGATTCCTCATTGGCTATGTTGCTAATACAAAGAGAGCTGGAGAGAATGGTGCTCAGAGCTTTGTGGAGCCTCCTTCCTCGGAAGATGTGCTTCAGACAGAAACAATCTTTGACTGGCACAATATTACATCCTTGTTAAAAAATAAACTGACCACAAGCAGCATTGAAAACAGTCTTAAGTACGTTTACACAAATTTTGAATGCGTCTAGACAAATAATTAACCCGTGCTTCAATGCCAGGGTCTGGATCCAATTTTTTTAACATATGAGTGGTCTAAAGTAAAACTATTCAGACTTGTGTGTGAAAAGCTACAAGTTTTGATTCTAACCAGATACAACTAATGAAAGGTTCTGGGTTACTGAATAGAGACTCTTTCTTTTTCTTGGTCTTATTCAGTGCATTCTCCAGTACCAGTCATCAGGCAGGATCTCCAGGAGACGAGGAGCTCAGCAGTGAAATGTGGAAAAAATTCACTGATTTTGGAATGAGCCCTTGGACTGATTCACACTTTGTTAAGATTCACGTTCGTCCAACAAAGGGCTCCAACACGGTGACCTTCCGTAATGAAACATTTTCCGAACCTGGATATTTGGCCTACAGTCCAACTGGAACAGCACAGGTTTGTACTGGTTACGTTCAATCTGAATAGTTCCTTTAAGGACAGTGAGGGCTTATTTATTTAATTATTTACTTACAGGGTGCAGTTCTGTACGCACATTACGGACAAACACAGGACTTTAAGTCCCTGCGAGACTTAAATATAACTTCAAAAGGGAGGATCATCCTGATCAGAGCTGGAAAAATAAGTTTTGCTGAAAAGGTTGGATCAATTTAACATATTCATGGTGTCTTGTTTAAAATTTAATCTGTGTGTTCAAATGTGTAGCTTTGTTTAACTTGCAGGTTGCTAATGCTGCCAGTGTGAACGCAAGTGCGGTGCTGATCTATCCAGATCCTGCTGACTACTGGTTTGATCAAGAAACTGATCTGTTTGGTCATGTATGTACCAGTCCTAAAGTTACTTCAAATTAATTTGTGTATCTGGGGAATTAAAGACATTATCTTTAGTGGATGATACATGAATTAAATGATGGACACTCACAGTTTGTTACAACCACTTGGATCAGGCGGTGTCATCCTCACACTTTACAACATAAAAATAAACCATAAATATCTAATTGCTGTGTAGCGAGCGCAGCTATCAGAACAGCAACACTAATTGTGCTTTCCTGCCTGACTTGATTTATGTGGTAGCGCATTTGCAGCATGATTATAGGAAGGTTGAGCTGTTGCGAGACCCACTTTGGTTGGCCCTTCCAGAATTCCATGGGTGACTGGATTTATGTGGCAGCGCATGTGCGGCAGTTTCTAGAGTTCTTGCAATCGTCGCCACCACCTTCCATGCAGGAAGAAACGGGCCTGGAGAGATAAACTAAACGCGTACAAGCGGACTATAGAGCTGTGGATTAACTGCCCCTCACAGTACTCCACTTTTCTATGAGAACTTCTAGTTTTATTTTCCTTTTCTTTATGTTTACGTGTAGTATATACTAAAACTCTGAATGAGTTAAGAAAGACTCCATTACTGTTCCTGTGAAATATGGAAATATATACTATGACTACATGGGCACTTATAGAGCGCAAGGTAACTCCGCCAGGTACAAATGGATTATGGTGACAAGTGCACTAAACCTGAAAAATCTGGCTAAGACTGGAGGTTTTTATAACTTGGCATAGTTATAATGAAATGTCTCCCCCCAGTGGACATCTGACGAACATTTTGCGGCATGTTAAAGAATAAGGATTCTCCCAAACATGATTTCCTGAACTGATCACTGTCAACATTTATTGGTTTGTTACACCACACCCTACACTAGAAAAAAAAACCTTAAAAACCGTTAATAACATGTTGAGTTATATTGCACACAAACAAACAGACAAAGTAACAAACCAACACAGGTGAAGAAGTAACCTCCTAGCAGAGGTTGAATTTTCTTTATATGTTGCACTGTAATATATTCTAAAACAGAAGTGCTTCAGGCTTGGTGGATGTCGCTGAACTGAGTAAACTCTTTGATGTTCTGTCTCAGGGAGTATTGAACTCACTGAGATCTATACATCTTCCCGCCTACAGTACCAATCAAACTTTGAATGAGTAGGTGTGTCCAAAGTCTTGCCTGGTATTGTTCCTTTTTTTTGAAAGGTGTGAAAACCCTCTGGAGAACTCTAAGGAAATCCATGTGAACACTGGGACACCATGTAAAATTTCTCACTTACATTAAACCAAGGTTTGAATCGATTATGGACAGTGAGGGGACAAAGCTACCTATCTCAGCTGACACTGGGCGAAGGTGGGGCACACCCTGAACAGCTCACCTGTCTATCATAGAGCTGCACACACATCCATCCACACTCACAGTCACACCTGTGTTAGCCTAATGTGCATGTCTTTGGACTGTGGGAGGAAACTGGAGTACCCGGAGGAAACCCATGCAAGCACAGGGAGAACATGCAAACTCCACACAGAAACGCCCTCACTGAGCCCAGGATTGAACCCAGGACCTTCTTGCTGTGAGACAGACGTGCTAACCATGACACCACCATCATTTCTTTGTAAGGTTCTTTAGCTCTTCACATTGACATCAGGTCTTTTTTACACAGGTCCATCTTGGCTCTGGTGATCCATTCACTCCAGGTTTCCCATCTTCCAACCATACCCAGTTTCCTCCATCTAAATCCTCAGGCTTGCCAAACATACCCGCCCAGACCATCAGAGCCAGTACCGCTGCAGCGATCATGAGGTAAAGCGAGCATTGTTGATTCAGTTCTCAGTTCCACAGAAATATCCTTCAGTTCTTGTGCTACACCATGACTAGATTATGATCTTCAGGAAAATGGGAGGTCACGAGCCACCTCCTGATTGGTCTAGTGGTGGTCTGCGAGATGTGAGATACAAGCTTGGTGGTGATGATGACGTTGTCTATGTGGAAGTTAGCAATGCTCTCACTGTGACAAAGATCTTCAACATGTTTGGAGTCATCAAGGGTTTCATAGATCCAGGTACATAGTAATTCTAGATTCCAGAAACAAATACCTCTACACCGAACGTCTTCATCCACCACAAGCTGTCTAGTGGAAGGAATAAACACCATTCTTCCAAAAGATCTTGCTTCAGTTTTGTGTTTTGATGTTGCCAGTGGATATCACTGTTGAACACAACACTAAACTCTCAGGTGTCTTCATATAACTCATCTTTATCTTCTGGTTTAGATCGTTATGTGGTGGTTGGAGCTCAGAGAGATGCCTGGGGTCCTGGATTTGCTAAGTCTACGGTTGGCACTAGTTTGTTGGTTGAATTAGCCAGAGTCATCACCGACATGATCAAAGAAAGTGAGTCAGTGTATTTTTTTTTTTAATTAGTCCATATCAAACGTCCATTATTATATTAGTGACTTCACAGAGTCAGCATACTGGTCTCTATAAACTTCTACTTATTATTTATTCAAACATTTGTGTAGATTCCATAAGGGAATGGGGTGCTCTTAAGACCATAGCAACCACCTAGCAACACCTTAATGACCACTTGGGAGAATGGCCTAGCAACACACTAGTTACCAAATGAATACCTTAGCAACACATAGCCAAGCATTTGAAATTTCATAGCAATGACCAAGCAACTACAAAGCAATATCATACCAAGCACTATAAATACAATATCACCTGCCTAGCAACCACCTAGCAACTCTCTAGCAATCACATGATATACAATATCAATTATTTTAAATTTCATAGCAGCTGCGTAGCAACTCCCTGGCATCCACCTTCAACTCCCCAGCAAGCACCTGGGATACCATAGTAATGACCTAGCAACACACATAACAACACACTAGTAACCAACTTCCAAGATCCTGAGTTACCATACCAACGAATTTGAATACCACAGCATCTGCTGAGCAACCACCTAGAAACTTCCTGGCAAGCACCTGGGAATACCATAGCAATGACTTAGCAACACACTAGCAGCCACCTAGCAGCTCTCTAGCAAGCACTTGAAATACCATACCAATGGTTATGAGGAACATAGCAATTTCCTAGCAGGTCCTAATAATGTAACAATCACTGAGCGGACACCTGAGAAACAATAGTAATGACTTCTCAACCACCTAGCATCTCCTTAGCATCAACCTGTGATTCCATAGCAACCATCTTGCAACCCCGTTTAAACACCACGGCATTCACTTTGAGTACAGCAGCATCTGCCTAGCAACCTCTTAGCAAGACCCTAACAATGACTTGTATACAGTAAAGCAGTAAAAACCTAGCCTAGCTACATAGCAAGCACCGTTTCCAATATATATATATATATATATATATGGCTTAACAACCTCCTTGAATACCAAAGTAACTGCCTAGCAACACCATAGCAACCACCTAGCAGTAACCTGACATACCATAGCTACTGTATTACCTAGTAACCACTTGAAATACCATAGCAATCACCTAAAACAACATAACAATCAGTTTGCATTTTAGCCTTAATAGGATTTTAAATTTAAAATTCTTTAAATCTTCAAAAATCTTTAGCCAACACAAAGTTATTCATTCATTCAATTAATTATTTATTTTATGATGTTTTTTGTTTTTTTTAATAAGATGGATTCAAGCCCAGGAGGAGCATCATTTTTGCAAGCTGGTCTGCTGGAGAATACGGGGCTGTTGGCGCCACCGAGTGGCTGGAGGTTGGAATTACATCCTGTGTGAATGTGCTAAAAGAACCAAGCTGGGCTCATTGTGTCTATTTAACTGATCCTATTCCATGTTTTGGCACCAACAGGGCTGTTTATCTTTTCTGAATATGAAAGCTTTCTCCTACATCAGCCTGGATGGAGTTGTCACAGGTATAATTATTTTAACAACAATAACAACAAAATAAATAAATAAATAAAACACGCCAACATTCAATTCTCGACCTCGTACTCATCCCTTCAATCATTTTAACAGGTTCTTCTTTCAAAGCAAGCGCAAGCCCGCTGATGTACAACTTGATAGAAAGTACTTTGAAAGAGGTGAGTGTTTCCCTGCAACGTTATAAGTTCTTTTAATGTGGTAGGAAACTAATTCCCTGGTTTTGTTGCAGGTGTCTTCCCCCAGTGACCCTCACAGGAGTTTGTTTTCTCAGGTGGTTGGGAAAAACCACGAGGTGGCTGAGTATGTACAGTATATCTTTCACTTATTACACCTAGGGCCTATTTGGAGTACACCCTAGGTGTGATTGTGAGTGTGAATGTGAATGGTTATGTGTGTGTTGCACTGCGATGGTCTGGCGAGCTGTTCAGGGTGTACCCCACCTTCGCCCACTGTCAGCTGAGATAGCCTCCAACCTCCATGTGACCCTAATAGGAGTAAGTGGTTTGACGATTTAAAGAATAGATGTGTGTGTGTGTTGCTTATTAAATAAAGTGCTCCCTGGAGTAGTCAGAATTTTATGGTAAATCGGAGGAAACCGGAGAACCCTGCAGGCTCAGATATCTAATGTGACCGTAAGCCGAGTTTAGGATCGATGATGTCATGGATTCGAATTTGGATCTTATTTCTGTAGGATAGAGCTGATAACGATGGATAACCCCGCCTACCCCTTCCAGACCGTCTCCGGTATTCCATCAGTCTCCTTCCAGTTTACTGACGTAAGTAACACGGTTATTGTAGGACACTTAATAATGCTGTACTAGGGCTCTGTCACAAAGTCCCACCACCGTGTCACCTGACCTACACACTCTGTGATGATGTCACAGAGAAGAGCGCTACCACCCTGGGACCTCCCACCCCCAGAACTTTATACTGCTTCTGATTAGAGTAAAGAATGATTCCTGTACGATTGTATTTCTGGACCAATAAGGAGTCTCTTTCTTCTCTTTCAGAATAAGCAGTATCCATACTTTGGTACCGTGCTGGACACCAGACAGAATCTGGAAGCTAAAATGTCTACGAAGTTGCTTGTGGTGGCCAAGGCAGCGGGGGAGATCGCAGGGATGATGGCTCTTCGGCTTGTTCATGACCACCTGCTCAGACTGGACGTGCAGAGGTACAAGAACGTCATGCGTTTGCAGATGGGAAAAATCAACAGAGAGGTGACGCGTCTGCAAAAGGTAAGGCTTCGGAATCACAGACACACCGAAAAACTACTTTGCACATCGTTTCTCCTTGTCGTGTGACGGAATTCTGTACTTGGAACAATTTCATCACATCTTGGTCTGAAGGCTTTTTAGTGGCGATCTAATCAAAGTCTGTCTAATATCATTCCTGCTGGTCTGAAGATGGGTAGCAACAAGGTTGTGTGCTGGCATGGGTTTCCTCTGTGTACTCTGGTTTCTTCCCGCAGTCCAAAAAACATGCACATTAGGCTGATTGACTGGTTACAGTTGTCCCTAGGTGTGATTGTGAGTGTGAATGTGAATGGTTATGTGTGTGTTGCACTGTGATGGTCTGGCAAGCTGTTCAGGGTGTACCCCACCTTCGCCCACTGTCAGCTGAGATAGCCTCCAACCTCCATGTGACCCTAATAGGAGTAAGTGGTTTGACGATTTAAAGAATAAATGTGTGTGTGTGTTGCTTATTAAATAAAGTGTTCCCTGGATCATGAATCCCTGATAATCCCTATAAATGAAGTGATCATGAATCCACAGGATTAAAATGGATTATAGAACATAATCAGAATGTGGTCTGAGAATGATCTAGAAAATGTCCTTCACTCGCATGTATGTGTTCTTAAATTTCCAGGCCGGTCAGCTTACAGAGCGCGTTCAGACGCAGTGGTTGATTTCAGCTTGCGGTGCATACAGCCGTGCTTCTAGCCAACTCGCCTACATGATGGAAAACAGTGACCTTGATAACCTGCAGCAGTGTCGCTTCATCAATGACCAAATCATGGGGGTAAATCAAAGCTCGTTGTGATTGTATCAGTACCAGCTCTGTAGACAAAATGAAAACAAGCCACGATGTGTCTTTTCTCTGTGTGTCTGCAGGTGGAGAGGAATCTGCTGTCTCCCTATGTGTCTCCCCGTGACGCTCCGTTCAGACACATTTTGCTTGGGTCTGGATCACACACTCTGGGAGCTGTGTTCACACACCTGGCCTCGATACAGAACGGTACCACCAGCGTCAACGTGATCAGACTGAATAATCAGATCGCTGTGGCCGCCTGGGTGATCCAGAGCTGTGCCGGTGCACTAGCAGGGAACGTGTGGGACATGGAAAATGATACTGACTAAAACATTTACACTGGATTGCACTGTTACTCTGCATAAGGTGTCAGAGACATTGTATAAATAAACAGACGTTGATCAGACCGCCTTAAAGGCTTTACATTGTGCTGTATTTCAGCCCTTTGCTGCGCTTTACCTGGACGTGAGCCGATAATGTGATAATCAAAAAAATAAGTCATCCCTTTTTGTACTGTCTTGTTTTTTGTACTGTGGGAGGAAACCGGAGTACCCGGAGGAAACCCACGCAAGCACTGGGAGAACGCCCTCGCTGAGCCCAGGACTCGAACCCAGGACCTTCTTACTTCGAGGTGGACATTCTAACCACTTTTCAGATAGGAATGACACTGCAGACTCCTTATATAATTTTTAATAAACATTTTCATTTTATCACTCTGGAAACACCTTTTTTCCTCTGATTTCTCTGCTATGCCATTTCCTTTGCATTTTATTAAAGATTCTGTTATAGAAAATCAATCAGCTTGTAATCAATTAAAATCTCCAACGAGGATTCGACAGAGCTGTGGTACAAAATAAAAAAGAGAAAATATATTTTTAAAAATACTGTTGAAGTGTCATGTGTCCTGTGTCATTTCCACTAACAGCCACAAGGAGGCAGTACAGAGCAGCAGCTCTAGCGTTCACTCACAAGTGTCCAGGAAAAAAATCCAAGAGATTTTATGTACATTTTGGGCTTCTTCTTCTTCTTTTTTTAATTAGTAATCGTGAATTTAATAATAATAATGTAGCCATGGACTATTTTCTGAAAAGGGATATCTCATAAAGGCTAAATATGTACACTAGATTAAAAAACAGTCATTAAAACTAAAAGATGCACCTGTTTAACATGCTACTGTAAATTTATTTACAATAAATTACACAAATAAAAAAGTATAACCGCAAAATATTTGGATAAGGAATCTTAAATTGTTATGAAGAAAAAAAAATATGTCGCAGCCCCTTTAAGAGTGGAGTCATTAATCAAGGTTGCCAGATTACTCTACTTTCACCACGCCAGTTTATTTTTGAAAACAATGGGGGAAAAAAACCGTCATATTTTTACTTTTTCTCTTAAAAATAAATAATATCACACGTTTCAAAATTAGCTATTTTACACGGATGTTTGTGGATTGTTTTTAAATAAACTAAGAAATTAAGGATTTACGAAGAACACGGCAACCCATCTGCCAATAGAAGCGTGTGCTCGTGGAGCAGAGAGAGAGAGAGAGAGAGAGAGAGAGAGAGAGAGGCGCGGAATGGAGCAATGCGGCGGACAAAGTGAGACTAACGTGCAAAACGACAAAGAAATAAATGCACACCACGTTACATATCAAGTACAAAAGCCGATAACTTTATTTTATGTTAAATTAAAGTGATCACAAACGAGAAAACTGGGAAAGTTGCTCCGAGAAACGCCGCTGTGGATGAACTGACAGGTAAGGAATCAGTCCTGATGCCTCGACGGCGACTTTCTTCATGTTGTATTGAATTAAAAACAACTTTTATTTACTAAATCCACCTGACAAGCTCAGCAATAGAAGAGAAAGTTCATTTGTAAGGTAAAAATGCTGCTTGGGTTATCAGGTTCAGTCCTGTCAAATCAGCCTGACACACGGTGGCGGCTCTGTTTCCATCCGCGGCCTCCTGTACTAGGCAGTGCGCCACACTAGCATGTTTCAGTGTTCAGACCTAGTGCTCACTAAGATGCTTTGTGGTTTGGGACGAGGCCTGTTTTCACCTACGCGAGCGAAGCTAAATGGCGCGAAATCTCAGTCAGGGATCAGTTTGATAGCAAAAAAAAGTATGTAAAGTGTATAATAATCAATATTTCACAAACAAATTAACATACATGAAGCCCCAGAATACCTGTTATAACCAGTGGACGCGTCCTATATTCATTTAAGTCCCTATTTAAGTGCACTAAATAGGTGTATCCTAGCAACGGTAATGAATTTCTTCTCGTACACGGCTAACACTTCACATTAGTCTAAAGATTAAATATTAAAGTCAAACTTTACTATCAAACACACAAGGTGTAGCTGTACTGCGATATTATTGCTGTATTCAATGGTTTTGGTTTAAATTTGTTGGGAAGTGCTGTGTGTATGTTGTTCCTCTGAGAAGTTGTCCGTGATGACGTCACAACGTGCCCATTACTGTTGTTATGGTAATGTTATGGAGTCCAGTAGGTGTAGCTAAGTGATTTGTTTCAGCGACCTTCATACCCCGGGAACAGGTGGCAGATAAGTCTAACAGCAGCGGTTTGTTTTGTTAGATGACGTGTCTTAATTAACGATACAAAAATCGTGTAAATTGTTTGGTTGGCGGATGTAAATACATCCACGGCTTGTTTTGACCGATACACACTGCGGTTTTTAAAGCCGGCTGAGAAACTTGAGTGTTTTCCGAGCATTCCCGAGTACGCTCACATTGGAGACGAAGTTGGTCACGTGACGATGTGACGTAGATTCCAGATAACGACAGACTAGCTTCGCTACATTAAAATGGCCGCCTGCGATAGAGAAGCTTCTCCGTCTTTTAGCGGTCGGAGTGAAGACTTAAAACAATTATTCAGCCCCCGACGTACTTTACATCGGATGGTGATGAAAGTGTCGATGGGGGATTAAACTATTTGCAGGCCTCGGTTATAGAACCGTATCGGTTCGAGCCGGTAGCCCCTCCACAGGCTGCAGTTGCTAACAACGTGAAACTCCCAGTCGAGCTCATGGGTGCAAATGATGGCCGTGAAAATCGTGCCAACAACTTTGACTGGTAAGAATTACTTCTATGTTCCGTCCGGAATTAATCACAAGCATCTAACGTTAGCGTTATTCATTAATTATTCCTACAAACGTGACAAAACCAGAGGCTACATCAGCACTGTACTAGTAATAGTATTGGTACATGTAATGTGTGTGTATTACACACACACACACACACACACACACACACACACACACACACACACACACACACACATCTACTACTAGTATGAGGGCCGATTAAACTGAGCTATACATAATTAAAAGTAAACGCACCCTTCTAAAATTCAGAGAATTCTGGGTACTGCATTTCCTCGTGGATTCCACAAATCGTTTCCACTTCGCGGATATTACAGGGTCAGGCGGCCACCGATAGAGAGAGAGACGACTCGGTGGGGGTTGTAACTGTTCTCCGAGTGGTTATTGCTAAACCCGCCAACAACGCAAGATGTCACCACTTCGAACGAATCGCTTCCGCACTGAAGTGCTTTCTGTAAGTGACGTCAGCAGTCAGTTTCGGCAGAAAATGCAGACAAGAGCGTTTTCGGAAGTATTCGGAGAGAGAGAAGTTTAAAGTGTCCCAGTTCATTAAAGGGGACAATGTGAGTACAGTACGACCCGGGTGCACGCTAGTACTAGCACTGTTATTATTTTAAGCTTAAGACACGTCTTTTAATGGAGATTTGTGGGCGTGGTTAAATGCAAATGTACTGTCAGCATACTTGGTAATTTATGAATGATTGTGAGAGCGATTAAAAGAAATCAGTAAAAAAAGATTCTCAAAAGGTCATTTAATTATTAACTTAACTTTACCCGAAATGAGATTTTTTTTTTTTTGGCTTCATTTTTTTTTTTTTTACCTTGATGAGATTTTTGTGATACGATGTGATGAAATCACTACACAGAAACTTCACACCTTTAATTAAATTTAAAATAAAATAAAAAACACATTGAACAAGTCTGAACCTCGCTCTCCGTTTCACACACAGTTCCTGTTTCAAATGAAAAGAAAAGACGTGCTAATCTAATCGCGCGATTCTCCCTGCAGAACTGAAATAAAAAAACAGTTTCCTGTTTATCTCGTGGGTGGATGTGTGTGAGTGTGTCAGTACACAAACATATGTTCACAGGTAGGCTTTCTCCCAATTTATCTGCTCAGTTATTTATTCATTCACTCATTTTCTAAGCCGCTTAATCCTAAGCGTAATCCTAAGTCCTAACTCTGGGGACGGGGTACACCCTGGACAGCTCGCCAAGCCATCGCAGGGCCAACGAACACACAACCATTTACACTCACTCTGGAAATTTGGAACAGCCAATTAGCCTACTGTGCATGTTTTTGGGCTGTGGGAGGAAACCGGAGTACCCAGTATTCCCAGTACCAATGTAAGTGGGAATGTGTAAGGACTGTGTGCATGTGTTCTGTGGTTTCCCTTTTCGGTACCTGCAGGATTCACCTAAAGGGAAACCCCAGTATGGATGGATGTACACCGCCCTCGTCCACCACTAGATGGCGCTGTACTGGGGAGCCTGGATGTGTGCAACATTTTGGTGCCGTCAAAACTATTTTAGTCGTGTTCTTAATAAACAAACATTCTGTTTTTACTTTGTCACATTGCTCACATAACGTTTTGTGCAACCGACCAAGTTCTAACCTTTCAGCAACGTTGTAGTAACGCTGCACAGCGTTGTGTGTTAGCTGGGATGTTACACTCACCCTCCAGAACTAAAGCCACAAAAACAATCTGTCCTTTTGGCACCAGCGTTAAATCAGCTTCACATCGGAATTGACTAAAGCTTTACGCTGACGTCAAAACCAAATCATAATGCCAAAATCATGCCATGTTAACCCCCCCAACCCAAAAATAACTTAACAATTAAATAAATTAAAATTAATTAAATTAAAAAATTAATTAAAATCCCAATGCAGTCTAACATCATCACAAGTGTGTCACTGGACACGTACAGTGTGTTATGTGATGATGAAATCAATGTTGAACAAAGCCTCCGTTCTCACTGAATACAACGAGCCTCAGCTGCCATGAAGAACTTATATAAGTGTCATAAAAGATTCTGAACCATTCAGAACCATTACAGGCTCGGTATCGCCAAAATCGGAACGCCAAACGTGCACAATTATCTTCAAAATCCAATTTGGAATTTGAGACACATTAAGATCCGAGCACGGGAGAGCGCTACTAAAAACACGGTGAAGCAGCATGCTCGGAAAAATGGACCCAGGAGGGGCGTCTGTTCTTTTCTTTGGTTCCTCTTTCCTTTCTTTCTTTTTTTTAACAGGAAGAAGAGCGTCCCTAAAGGATCCGGAAATAGTGACACCAGACCTGTTTCCATACAGCTTTTAGTATGCGCTCATTAACTTCCCATTTCTAATTGCTTACACACTATTTCGATGAGGAAATGGAGGGGTTAAGTCAACAGGGTTGCCAGATCTAATTTAAATAAGTAATGAACTGGCTTTGGGTTGGAACTGAGTTTGGAATAGGTTTGAATAAGTATTTGACTGGGTTTGGGTTCTGAATAAGTACAGAACTGGGTCTGGGTTAGTTCTGAATAAGTACAGAACTGGGTCTTGGTTAGAACTGAATAAGTACAGAACTGGAACTTAGTTAGAACTGAATAAGTACAGAACTGGGTCTCGGTTAGTTCTGAATAAGTACAGAACTGGGTCTGGGTTAGATCTGAATAAGTACAGAACTGGGTCTGGGTTAGATCTGAATAAGTACAGAACTGGGTTTGGGTTAGATCTGAATAAGTACAGAACTGGAACTTGGTTAGAACTGAATAAGTACAGAACTGGGTCTCGGTTAGTTCTGAATAAGTACAGAACTGGGTCTGGGTTAGATCTGAATAAGTACAGAACTGGGTCTGGGTTAGTTCTGAAGAAGTACAGAACTGGGTTTTGGTTACTACCTACTGCCTTCCACCTGTATGTATCTTTACTCAGCTCAGTGAGCTACATGGTTGGGAAGCCAATGAAATTCTGTATAGTTTTTATTCACACCACACTCTCCTGCTCATAAGTGCTGTGCATTTCTGGGCCGTAAGGAGAAGTGGAGAAGAGTGTGTGACGAAACAGGGCCCATATCCATATGCCCAGTTGGGGCAGCCGTAGCCTAACAGATCGAGAAGCAGCTTTGGGACTGAAGGGTCTCTGGTTCGATTCCTGAACCAGCAGGATAAATGTGTGGTGGTGGGGGAGTGAGCTGCACCTTCCCTTCCTCCACCTTCATGGCTGAAGTGCCCTTGAGCAACGCACCGAACCCCCAGCTGCTCTCCGGCCGCCCTAATGTGTGTGGCAGCCCACTGCTCCGAGTGTGTGTGCTCACTGTTTATGTGTGTGTGCTCACTTTGGATGGCTTGATGCAGAGGCAATAACTTCCCTTGCAGGATTAATACAGTATAGCAAAATAAAAAAAATTAATCAAAAATAAATTTCAAAATGCTTGAGGCTAAGTTCTTCCAAATGACTGTCAGAAGAACAGCTCTGCCTCAGAGCATTTTAATCTACAGCATGAGGTATAAAAACAACATGTGGCACAAAGTGCCTTGTATCAGAGTAATGGCCTTATGATTGTTATGAATTTTATAGCAAGTCCTGATTTTACTGAGATGCAGAAGTGCCTGAATCGTTACTGGAAGCATGGATCGTAAAACCAAATCATATGACATCACCACAATTGTTTAGCTAACATGGTGAACATCTTAGAGCATTCGCAAGCTGTTTAATAGCACGGATCCTTATAAGGTAACTTGTTACTGATTCATCTAGCCACTAATTTAATCAGCCATTTTAACTTTAGCTAACAAGTTAGCAGTTTCACCATTACCTCACTGTTGCATTTAGGGCCCTGACAAACGACTGGTGTTAAACTATTACGCTGTGCTATTAAACTAGCATTCTATGCTAATCAGAGTATGAAGCAGATTGTGGTGATGTCATTTGGTGAAGTCTGTGATTGGCTGCAACTCGGCAAAACCAGGAAGTGAATTCTTATCAGCTCTATTGTTGGTATAATGGGTACAGGAAACAAAACACAAACTTACCGAAAACTTTGCCTGCTCCGCCTTGGCAAGCTAAAGAAAAATTGCAAAAAAAAAAAAAAAGTTCCTGGGATATTAGAGTTAGATATTTACTAAAGCAAGAGAAAAACTTATGAATGAATAACCCCCCCCCCCCCCCCCCCCCCAAAAAAAAACCTTAATAGATTTTAATGTTATTAAATAAAGCTGTACCATGACACAATACTAAAATGATCCAAAACTATTGGAAATATTAAAATATTATAAGAGATATTAATATAAACAGGAAACATAGCATGATAAACTACTAATATTACTAAGTATTTAAACAAAAGTGTGTACACAAACTTCTTGCTGAAAATAAAAATTCAAATGTATTAATGTTACTAACTCCAATAAACAGCATCCAGTCTTCCGGTGACCTTTGCCCTCCCAGCAATTTAATTGGTTAGCCAGTAATCACATGCGCGACTGCTGGTGTTTTATTTCTCTCACGACTTCACACAAAATGACACTCTGGTATTTTCTCTCTACACGCATGTTTGCGTGACTGATACGTGTCTGCGGACACCACGGTGTGCCGAGCGGAACCATGAAAGGGGACGTGTCACCATGACATCCTGTCAGTTCTGCACTGTGTCGCACTTCAGTAAATCCTGATTAGTTAAACACAACGCCACTCACCCGTACACTGCTCTCCAGCGCTTATGCTAACCAAGTCTCACCAAACAGTCCACATGCTGGAGTATGTTTCATCACCTCATCACTATCAAGGGTTCTTTGGATAGTTAGGGGTTCTAGCTATCCGAACACAGTTCTACCTATGAGGGAGAGCCAAAGGACTCAGAAAGGCATTTTCTGGGAAATTAAAGGTTCTTAGCTTTCAAAAAAGGTTCTATGTGAGTCTCTTACTGTTTGGGAAACGCTGTTCTCCTCCTGAACAACCACCAAGGCAGTCCCTGGGTCTCTCTGGAACAGGTGCCTCATTTTGATTCAGTTTGTCCCATTTTAACAACCAAACAGCTGGTTCTCTGGAAACCTGAAGAACGCATGAGGGTTCCACTTTATGGATACAAGTCCCCTCTTAGAAAAAGGTTTTATCCCAGGTTCTTTAGGAGTTAAACGTATAATGAGAAGTTAAAACCAAATAAATTAAACTCCTTGGCGGAGGAAAACTTCTCTCATGTGTTCTGGGATGGTTCTGGAATTTTTTCGAGGGGGTTCTACTTTGAAACATCTCTGAGAAAATTAAACCCTGAAACCTTCAAAGATCCGTCCAAAGGGTTCTCATAATTCTGGCTTCTAATTTTTACAAAATACATGATGATTCTTGCTGCTTTATAATAAAGGGATCCTTCAAGGGTTCTCCGAACGATTTTAGGTTCTAGCTTTATAAAGAACCTCTGCTTGGAACTTTTTTTAAAGGGAAACCCATCTGGTTCAGGATTTCAAAATAGAACTATTAAAGTTCACCCTAGAGGGACAACGAACAGCCCTTAAGGGTGCGCTCAAGATAACAGTAGTTTCTTTTAAAAGATTTTCTCAGTAGTTCTTTAAAGACTCATTTAAAACTTTATGGTTCTTAGTTTCTGTGGGGGAAAAGAAAAGCGTTCCTCCTGGAATTTTTTCCAGTAGGCAGTCACCATGTCACAGTCCTGAGGTGAGTCACTGGGCAAGATACTTTTAAATAGAACCGTTACGAAGTGCCAGAGCAAGGAGGAACCCTGCCGATATAGTAGGGACAACTTTAATGTCTTGAAGGAAACCAGAATACCCTGAGAAAATCCACACAAGCACGGGAAGAAGATCAATCAGAAATCAGTAAACTTCTATCAGAAATGCCCTCGCCAAGCCGGGACACAAAACAAGGACCGTGACATGGACGTGCTAACCACTATGGCACCGTGCTGTCAATCATACACACACACACACACACACACACACACACACACATACATATATAGGGGCTTCAAGGATCCCCCGAGACTGAAGAACCCTTACGGACACAGGATCGCTCGAGAAGAGGCACCGTGGTGTAGTGATTAGCACGTCCACCTCACAACAGGAAGGTCCTGGGTTCGAGTTCGGCGAGGACCCCGTGCTTGCGTGGGATTTCTCGGGGTACTCCGGTTTCCTCCCACAGTCCAAAGACATGCACATTAGCCTAACTGGCTCTTCTAAATCGCCCCTAGGTGTGTGTGCGAATGCGAATGTTTGTGTGTGCTGGCCCTGTGATGGACTTCACCCAGGATGGGCTGAGATAGGCACCGGCCTCCCTGTGACCCTAGTAGAATTACGAGGTTGGGTAAATGAATGAAAAGGATCGCTTTAAACTCAAAGTAAAACCGGTTTCTTGAAGGTTCTTGATGTGTATCTGAATCCAGTGTGGGGTTCTGTGTAATTTCTCAAGGATGAGTTTCCTAAAAAGGTTCCACTTTCCAGGAACTGACAGGAAAAACACACAGACGTGTCGGGAAATGAAACGTTACGATTTAAAAACTCCAGAAACGTTAGTATGAGATTCAGTAGAAGGTTCTTGTTTCATGACGTGAAACCCTGTAAATGACACACACACACACACACACCCACACACACACACACACCCACACACACCCACACACACCCACACACACCCACACACACACATATACACACCCACACACACACACATATACACACACACACACACACACCCACACACCCACACACACACACACACACTGGCTTATGACACGAGAGTCCTCACCAGAGTGCTTATTTAATTTTTTTTGTTTTTGCTGTAAATTATTCAGTGCATGACAAAATCTCAGGTGACATGAGATCCGAATCTTCCGAACAGGAAATAAAGTTACTCGTCTCTCTGTCACACACTCACGCAGACGCTACACGGTCCGCCGGGCTTTAATTACACACGGTGGGAAACAGTGACAAACACAAACGTTACCTGAGCTGCGGAACTGATTTCAGTTAACGCTCTGAGTTTCCTTCAGCGATGGAACTGACATGAGATACGCCCACACACACACACACACACACACACACACACACACACACACACACACACACACACACACGCACACACACACCCTGTGTGTGAAGACAATCTGAATTCAGTTCAATCACATGCATATTTAATATCACTGCTCCCTGCGGAGCGCTGAGTGTTTTCAGTGCGTCGCTCTCTACAGCGGCGCTTCGGGAAAAAATACAAATAATTCAAACTGTTCTTTTTTAATTTACACTGTTTACGGAAAGTCTTTGAATTATAGCAACTATAAACATCCGTTTCCTCTCCAGCCTCAGTTTATTCTCTCTAAAAGTACAAAAAACACTGAAAGAGAAATCGTGATAAACAAACACATTTACAAAGTGCTAACACTGGAGATCCAAATTCACGTCAGAGAAAACGTACAGCGAATCGATCATTACCACAGAATAAACCCTGACAGGGGGTTCAGGACCCCGAGACACAGAGGGCCTTCTATCACTCTGAAGGGCTTCATTCACACCATCCCATTTATTACACCACTACTTATTAAATCTTCATTTTAAAACGTATTTTACTGAGTTCAAAATGATATCTATCTATCCCCATTTTTTTCCTCCCCTATTTTTAGTCGTATCCAATTCTCACCCATCAAATGTTGCCCCCCTATCACGTACAACCACCACCAACCAGGGAAGGCCGTTAGCATGTACGTGCCCCCTCCGTGACATGTGATGCTGCCACCCGCATCTTTTCGAACTGCTGCGCATGCGTTTTGGAGGCAGCCCAACACACCCGGAGGGAAAGCGCTATCTGCTACTTTTTGTTCATATGAGCTCACAGATGCCCGTGGATTGGCTGATGATTGCTGTAAGTGAGAGGGGGGCGTACGCCATCCCTCCCTCCCATGAGAGCTCGGCCAGTTAGCTCCTGTGGACTCCCGGTCACGGATGGCTGCGATATCAACCTGCGATCTTCAGGTTGATAGTCGCGCACCTTGTCGATGCTCCACTCGGGAGCCCAATTCAATTTATTTTAAAAGTATTTTTAAATGATTTAAAAAAATATTTAATTATATGTTTAAAAACGATTGTAGTGATTTATAAAATATTTAATCAAATGTAATATTTTTTTTTTATTTTCAGTGATTTTATTGATAAAAGAATGTATTTACTGCTTCTGTGAATGACCCCCTCCATAGCAACAGTCTGTTGTACACAGCAACGGTCTGTTATAAAGAAGTAACAAAACACTGAATACCATAACTGACCAATCAGAAGAATCCTCAATACACTTTGGAATGTTTACTTTCTCACATCACATTTTTAATCAGTTATCCAGTAACCTTAGATACGGATCCTCCAGCACTCATGTGTAAGTTCTCATTACTATAGAAACAATTCGAACATAATAGTTTAAGCGCGTTATCTTTCCATATGCATGGATAAAGACACACACACACACACACACACACACACACACACACACACACACACACACACACACAGTTTCTGGCTTCATTGATCGTGGAACGTCTGCTCCTTTGATGTCGTGCGGCTCCTTTTAGCCAGTTTGAGCCGAGCGTACACTTCACCTCCAATCAATGCTTCAAAAGAGTCTCGTATCTGATGCCATCGATTGATCTTTTCTATTATAGGGGCCTTTTGTGAGCGCGTGATGATAGCGTGCTATAAATTCTTAGGATTACACACGTGGCTCAGCAGACGGTGGACGCGGAGTAATTTCCTGCAGTTAACGCCCGGATGACTGAGTACACAGAGAATCTGAGATTGGAATAAAAAAATCATTGAAAGCTCCACGTCGATATGGATATGAATGAGGATTTAAAAGATTCCAGAACGCTGGAGGAATCACGATTTTTTCCACAAAAGACATAAAAAAAAATCTGTACGCAGACATGATCGGATGAAACATCAACATTTAATCATCTGTTGTTTAAATTCTGTGTCTGAGGCAAACGAGGTCCTGGGACTCAGATACATATACACATATATATATAGGTATGTATATATATATATATATATATGTGTGTGTGTGTGTGTGTGTGTGTGTGTGTGTGTATTTATGTGTGTGTGTATATATATACGACTGTGAGAAGCGCTTTTCACTATGACGGCACAAGACGATCTGGCAACGGGACAGGGGGAAACGCGGAGCTTTATCCTGGTCACCTGACTTCCTCCAGCACGCCCATGCATGAGACAGGCATGACTCTTAAACCTCTGACGGGATCTCACAGTACCCCCCCTTAAGGCCGGCTCCTGACGAGCCTGGTGTGTCTGGGTGCTGCTTGTAGAAGTCATCGATCAGACTGTGATCAATGATGAAGCTCCAGGAGCGCTCCTCAGGTTCATAGCCCTCCCAGTCCACCAAAAACTGTCTCCCCCATATACACATATATACACCTACCAATATATATACACATACCCATATATAGTTCTGCCGGACCGATCCTTGGCCACTGACTCTGGCTCTTGGGACATGGAATGTTACCTTTCTGAAGGAGGGTGAGCTGGTGCGTGAGGTTGAGAGATACCGACTAGATATAGTTGGGCTCACCTCAACACATAGCTTGGGCTCTGGAACCACCCTTCTCGAGAGGGGCTGGACCTTATTTTATTCTGGAGTTGCTCATGGGGAGAGGCAGCGAGCCGGTGTGGGCATCCCTGTTGCCCCCCGCCTCGGTGCCCACATGTTGGGGTTCTCTCCGGTGGACGAAAGGGTAGCCTTCCTTCCGCCTTCAGGTGGGGTGACAGGTCCAGACTCTTGTTTGTGCTTATGCACCAAATAACTTCAGAATACCCACCATTTTTGGAGTCCTTAGGGATTGTGTGCTAGAGGGCGCTCCCCCTGGGGACTATCTTGTCATCCTGGGAGACTTCAACACCCATGTGGGCAATGACAGTGTGACCTGGAAGGGTGTGATTGGTAGGTACGGCCTCTCCAATCTGAGCCCGAATGGTGCTTCGTTGTTGGGCTTCTGTGCTCGTCATGGTTTGTCCATCACGAACACCATGTTTGAACATAAGGGTGTCCATAAGTGCATCTGGCACCAGGACACCCTAGGCTGCAGTTCAATGATAGACTTTGTAGTCGTGTCATAAGACTTGCGGCCGCATGTTCTGGACACTCGGGTGAAGAGAGGAGCTGAGCTGTCAAGCGATCACCACCTGGTAGTGAGCTGGCTCAGATGGCGGGGGAGGCTGCCCTCCAGACCTGGGAAACCCAAGCGTGTAGTTAGGGTCTCCTGGGAACGTTTGGCGGAGTCTCCTGTCAGAAGGGCCCTCAACTCCCACCTCCGGCAGAGCTACCACCACATCCCAATGGAGGCCGGGGACATAGAGACCGAATGGGCCTTGTTCCTTGTCTCCATTATTGAGGCGGCAGCCCAGAGCTGTGGCCGGAAGGTCATCGGTCGTGGAGGCAACCCCCAACCAGGTGGTGGACACCTGCAGTGAGGGAGGCTGTCAAGCTGAAGAAGGAGACCTATCAGGTCCTTTTGGCCTCTTTGTGGACTTGGAGAAGGCTTTCGACCGTGTCCCTCAAGCTATCTTGCGGGGTGTGCTCCGGGAATATGGAATACCGGACCTGTTGCTACGGGCCGTTCGGTCTCTGTATTGCCGGAGCCAGAGCTTGGTCCGCATT
>JAOUQZ010000022.1:2244360-2284232 GCA_028564935.1 Neosilurus hyrtlii
GTGTTTAATTTGCTCCGGGGTTGTACACTCTGTAAGGGGGCTGTGTGTGTGTGTGTGTGTGTGTGTGTGTGTGTGTGTGTGGTGGGGGTGGGGGGGTGTCTGTATTTACGTATTAGGTAGGGGAGTTAACTCTATATTTAGCATCAGATTTGCAGCGTTCAGGCTGGTTTTAATCCATGAAAAGGAGAGAGAACGAGGGAGGGATCGGAAGTCACACCTGGGTCACCTCGTCTCTTTTCCCCCTCTGGTCCTCTCGAGAGCCTCATAATCCTCTCTCCTCATCTCCTTTCCTAATGCACCTGTTCACACACACACACACACACACACACACACACACACACACACACACACACACGATTCCCTGCCTCCAGCATAGCTCACATGTCTGCAGGGGACTTCCTAGAAAGATACAACGAGAGCTGAGATTAGTGTGTATTCACATTCTCTTTTTCTCTCTCCCTCCCTCTCGTGCTCACACACACACACACACACACACACACACACACACACACACAGTTCTGGATTCCTTCCATGCCTGTCTGGTATCCGGAAAGCTTTCTGGGAAGATTGATCAGGGTCCTGTTCCTGCAGGAGATTCTTCCTGATGATGATGATGATTACAATCCAGCGAAATAAATCTGGATTAATCTCAGCTCGTTTATTTGAAAATTAAACTCTGTGCAACACTTTCCCATCCACGTGGCTGATGGTTCTTTTCTGCTCGATGTGTTTAATCATCTGCAGTGAGAGGAGGACAAGAGCGCTTGAATCATGTTCGCATATCGCTAGATGATAAAGAGGTCTGATTATATGGCAACCACAGTCCCGCAGTCTGATTGGCTGTTGAGCGGTCAGTAATCTTCCAGTACGGACTGGTTAATAATGCCCGCCAGCACTTTCGTTTTTCTTGTACTGGGATTGTTGTGCGTTTTGGACTGATAACTTTCCTGTGTACTTCAGGGTTAAGTTACGTAAAGATAGGAGAGTCTGGTAATATCAGCTAGTCTTTAGAAAATGTAGATTTACATCATGACCAGTGTACAGGAGCGAGATGGTGTTATAGCCGTGGTACGTGTGTTTCCTGAGTCTCTCAGCCAGGCTTTAGGGGACAGGATACGGAGCGTAGGCTGGACACCAGACATTATGACCAGACTTATGACGTTCTGTAAAACTTGCGTGGGTGTCCTGGGAGCTCCCTACAGTGTGTGTGTGTGTGTGTGTGTGTGTGTGTGTGTGTGCACGTCGGATGTTCAGATGGGAGCATAGAATCCGCTTACGAAGCTGTATGTTGCGGCTGGAAAACGTATTTCATGTTAAGACACAAAGTGTACATACTTTTTTTTATGCAGATCGGGCTACATGCGCTGTTGATGCCTTTCCCATGCCTGCACTCTGTGTGTGTGTGTGTGTGTGTGTGTGTGTGTGTGTGTGTGTGTGTGTGTGTGTGTGTGTGTGTGTGTGTGTGAAGGAAATTATACTGTATAGTGTGGTATAATTCATTCCTGGAGAGCTGATAGTGCCTGCTGATGCTTTATTCAAGACCGTGTGATTTGTTTATAGTGTGAAGGTGACACAGCCCCAAATCCCAACGTCGTCCACTTCTTCTGGGATTATGTCGTCTTTTTAGGACTTAAAGACTCACAGAGGCACTTGGGAAGCGTGTTCCTGGAAATTCAATTAAATACTTATGATTTTTTTAATAGTCCGTATATGTGTGTGTTTGCATAACCCAGCACCAGGAGACTGTCTCCAAACAGCAGGCGGTAACGAGGGGGTGTCACAGACGTAATGGCGTTGCTGCTGCTGATGATTTGACCATCTGCGTTGGGATGGAGAGAGAGTGGGATGGACCCCAGGGGATTGGGGTCGTGATGGACAGAAGGGAGAGTTTGGAATGTATTGAAATGAATGGCGATCTCGGTGATGTCGCTCAGGGTATGATGATTGGTTATCAGATCTGAATCAGATTTGCTCACACAACCATCTCCGGAGTTTCTTCAGAAGGCACAAAAAACATTCAACCACGCTTGTGGTTCCAAATGGTGTTGGGCCGCAGGGCAGTTGTCTTGTCATCGTCATAGTGTTCGCTGTAGACCACCGGAAACCGTATGAAAATACATTCCCAAACCGGGCATCACCGTCTAGCTGCCTTATGGCTGCCATGTTGTCACCTATCACTAGGAATGTGAATCTAACAACAGCTCACCATTCAGTTCGATTACTGATTTTTGGGGTGATGATTCGATTCAGAATTGATTCTTGATTCAATCTGATGTTTGATTCATAACCATTACAAACAAAGGGAGCCAATTTCACGAGTAACTACATTCTTCTATAAGCCAGGAACGACTCTTCTATAAGAAAGAAAGAAATGATATTACTACACAGCTGGTTGTGTAGATGTACTGATCCACTTTGCTCGTTTAGAGTTGGTTGGGAGTTTACTGAAATGGAGTGTGCGTTGGTCAGGAGTTGGTCGTGCTGCTGCTCCGGTTCTTTTAGCTCGGGTTGATGGTGTAAGATGTGGGCTCGGGGATGTGAAGTGTTCCCGAAATACTTGACTTTTATTTTGCAGATTTTGCACACGGCATGTAATGTCAAGCTCCTTCTTACCCGGAAAATCTGAAGTGCACCCAAACATTTGCCTTCAGTGAAGACGGCGCTGGCTGTAGGCTAAAAGCTAGTTCTGTACCCGCCACTCACTGGAACAATTCACGACGGAGGCCGTGTCTGGACAAACGGTACGCGCTGTGAGTAAAATTGAAAATGTTCGAAAAAAAACGTGTTTTTAAAGATCGATTCTTGAAAATTTGGATCGATTCAGAATGCTAATAAATAAGAATCGCAATTCAGACGTGAATCGATTTTTTTTTTTTCCGGCACCCCTACCTATCACATCCTTTTCTGAATAGTGGTTCGGTTTTCAGCAGCTGGTTGGGATGGTTTATAGCGATGTTCCCTTGGTGATGACATCGTTTTCACGGTATTTACAGCTTATTCTCGCCGTGTTTTTATCTACTGCTCACAATTATTTTGCCACACTGGTGTCATTTTTTTGATGGTTCAGCATGCCTTTAAAACCGTTCATGTGGGGCTTGCTTTACTCAGATAGTCCCCCTTTACAGCCACGTTGAGCTGAAGAGCATCCACAAAAGGCATTGTCGTCAGATTCCACATCAGTCAGCCGTAGGAAGTGACTAGGAAATAGTTTCTGGAAGTCCAGCGGAACCTGGTGGTCTTTCTGGGTAACTGCCATTGAAAAATGCGTCAGTCTGCTTATCCTGGTTGTGCTCCTGTGCTTTTTATATATGCACACACTGTGTTATCCATATAAAGATACATCCCTAGCATCCAGGATGATTTTTAAGGGAGGATTTGCATTCCCAGTTCTGGACCATAATTAAGCCATGGGAGTAAAAATGGGGTGCCAGGTGGAGACGCGCTCTTGAAGTCATACATACTTCAGACTGTATGATGGGTCTGTTACAGAGACGGCTTTTCCGATGCAGATGTGATGTGGAAGACGAGCATTTAATTTGCATTTGAAAGTCTGTGAGAGAGAGAGAGAGAGGTAGGTTGACTGCATGCTGTTAGGCAGATTGGGTCTTGAACACTCTTGGCTCTTTGGCTTTGTGTTCACACCTGAGTGAGTATAAAGATCAACAATTTCGTCAGCATTATGAGGAACTCCTCGGATATGTAAATCCATCACAGAAAAATGTCACACAGGCCGGATGAACACGTAGAGCCGCGAACTGGATGCAAACGGATTTGGATGAATGCATGAGGATATACCGCAGTGTCACTTTTCAACAGTCAAAACATCGAGACTTTTAAAGTGGATCAAAAATTCAATAAAACCTGCAAGGAATTATTTATTTATTCACTTGTTTGTTTATTTATTTATTTATTAGCCAGTATCCCTCTGTACTTGTGAGTCTTGATGAAGGCCACATGGCACCTGTACCGACCCATCAGAGTGAAGGGGTGGCCTTTAAACCCATCTGTCAGTGTGAAGGTGGGCCTGTCAGCTGTTGTGAAGGAGGCGTGGCCTCTGTTCCTGTCAGTTCTAGTGAGGGGGTGGGGCCACTGTTCCTATCACAGTGAAGGTGTGGCCTGTGTAACTGTCAAGGGAGTCGTGGCCTCTGTACCTGTCACAGTGAAGGAGGCGTGGCCTCTGTAGCTGTCAAAGTGAAGGAGGCGTGGCCTCTGGTCCTGTCCGTTCTAGTGAGGGGGTAGGGCCTCTGTACCTGTCAAAGTGATGGAGGCATGGCCTCTGTTCCTGTCAGTTCTAGTGAAGGGGTGTGGCCACTGTACCTGTCAAAGTGACGGAGGTGTGGCCTCTGTTCCTGTTAGTTTTAGTGAAGGGGTGTGGCCACTGTACCTGTCAAAGTGACGGAGGTGTGGCCTCTGTTCCTGTTAGTTCTAGTGAAGGGGTGTGGCCACTGTACCTGTCAAAGTGACGGAGGTGTGGCCTCTGTTCCTGTCAGTTCTAGTGAAGGGGTGTGGCCACTGTACCTGTCAAAGTGACGGAGGTGTGGCCTCTGTTCTTGTCAGTTCTAGTGAAGGGGTGGGGCTACTGTTCCTTTCACAGTTAAGGAGGTGTGGCCTCTTTTTGTGCCAGTTGTATTGTAGGAGTTGTGACCTCTGTTCCTTTCATTAGTGAAGATATGACCTCTGTTCCTGTCAAAGTGAAGTAGGCGTGGCCTCTGTTCCCTTCACGGTGGAGGCGTGGCCTCTGTAACTGTCAGCTGTAGTGAAGGAGGTGGGGCCTCTGTATTTGTCAGTTGCATGGAGGTATTGCCTCTGTTCCTATCGGCTGTAACGTAGGAGGTGTGTCCACATTCTCTGCCACTTCGTTGCAGACGTTGTGGCGTCTGGCCATAATAAAGGGGGTGTGGCCTCTGCCCAACAGTCATATAAAAAAGGTGTGGCCTCTGTGCCTATTTACCATAGTGAAGCTGTAGATGAATAATTATGTTACATATAATGTTTGTATAATCATATGCACTTTTAATGTAATTTACATAATGATAAAATGGATTGGATCTCATATTAGAAAGAGCATCATATTATCTCTGAGAGAGAGTGAGATCAGAAAGCAGCAGGATGGAGACAGTGAAGGAAAACACCTCTCCCTCCCTGCTTTCATCCATCCATCCAGCTGTCCAGCTGATCTCCCAGATGGCCCCCAGTATCTCTCCTTCTCTTTCACACTGTATTAATTCCCCCTCATTAAGGACAGCTCTCTTCACCCCTCCTTTCCCGCTCTCTCGTTCTGATTGGTCGACATGCCCTTTGCTCACTGGCGAGCGCCGCTGCCGTGTCGTTGGGGGAACCACTCACCATGAGCACAGCTCTGACTGAAATAAGAGAATAAAAAACAAAGAATAGCTGGGTGGATGGCAGAAGAGTAAACAGAACAATAACTAGAGATTAGAATTATGTTTTGTTCGAGCAAGTCAGTGCTGTGGGGTTAAAAAAGAAAAATCTGCCTTCATACACAGAGGAGGACAAAACGAGCTCGTTGGGCTCACGTGCAGATTCAAACGGTGCAGATCTGCTGGAATAGAAAGCACAGCTGCAGGGTTTAGGTGCAGTAAGCGAGCACCAAGGCATGCGTCAGCACTTCACACACACACACACACACACACACACACACACACACACACACACACACACACAAGAGGATAAAGCAGGCGTTCTGTCTGAGCAAACATGAAGAGATTCAGTAACTCCTGACACCAGACGTGTCGGCGTGAACAAGCTGCGAGAGTCTTCATCGTCCGACTTCATGGTCTGACCTCACCATGGGGGAGACTGCGGAGTACCAGCGGTTGGGCAGTGAATGCGACGACGACGAGGTATTTCAGCTCCCACATCGCTCATCGCATCAGAAACCTGGCCGCTGTATTAACTTTATTTAAAATGTAATCATTTTTAGGCTTGACCAGTCAGTGTAACCGTTTACAGAACCTGTGTAGGTGATAACAAATAAATTAATTCAGGGAGGTGTAACAGGAAAATAAAGGAAAATAATCAACAGATTGCTGTTATGAAGTGACGTTCTGTTAAGCAACCCAACGCTGATTATCTTCCTACGCATTCTGAGGTCTCTGTCCCTTTTTACACCTCAGTGATCATTTACCAACCGTTATGTTTTACATTGTTTCTTTTTTTAATCAACTTTTAGCTACCTCAAAATTCGTACTTATTTTATTGTAGCGATAAATAATAAACAAATAAAAATGCATAGCTTGAAGACTTTCCTTTAGCGGGAAACCCACTGACTCTTAAAAGTGCTAGGTTAAAATGTCTGGAAATGGATCTCTGTGACAGCGCTGGAACTAAAGACTCCTTCCAAAGATTTCATAAATGTCTCGAAATAAATGGAGGACCAGTCCTGTAATAAATCGAATAAAATTGAATGAAATAAATACAAGGGGCTAATAAATAATTTATTACACACGATAAAGTCTGGGAAATACATAATTACTCAATAAATTAAAGAATATAATTATTATTACTATTACTATATAATTATTATTACTATTATTATCCTGATTTAAAAGTGATGGGCTGTGATATCACTCTTTGCTCAGTTGTTGCCTGAAACCTGAAACCTCACCACCTAATTGTACACACATCATACATCATACGGACAAGGAAAACGCATAAATAAACAAATCCTTAAAATAATAAACAAAAATAATTAATGCAAGGAAGAACAATTAAATAAGGTAATAAACAAATAAGGCAAACATATATGTATGTATACACACTTTTGTTCATGTGTGTCTGTGTGCATATATTATAATTAATTAAAACATGTATATATGGAAATAAAAAAGTTTGTGAGTAAATACATTAAGTAAGTAAATGTTTCTTATCCTGTATTGGCTGCAATAAATACATTATTTCTTGCTTTTATTTATTATTGTAAGTTTGACCATAAATTATGTATATTATTATAAATTATTAAATTATGTAAATTATGATCGGTTGGCCTTCACACACATGTATCAACAGTTATATCACTGAAACTGGAGACTCCTTCCATAAATGCTAAATTAGCATCTCTTCACAGCGAACACTTATGTGAATGTGTTTTCATTTTTAGGTGTTCAGTTACACAACTTCTTGTTTAAATCGTTACTATGGAAACAGTACCATACCTTCCACATAAGCGCCCACATGGTTTTTATTATTTACAAGGTTAAAATGTCCTGAATTCCTGTGATTATGGGGACAAAGGACCCACACACACACACACACACACACACACACACACACACACACACACACACACACACACACACAGTCTGTTGAATGCATTGAGAATGTGAGGCTGAATGACTCCGTATTCTACACTCTTTTATTTGAGCCTCGTTCATTTATCTGATCTTCTTTCAGACTTGCTGTGAGTATGTGTATGTGTGTGTATGTGTGCGTGTGTGTGTGTGTGTGGTGGTACTGTTTGCACCGATGTGCATAGCTGTGTAAATGAGAGCGATTGATATCTTTTTTGTCTCGCCTCTGAGTCTCAGAAACATGCGAGCAACTCTGCCTTTTGCTCTCTCTCTCTCTCTCTCTCTTTCTCTCTCTCTCACACACACACACACACACACACACACACACACACACACACACACACACACACATACACATCAAGTCCTTATGTTGATCTCTTAGAGAGGGAAACAACTGATGTTACCTCATCAGTAATATTTTTGTTTAATTTTAATTAATCATGAGCTCACCATGATGTAAAGATGAGTTCTCAGATACAGTACCACCAATATGCCATTACAGTACTAATAAATAAACAGACACGTCAGCTAAGGTCTGACTCTTTATCCAATAATTACTTTTAATGACTAATGACTTACTAAACTCCTTTACAGCAGCTACAGTAAATGAATTGGAAATAAACAACAGCAGATGCTTGTTGCAGTAATCAGGCCAGGGACACTTCGCTAAGGGTTTATCCACACAAGTGAGTTTACTTGCTGTGGTTATGGAGTTACTTTAGTCATGATTGTTTGAGAGGATTGTGATGTGGCGTTATACAGGGAAAAAAATACACTGTATCCTCGAAAGGGGAAATATCCTGAATGTGATTAAATTTAATATTTCGATATGTGTGTGCAATAATGCCAGGTGGATGTGACTGAAAAGGCAACAATTCAAAATTCAATTCAGCAGCCTCCACGAGCATTCATTTTTTTAGTATATAACACATGAGAATATATAAAGCAAACGAAAACAAGTCCAAGCTCCCGAGAAAAGTCCCATAGGCATGGAACGTTATTGTGATGGTTGACCCATGTCCATGCCCATCATTGACTCGATGATGATGTGGCTGTTATGAATAGGTTGCACAATAATGAAAACGAAACCCTAGAAGTACAGGCTCCCACACCACTGCTCAGACTCGCACAATAACGGAACTGAAACTCAGAAAATACAGGCTCCTACACCACCGCTCAGACTCGCACAGAATAATAAAAATCACACAGTCTACCTCAGGTAGTCAGATAAAGCTTCGACAAGCAAAACAACACCAAACATTAACAGGAACACGGAACATGAGCTTGTTAAACGGATAATAAAACTAACTAGACTGGTGATGCCAACGAAGGTGGAAATCAGCGAGTGAAAGGAGGTGGAAAGAAAACTCTAAGTGACCATTACAAACTGTCAGTGTTTTGATAATTTACTCAGGATAATGTTTTGGTATATTTTTTTTAAATCCCCAGATAGTTGTCCAATCAGCCTGTGCAGCTCCCATGTAGTATACACGAAAACAATACAATGCTACCTGTTTTTACATGTGTACTAATGTTCAAGCCACATTCGAGCTACTTATTTCTCGATTTTCTGAAACAACATAAAACTGAACATAATGCTAAACCTGATATCTGATTTACACTAAGAGCTTTTGTCGTAACCTCATCTGCCTTTTAGAAAGTATTAAACACTGTACCACCTGAGGGGTCAGAACTGAGAATTTACTATGCTGAGTGTTCTTGGTAGGTTGTTGAATATTTCTGCTGAATCTGGTTCCTGATGTAATTGCTATCCAGAGACGGCATCATGTGCATTTGTATGTGTGGTGTATTCATTGTGTAATGGCTAGGAGAGCAGTGCTTACATTTATCTCTGAGTGTGTAGTTTTTAGCACACAAAAGTGTCTGATGATTATGTCTGTTTGTCTGTCTGTCTCTCAGGTTTTCCACTGATTATTGCTTGGCTTAATATCTGCCATTGTCCTCCTTTGTCTTGCTGTTCTGTCTGCCATCATCTAATCAACTGTACAGCCTGTTTACAAAAGGGGGCATAAAGTGTGGTGCTCATCATCTCTGAAAGCTCAAGACTTAAATCCCTCTAAAGCAAACACACACAGGGTTTTGTCTGATTGAATGAAAGGGATAAAGCTGTGTAAACCAGCCTTGATTACAGGGTGTATATTTGACAGTTATGTTGTAAAGAAATTGAATCTTTTTACTGGATGTGATTACAAACTGTATGCACAATTATTACATTATCACTTGCTTTTGTGTGGTATAAGATGCACCACTATTAATAGGGAGATCTGAAATGCAAATGTGGTGAGTATGGTGAAACCCCATTGACCAAGGACATCATGGAAGTCCAATAACATGAAAACAAAACAAAACCGTGAGATATCTTAGTAAGCTTTGCTCAGTCTGCAACCCAACTCCTGGAAATCTGAACACCTTTCTTCCAAATGATGGATATTTTGATGATGGTGGTAGTTTACATCATTGGAGGATGTCCCATAGAATAGGAAGACCACTCTACCTGGGGGACCAGTCTCTGTGTCTCTCCTCTGTGTCCTACCAGTGTGTCACATGACCTCCATACTCTGTGACATCATCACCTTATGATTTTATATACATTTATGGTACGTGACAGATGCCCCTATCCAGAACGGACCTTGCTCAAGGGCCCAACATTGGCAGCTTGGTGGAACTGGCGCTTGAGCTGCCGACCTTCTGATCAGTAACCAAGAGCCTTAACCACTAAGCCACCACTGCCACTTTTGTTCTTTTTTTCCACCCTGGGACATTAAACCAGCATTGCTCCTTGTTTCTATCTTCATCCAACCATTCAATAAGGCCTTATGCCCTGTGAGAGTGGGCAGAGTCTGCCTGGAAGATGCCATGCCCAGGATACCCTGGAAATGATCCTTTATAGAATAAGAGTGATCTGTCATGAGTGTTTCGTCCCATCTGTGGACAATTGCACTGAAGCACAATCGAGCTGAAATACAGAAAACACATGACTGAGTATTTGCTGCCCTCCTTTGGCCGTCTACAATATTACATCTTCCAGAGTCAGTCAGCTGAGGGGTCAGCAGTATGAAGGGCACGCTCTGTCTTTTCTGCTGGATTTGTGCGTTCAGACCATGTGACCTGTTGCTTTCAGAGCCGGGGACAGGATGCAAAGCCAAAGATGAAGGTGCTACATGTGGAGGTCTGGTGAGAAGTTGGCACCTTCTCACCGCAGGATGCCAGTGTCGAATATGTGTCAAGTCACAGGGGCGCCTGCTTCCTGTGTGTACACGAACATGTAGGAGTGTTTGTTGGTTTGGAACGCTGGGAAATAACATCGTCTCAGTTTGTTCTGTAGAGGGTCATGTGGTGGTTGTTTTGCTATGCTGACTGTCTTTGGTTTACCAGTTCTTCCACATTTGTTCTGTTTAGATTCTGATTGGTGCACCTTTTTCACTTTTTATCATTCATTTATAACGAAAAGCCTCACAGTTGGTACGGCATCTCCTGCATTCATAGCAGTTCCTTTTAATTGTTAATAGTGATCTGATGCTTAGAAATGCTATCAAATAAATCTCCCTGTTGTTTTTCTGTTTGCCTTCTCTCATACTTTCCCTGCCTGTATATCCCAGAGAAATGGTCATGGCATTTGTACATTTTAGTTACACGAAAGAAGGTGGGGGGCATCTGCACCAGTCAGTAGCAGTAACAGAGCTGTGGCCTCTCTAGGACCATGCCTTTCTGGAGGAGGCTTGGCAGTGACGCACAAGCCACAGTGTGTCCCAGGAAAGGAAGCAACACTTTTGGTCGCAGTGAAAGAGGCGTAGTCCTGATGCTTGTTGCACTCATGGAAAGTAAGTGTGGCCTATGTACCCATCAGTCCTGTAGAAGAAAGTGTGACTTCTGTACCTATTACGTAAAATGAAGAAGGCATGGCCCCTCTGTCTGTCAGTCCAAGCGAAGGAGGTGGAGCTTCTTTTTCAGTCCTGGAGATAGAGCTGTGACTTACCTGGCTGTCCTGCGGAAGCAGGTAAAGTAGGTGTGGCCTTACTGATCCAGCTGATGTTGGCGTAAGCTCTGCACCTGTCAGTCCTGGTAAAGGGGTGGAGCTTCTTTTCCAGTTTGTCCTGAAGAAAGTGGTTTGGCTTCTGTCAGTCCTGATGAAATAGGCATGGCCTCTTCACCTGCCAGTTCAAGGGAAAGAGATGTGGCCTCTTTCTTACTGCCAATCAAGTGAATGAGATGTGGCCTCTTTCTTACTGCCAATCAAGTGAATGAGGTGTGGCCTCTTTCTTACTGCCAATCAAGTGAATGAGGTGTGGCCTCTTTCTTACTGCCAATCAAGTCAATGAGGTGTGGCCTCTTTCTTACTGCTAATCAAGTGAATGAGGCGTGGCCTCTTACTGCCAATCAAGTGAATGAGGCGTGGCCTCTTACTGCCAATCAAGTGAATGAGGTGTGGCCTCTTTCTTACTGCCAATCAAGAGAATGAGGCATGGCCTCTTACTGCTAATCAAGAGAATGAGGTGTGGCCTCTTACTGCCAATCAAGGGAATGAGGTGTGGCCTCTTTCTTACTGCCAATCAAGTGAAGGAGGTGTGGCCTCTCTAACTTGCAGTCTAAGGAAAGGTGTGGCCTCTCTACCTCTTAGTTGAAGTGAATGAGGCATGGGCACTTTCCTACCGTCAATCCAAGTGAAGCAGGTGTGGCTTCACTACCCATCAGTCCAAGGTGTGGCCTGTCTAGCTGTCAGCTGAAGTGAAGCTTTGGCCTTGTTATTTGTCATCTCCATTGAAGAAGGTGTGGCTTCTCTACCCATAAATCCAAATGAAGGAGGTGTGGCTTCTTTACCTGGCAGCCCATGTGAAGGTGTGGCCCTCCGTTTAATAATTAAAATCAAGTTTTTTTGCATAGTGCTGGACTACATTCTATTGAAATGAACAATGCTGTGCAAAACCCCTTAAACTTACTGCTGTAGATTCCTCAGATAAAAATGTTCTTATAATATATTTAATAAACCATATATTCAACCTATAATATTGCTCCTTAATGATTGAATAGGGATTTGAAAAAGAAGTACTGTTGCTGGGACCTTTACCTAAGAGAATAACAGTAAAATTCACCAGCAAGAGGAATCTGGCTCACAGTGATTTAAAGTAAAAACCCGACATGGGTGTTTCATGTTTACCTTATTACTAATAAGTCTTGTATCTTTAAGTGGCTATAGAGAAGTCTTTCACTGGGCCTTCTTTCCACTTAGAGCTAATGGATGGTTCCTTTGTTTTCAAATGAAGCCTGGGTTTTGCTATGCATTCTGTGAGCGTTCTTGCTGTGTCATCTATGCAGTAGTGTTTAGAATTCTTTTGTATCACAGTGGTAATTGGAGTCCGACTGTATCTGACACATGTGGTCTTGATTTACTGCAGCTCTCCCTCTTTTTGCCTCTGTTTTTCTTTTGGCTGAAAAAAAACAGTCTCCATAACATGTACATTTTGTTTATCGCTTAAAATACCACACATCTGGTTTCATCTCATCTGGACAGATCAGCAGAATGGGGAGGGAGAGGAGCTAAAATGCAAGCAGCCCCCCCCCCCCTCCCCCCCCTTCCTTCGTGCAATAACGGAGACAAAATGTCCAAAGAAAATGGGGCAGTTTTGTTTATATGTGGTTGAGGACATTTTGGGAAGGAATGAAGAGGAAACAGGAACCGAATAAAGGAAAGTAGTCAAGTCACGTGGGAGTAGGAAGGAAGAGCTAGAGAATGAGGGAGAAAGGGAACGGATAGGTCAGAGAGAGGAGGGGACACGGTGGTGGTCGATTCGAGAGGGAAGCTTGTTAAGAGCCAAACATGCAGGCTGGGAGGGGGGGGCAAGCCTACAGGAAATGAGCTCTCCATCCTGCAGTTAAATCTGACCTCTTGGCTCATGATCAAATGTTCTTCCATCCAAATACCATCGAGCCTCTGTCCTGGGCACGGGCTGAGGGAGGGACAGAGGGAAAAGAGGGAGGGAGAGTGGGCACTTCCACAGCCGTCTGTCTACGATTTACAGATAGGGATTTGCAGGGAGGGAGAGTGAGCCCTCGAAACCACCTCCTGCTTCACACAGAGAGAACAAGACGTCCCCCTCCGCCACCAACATCCACACACACTTGTACTTGTGCTGTGCAATGGCTTTAAAAAGACTGATGTGCTAAGCCGAGCGTTCCTCAGACACACTGCTGACTCTTCCTCACTCCCACTCCTTCACTCGAGGGCACTGAGGTGAAAAAAGAAAACAAACGGGGCGCTGTTTCTATTAATAACTGGATGCCGGACCAAGCTGATGGGCAGCGCTGAAGTGAAACTCTTGTCCAACCTTATTTAAATCCTGCCTCGACTTCTAGTCGGACTATTCTCTCTCTCTCTCTTTTTTTTTTTTTCTTTTTTTCTCTCCGAGCCCAAACTTGGAGTTCAGTGGAAGACTTCCAACTTTGGTTTTGGGTGGAAACAGCCTTTCCCATTTGACGGTGCAGTTTTCTCCCCATTGCTCACGTAATTGCTTGCGTATTAGCACTAATTGGAGGTAGGAGGTTATAGGAACTCACTGGATCAGCCCGCGATGGAATGGAGTGTGTGGGTAGCAGGAGCTGAGGAGACCTCCCTTTGCCTGGTTGACGAGTTCTGGAGACCTTATTTTACCCCGGCTCCACTCTTAGACCTTCATGTACGACAAGAGACACTAGTATATCCAGACTTGGTTTAGCTTTTCGAGCATATTTAGCCTCAGCTCGGTCTCTTTGGATCTTCAAGCTCACAAGTTTGATTGATTACCTTTTAGGATGCGGCGCTTTGCCAAGCTTAAAAAAACCTTTCCATTTCTTGCACATTTCCATGTGTACAAAGTAAGTATACTTTGAGGTCCTGTTTTGTTGTTGGTTTGTGCTTGTGTGCGTTTGTTTTTTGTCTATGTCTGTATGATGCTTATATGTACATTAGATGTGTATATATGGAAAACATTGCACAGTATTAGTGTGGCTACTTTTTTCAATGCCTAAAGCCTTCTATGGATGTATTTCGGTATTGTGGTTGTGTAACTATGTTGGAACAAGATGCTGCTCTGTGGACCAATTCCTCTTCAGACGTCTGGTTTTCCTTTATCAGTAGCCCACATCTGCAATCACTAATCGACTAATTAACACACCCTTCCTAATACCATCTGAGGTCTCTTATCCCAAGTTAAATGTTCAGGGTGGGGGTAATCCAGCACTAGGATAGAGAACCAATCCATTATTGTGTAGAACCAAATTTCTTTTTTAGCCTCCGGCTCCTTTTTTGAACAGCTGACTTTGTTTTGCAGTAACGTCCTGTAAAGCTTTTTAAACAGTGCTGTATGTCTCTTTCATGTCTGGACACATGTATGCTTTTGGGCGTATGTATGCGTAGCCATGGGTGTAGTGACTTTTTTTTGTCCAGAAATGTGGACGGTATTCAAGAAACTTAGCAAGTTCTGGCTTACTGGTGGGTTAGAACAAGGTTTCCAATCCTGCTTATAAAGTATTTGTTTTAGAGTATTTGTTTCAGTGTATTTGTTTCAGAGTATCCTTGAGTGTCCGCCGTCTATAGTTTTCTTCCCTGCCTTGATACACTTGATCTAGATAATTAACAACTTTTTTATGTATTAAAATCCAAGGGTTCTCCAGGACCTATGTTGGGATTCACTGGCCTACAGAATACAAGTTCAGAATTCGACCTTATGTAACACATGGCCCCTCTGCATCACCAGACTGTGGTTCAATCCGGTTGGTGCAGGTGGCCTTGGTTTCTTCTTGGTGAACGCCAGTGTCCGTAGCTTCAGGACAGCTTTGGCGTTCTTGGAGATCTGCCTCTGTCATTGAGAAATGTGATCTGATGGTATACAGTGACGTTCCACATTTGACATCTAATTTTTTACACTCGGAAGTCAGTTGAAATTATTCGGCAAGCCTGGGAGGTGTGAGGCAGATGTTTTGCCAATGCAGCTGTGAGACTTTAAACATTAGCCAGCACATGTTGCACATTGCGACGGCTTAAGTTAGACCCCAGGGAATGACGCTGGTGATTTCAGTCTGAAAATATGTCCTACTGAGGACATTAAACTCCTCATGCTGTTTATTTTCCCTCCCTATCCTTCTCTCTTTCAGCCCTCTCACTGCATATTATGATGCCTAGTATGCATTCCCCACTGTTCTGTGACAAGTGACACCCAGTAACCTTTGCACATCATCTCCCTTTACAGTCCCACCAACTTCACTTGGGTCAATATTTTTCTTTTACGTCATCTGTCCTTGTAAAGAAGACCATCTAGAGGAATCCAAGCCTTGTACTATGTTTTTTTTCACAAGTAACTTCCTACATTCGAGTCTACTGTTCCATGTAAGTGTGTGTATAGAGGTATTTGGTAACTTTCTAATCTAAAAGAGAATAATGGTGTCCATCTCTGAACTTTACTCTCAGGCTCTTCAGTAGCCATGTGTCTGCCTGCTGGTCAGGAAGATGGGAAGCAATGATAGATAGGAGGGAGGGGATCATGGACGTCTTCCCAGTTAAGGTGTGAAAATTCAGGGGAGGATGGAGATGTAGGTCTGGCAAGATTTCAGATTCTCCAAATGTTATATTTATATACCACAGGTCTAGTCTCAGTTGACTTCTTGATTTAGCTCTGAAAGTAGTACTGATCCATGTATTAATGCACTTGCATAATTTTTATCGTAACGGAATGGTGCAGCTGACCTTACACGTAATCACGTGAACACTAATACGGTAAAATTTTCTGAATGGTGAAGCTACTAAACATTTCACAAATGCAAGAAATAAAAATGTTTACATTTTTAATAAAGTTGTCAGGACAGAAGACTTTTGCACCGTTGGTGGTCACATGACTCTGTTACTTGTTGCTTAAATAACGTGAAATTAAAGGCAAATTTAGTTGTGCAACCTTGTGGAAACCTTGTGTAAACACACGATGAATAGCCAAAGAACCAGGCTGTATTTTTTTAAACAGCCTTTAAGTTTTTAAACCCAATTGGGAGTGAATGGGAAGGGATTGCAACATGGACTTTTTGAAATTTTTTTGGGCTGAACAGTTTTCAAAGGTTGAAATAAAGTTCTAATACATTGCTTGTGTGAACCAAATTTATTTCTGTTGTCCTCCATAAACTGAATTTGCATTTATATGAGTGGTTTTGTTTTGTTTGATAATGACATTGATGTTACTGAGGCGACCTCGCCCCTTTAAACACAGTCTGGTTTGGACAGCATGTGTTCACTGGTCAACATCTGGTGGAAGTAAAATTCCAGGGAAAAAAGATGCTGACAGCAGTGACGTATTTTAAAGGACATTGCCCCAGATTACATTTTATAAAGTTTAAACTTTATGCTTTTAATTTATGCTGCTTTATTTAGGTGAAGAGCAGCAAACCAATGTTTAAAATTTTGTTTTTTTATAACCACGTGCATGCTGGGAGCAGATTTATTTTTTTTCGCGCCACTTCATTGTGGTTCAGTTCTTTCCCACGTCAATGGCGTGATTGACTGAAGGAAGTGCAGCTCCAGATCTTAATGGGCGAATTGGAAGGGACGAGGCAGTGATCTTCGTGACCTCCGGCCTTTCATGTGTCAATACAGGAAGCTCGTGCTGCACAAAGGCGTGATTCTGCTCCCTGACTTCCAGCAAACCTGCACAAATCAACTCCCGTTCACTTTTGTTCTCCGAGCAGCTGCCCGTTACTGCAGCGCTGACCTTTCCTGCACTCTACAAATTCGGCTATTATTGCGTTGTATAACCTAGAGGAAACAATAACGCTTCTGTTTAACATGCGAGGCCTGGTCGTCCGCTTCGGATCTGCTGGACAGCGGGATGAAATCTTCGTCAGGTTTCAAACCTCATAGGTCTCCAATTCTAGACATGCAATAAAATGGTACGTAAATGTGAAAATCCCAGGTTTAAAGATTTAGAATAAAAAAAAAAAAGTCTGGAGGTTTAGCGGATCTGATAAAGAAAATAATTGTGATGTCAGAGTTGCTTTGATGTCTCTGATCATTTTTTGAGGCACATCCACTTCTCAGCAAGAAGGTCATGGGCTCGAGTCCTGGGCTCCTGCATTTCTGTTTGCGTGGATTTCTTCCGGGTACTCCGGTTTCCTTCTACATTCCAAAGACATGCATTAGCCTTAAATATCTGAGATAGACTTCAACATCCCCACGACTCTAGTAGAAGGATAAAGCGGTTCAGCAGTGAGCGAGCGAGTGAGTGATGGAGGGGAGGAGTGTGAGGGATGGGAAGGAAAGAAAGAGATGGAGGGAGAGAAGGAAGGAGAAATCAGAAATTAAAAGCAGCTGATGTCTGAAATGAAGTGAGTACAGAGAAAAGAATGGCAATAAAACCCCAACATTTATCATAACTCTTCCCAGCAGCAGTGCGTCAGCATCCCAGAAAAGTATTAAACCGAATCGGAGACGCGGAGGTGAAGACTTTAAAATTGACGTTTTTATTGGGTTCGAGTGGAAATAGTGAGACGGATGAATCTGTTTGTTAATCCAGGCAGGACACACTTGTCTGGGTTGAGGCCAGTGGTGTCTCTGTGTGTGTGTGTGTGTGTGTGTGTGTGTGTGTGTTTTACAATCTTCAGGTGTGTGTGTTGAGCGGATGTAAGTGATAAAGATCAGCGCTGTAGAGTACGAGCCAGCTGTAGTTACTTTTAGTTGTTGAGTACTGGCTGCCTGTGTTTATGTTGGCGCGGTTCTGTGCTTACACTGAAGTCAGTCAGAGAACTCCGAGAGCTGGAGGTTAATGATGTGTTTTTTAGGTTCTGATACTGGACCCGTCCTCACAACGTGGCACATTAAAGCTTGTATTGTGTTGTGTTTTTGCGGTTGTTTAGATAATTCCATTGTATGGCTAGTAGACTTTGTTAATGATGTTAATTTTCACAAACACATGCGTTGTGCAGTGTGACGGTTGAGGCTCGGGGTCGTGCTTTGGGGTCATGGTTTTGAGCTCATAAGTTTGAGATGGTGGTGTTGGGGTCATGGTGTAGGGAGTGTAAAACTGGGGTCATGGTGTTGGTTTGGGACGGTGGTGTTGGGGTCATGGTGTTGGTTTGGGAGGGTGGTGTTGGGGTCATGGTGTTGGTTTGGGAGGGTGGTGTTGGGGTCATGGTGTTGGGATTGTAAGGCTGGGGTCGTGGTGTTGGTTTGGGACGGTGGTGTTGGGGTCATGGTGTTGGTTTGGGACGGTGGTGTTGGGGTCATGGTGTTGGGATTGTAAGGCTGGGGTTGTGGTGTTGGTTTGGGACGGTGGTGTTGGGGTCATGGTGTTGGTTTGGGACGGTGGTGTTGGGGTCATGGTGTTGGTTTGGGATGGTGGTGTTGGGGTCATGGTGTTGGTTTGGGAGGGTGGTGTTGGGGTCATGGTGTTGGGATTGTAAGGCTGGGGTCGTGGTGTTGGTTTGGGACGGTGGTGTTGGGGTCATGGTGTTGGTTTGGGAGGGTGGTGTTGGGGTCATGGTGTTAGTAAGGCTGGGGTCGTGGTGTTGAGGTCGTGAGATTTGGATTGTGGTGTTGGGTTTCGTACCTTCTAGCACTTCTGGATTTATATCATACGTTCACAGAGTGATTTATATTAAGGTTAGCATGAAAGAGTCTGAGTGGAATTTTTTTTTTTTTACAGTTACCTTTCTTTCATTCCTTCTTTTTTCTTCTTCTTTTTCTTTGTTTTTATTTTTTTATTACTTTCATTCTTTTTCTTTCTTTTACTTTATTTTTTTCCCTTTCTTTCTTTTTCTTTCTTTCTCTCCCACTCTCTCTTTCCTAGGATTCTTTTTTGTACTTATTTAAATTTTTTCTTTGTCTTATTGCTGTACTTCATTCAGTGCTTCTTTTCTTTTGTCTTTTATCCTCTCTATATTTTCTTTACTTCTTTCTTTAATTTATTTTAGTTCTCCTGTGCTTTTTTTTATTTTTCTATCTTTCTTTATCTTTAATTTTGTTCTTTACATTTTTCAGTGCTTCTTTTTTATCTTTCTTTTATTTCTTTATCTCTTTTTCATGTCTCTATCTATCCATCCATCCATCTATCTCTAGTTTGTTCCCTCTCTCCGAGAGTAATAACGGTGCTTCTGTTTGGTTTGTCGTTCCAGAAGTTGGGTAGCAGTATGCAGTGTGATGAAGGCACCGAATGGCTCCTGGAGCTGCTGATGGAGGTGCAGCTGCAACAGTATTTCCTGCGCATCCGTGACGAGCTCAACGTCACGCGCCTGTCGCACTTCGACTACGTTAAGAACGAAGACCTGGAGAAGATCGGCATGGGTCGGCCCGGTAGGTTTCCTCCATCCAATAGAACAGCATGTTGTGATTTATTTATTTATTATTATTCCCCTTATACTAGAACAATTCCAGGTGTATACGGTACTTATTATTCATTGAAGAATCATACCTCAAACATTTTATTCCTTTAGAGCTCCGGCCAACTGTGTGTGTGTGTGTGTGTGTGTGTGTGTGTGTGTGTGTGTGTGTGTGTTTCTCAGTGGGCTTTGTTAAGTGGAAGACTGAGCAGGGAGAATTAAGGGAAAAGCTTTTATTTATTTGTTTTGTTTGTTTGTTTATTTGTTTGTTCTTTTTATATATGTACTTCTTTTCTTCACTTCTTTCTGTCTTTCTTTCTTCACTTTGTTTATATGCTTCTCTTTTCTTCATTTCTTTCTTTGCTCCTTTCTTTCTTCTCACTTTGTCTCAGGACAGAGACGGCTGTGGGAGGCGGTGAAGAGGAGGAAAGCGATGTGTAAACGCAAGTCTTGGATGAGTAAGGTTGGTTAAAAGCTGACACACACACACACACACACACACTGCTTTGGGGTGAATAATTCACAAAATAAATATCTCGGCTGTTTGATGTGGAGAGACGGCGGTGTTCCTAATGTCAGGAATAATTAGACTCTTAGTGCTGTTCAGTGGTTTAAACAAAGATGTGGAGCTGCTTGTGTTGATAAAGCAGCTTCGCCGATCTCTGAACTCCGGAACTCTGGAAAGATGTTAAGCATCACTACCGTCAACTGTAACACAGGAACAAGGTTAATATCCAGTCAGGAAGAGAGCTAATCTCAGACACGAGCAAATGGTTAGCATTATGTAGCTCATACTTGTGAGTGTGTGTGTGTGTGTGTGTGTGTGTGGGCAGCTATAGCCTGCCCAGATAATTAGGTTATCAGTCCTGTGAGCCGGGTCGAAACGGAGATGAAACATTCCACAGCTGAGTGAAATGTCTGACATCTTCATTCACAAAACGCTCGGGATGGCCGGATTCTTCGTTCTGATTGGCCAAAAGGCATTGATTAGTTTTCTGTAACACCAGCTGAGGCAGCACAGTTTTATAACTGTTGAGACATTTTCATGTTATAAAACGTAGACATGAATAAATGCTTAAGAGTAACGTGTGATCTGATTGGTCCATTGTCTTGATAGAATGCATTATCTGGAATTAAAATGACAGACACTCCCAGACTGCCCCAGTCACTTGCAGCAGGCAGCATCACCATTACCTGTTTAAAATGGAGAAATAAACCATAAAATAAACTCTGATTTTAGTTCGCTTTTCTTGTGCCTCAGTGTGGTATATACTAAAACTTTGAATTAGAATCTGTCTTTTCCCATGGGTCGGATTATATTGGCTGCGGATTGGCCTAGCATGGCCGTGGGTCAGCTTAGCGTGGCCGTGTTTAAATGTCACATGGTTGCGTGTTCGCTTATCTTAACCATTTGCTGACTAGACACTGCGATATGTGGGCTTAATGCTGTCTTGTGTCGGCTTAACCCGGTTGTGGGTTGGCTTAACCCGGTCGTGGGTCGGCTTAACCCGGTCGTGGGTCGGCTTAACCCGGTCGTGGGTCGGCTTAACCCGGTTGTGGGTTGGCTTAACGCGGCTGTGGGTCGGCTTAACAGGGCAGTAATTAAGTGTCATTCGCTTCCGTGTTGACTTAATGTGGTCACGTGCCGACTTAACCCTACTGTATGCTGGTTTAACGCTGCAATGCGTTGTGTGCTTGTTAGGGGTTTATTGTCCACAAAATATTTACGAGCCTGTTGTGACCGTGAGCTGCGATTTCAGCAGAATCAGTCATTATTTGTTAGCACTGTGTATGCAACTGCTCATATTTCTGTGTGTGAGAGCGATAGAGCGAGTGAGAGACAGAGCATGAGGGCGTATGGAGAGATGTTTACTGAGCGCCATGAGTGTAAGCATTCCTCGGTGCGTGGGACGACGGGACAGCTTGACCCATCACGGAAGAAACCACACGTCCACATAAATAGGAATAGACAGGACTCAGACACACGAGACTGCATACACTGCGTGTAAAGCCAGAGGAGGCCAATTCTTTTTAGAAGCATCTTATTATAATTTTTTACAAGCTGACAGCAATAAATAAATCAAATTTAAAATGAACCGGGAAAAAAATTTTCACCTGTAACACTTGTGACAATGTCAATTGTAAAAAGCGCTATACAAATAAAAGTGACTTGACTTGACTTGACTTGACTAGCACTTACATGGCTGCAAAAAGCTCGTCTAATTATCTCTTCTGGGGCGTATAGCCTAAATACCTGTCTACCTGTGCAGTCATATCATGTGACCCGAATCTTCCGCAAGTCGACAGCTGTGAGAAATAAGCTAAATGTGTTGTTTACATTCAATATGTTTATGTCAGGTTAGGTTGCTTACATGCAGATGAGGTGTGCTATATTCCTCCCCCTAATGCTCCGCAGTGCGCAGTACTGACTCCGCAGTAGTCAGGCAGTGCGTGTTCATGTGTTTTGGAGGAGGAGGTTTTAGAGGGAGGAGGTAACATTTTTCAGCTGGACACTTTTGAAATCTAATTTACATGTGCAGGTTTCTCCAAAATCACCTTTAACACTCCAGTATGCATCTAACCTGCACACACACACACACACACACACACACACACACACACACACACACACACTGCAGCACTCTGTAAGTTGTAGACAGCAGAAAGGCTCTTGAGTGCCGTGTTGGCTGAAGTCTACAGGAAGTGGCTGGAGAGGATGATAGCCTTCTAAAATTACACGTGTTGTTTCGGGTCCTGGCACCGAGTGCAGGCTGAGTAATCAACCTCCTCTGTACTGTGTGTGTGTGTGTGTGCGCACTCCTTTTTTGTTGCCAGTTTATTTAAAGGTGTCATTTTTATGGTCAACTCTAGACTTTTTATTATTAGACATTTTTAAACTTGTTTTTACCAAAGGGTGCCAATATTTTCGATTGCTTGTTAATGTTTCCATTTAATTTGCCATTTAACATTGTGTAGTTATGAATATCAATATTATTAAAGTACTAAATTACTTTAACACATTATCAAAGTCTGTCATGACTTTGTATGAACCAAGGGGCTGATTTGTTTTTGTTTCCTCTCTTTCTTTCTCTCTATCTCTCTCTCTCACTCACACACACACACACACACACACACACTCCCCCTCCAGCTCTCTCTCTCTCTCTCTCACCCTCCAGCTCTCTCTCTCTCTCTCACCCTCCAGCTCTCTCTCTCTCTCTCTCTCTCTCTCTCTCTCACCCTCCAGCTCTCTCTTTCTCTCTCTCACCCTCCCGCTCCCTCTCTCTCTCTCTCTCTCCCTCTCTCTCGCTCTCTTTCTGTGTGTGGGTCTGTGTGTGTGCCTGCTGACTCTGAGACATCAATCATTTCTCTGTCTCTATGTTCACTATGTGCTTATCAGTGTACAGTTCATGGCTCAGTCTGGACATCTCAGCCATCTTTTACATTCCCTCAGGATTCTGTTCTCCTCTGGCCTTCTATTTCTGACCCCCAAGGCCTCAGCCGTTTCAGTCTGAGACCTTTCATTACCGCAGTTTAGTGCTTACACACTCTGACGCCAGCACTTTAAACCTCACTTCAGGGCTACTCTTTGAACCATGTACTCACAAGCCCTTTGATTATTATTCTAAACCTAATTTAAAATAAAGCTCCAGCACTGGATCAGTAGTGAGTTAGATATTGTTCACACTCGGATCTGGTTATAAGGGCAATTACGATTTTGTAAAGAGTGTCAATCATGCTTAGGGGTGATGAAATAACATGCCGAGTTGCTGCCACAGCTTGATTAATCTCGCCTTTAAGGGATTTCTCTGTTGTTGTTTTTCATCAGTTTCTGCTGTGCCAAAAATTCATCTGATCTTACAAGTTCTATGGAAGTAAAATCAGGATCATGATGTCAGAGATCATGCTCCTTCCCTAGAAAGGAGTGGGATGAAAAGGAAGCGATATTTCCATTGCTGGAGGTGTTTAATTCATTTGTCTTCAGTGAGAGCTTTGTCCTGGTCAGGGAGTTGTATTGGTGGTATTGATCTGTACTCTATTCCAGAAACACTAGGCTTGGAGCAGGAACTGGTCTTGTATCGAATGTCAGGCCTAAACGCTATTTGGAGTATCCAGTTCACCTCTCAGCATGTTTTTGGGAAGTGGGAAAAAACTGGAGAACCTGGTTAAAAGCTAGACGGACACTGAGAGACCATTCAAAATGCCATAGAGTGTCCCAAACCCTGGAAAAACCCACAGACATGGAAGCTATCATGAGTGATATTAAAACAAAATTCAGTGACTGAGGAGCAGTCACTGTATCAATCTGCAATGATGAAGCAAGAGTCCAGTCTACGCTTCTGTCCTCACTAGTTGTGGGTAAAGACCAAAACAAGAAGGTCATGATTATCCCAGGCTGAAATTTTCTTCTCAGGGAGCCTCAGAGCAGAGCTTTTGCAAATTGAGAGGAGCTGGTTGAGAAGGTCTGGCATGTAACAAGGATGCTTCCTGCTCAGCCTTAGAGTTGTATGAGGCACTTCAAACCTGGATGTGTTCCCCAGGGCAGACTGAGAACCTTCTGCTAAGCTTATGTTCATGCTGTTGACTTGAGGATGTCTAAGAATGTCCAAGGAAGAGCTGGAGTCAGTGGCTGAGGATAGAAAAGTCTGGGATGATGTCTCTCCACCCCTGTCCTCACTAGTTGTGGATAAAGACCAAAATAATATGGTCATGACTACTGGTGGCAGAATTAGCTTCATTCCCATGGGGCCTTGGGGCCTTAGAGCAGTGCCTCTGTAAGCTGAGAGGAGCCAGTTGAGAAGTTCTAGCATGTAACAAGGCTGCCTCCTGGTCAGCCCACACTAAAGTTGTATGAGACACTTCAATCCTGGATGAAGTCCCCAGGATAGACAGAGAACCTCCTGCTGTGCTTATGTTCATGCTATTGACTTGGGAACATCAGGAATGCTCAAGGAAGAGCTGGAGTCTGTGGTCGAGGATGGAGAAGTCCGGGATGAAGTCACTAGTCCTGTCCTTACTAGTTGGGCAGTGGTGGCCTAGTGGTTAAGGTCTGATCGGACGGTTGGGGGTTCAATCCCCAGTTCCACCACTCTTGGCCCCTTGATCAAGGCCCTTAACCCTCAATTGCTCAGATATATGAAAAAGGTTAATTGTAAGTCGCTTTGGTTTTGTACCATGACCCTAGTAGGAAAATGAAGGAAGGAATGATTGAAAATGAGGCTAGCTCGTGACACTTTGGACAATGCTAGTTGCCTAATCTGAGATCTATAGAAATATGTTTTGGTTGCATGTTTCTTGTTACTTGACACCAGAAAAGATGGAGGTTTCAGTGTGTTACAGGACGGTCACTATAACACGACTTTGCATTCACAGATTCTTTTTTTTTTTTTTGCTAGCATGGCCGTGGCTATGTTGCCTGAAAGCCTTTTCAACCTGGTACCCATTGACCGTGGTGTAGCTTTGGTTTCTTTGGCTCTCTTTTTAATCATTCTCCTCTGCTTGTTCTCTATCCATTCTTGTTGACCTTCCACCCACCTTGCTGTCTGCATTTCCTCTTCCCACACCACGCGTCTGATAGCCTTGCACTCCTGATGCGACCCACAGGCGCCTCATACAAAGTGCCTTAAGAGCTGATAGCAAGTTGAAAAGAGAGCATTGCTATCTGTACTCATTGGTTCTTTTCACGATTACTACAGCTCGTGTGGTTCAGTGCCGCCCACTCTGCTCACGAAGGCACCGTTCACTCCAAAATGGAGCCTCTAATCTCAGTTGTTTACCATTCAACAGCAGTCATAATCAAACAGTATCAGATCTCTTGCTGTTTAGTGTCTATTAATGAATAAGGACACACTTTACAACCGCTTATGGCTTTCCCAGAATAGCCGTTCTTCTCACGACACGATGGATTTTGAAGTGTGTAGATGACGCCGCATGTACTCCTTGCCAAAATGAGAAATGTACTGTAACAGACCCAAGTGAGGAGAAGAGATCAAGGATTTCCAGACTTAACCTCAAATAAGCTTTCCATCTCCAGCCAGTTCTCAAATGGTTTGTTCCCACTTTATCCCCAGCTTTTTCTTGCACCCTGTGATTGGCTGTTGCTCATCTCTATTCTTTCATATTGGAATCTATCTTGGAGAATGCATACAGAATGGAAATCATGGTTCCCTGTTTATAATGATCAGTAAGGGTGTTTTGGGGGGGAAAGCTGCTGTATAGGTGGGTCAGGTTATCAAATGCAAGTAAGGATATAAAGCATCAGGAGATTGACTGATGTAATGCATTGCAAAGTAGAGTCACTGGTACCACCTTCAAATTCTTTTTCAAATGTTTGGCAATTTGCCAATACAGACCATTTTTTATGAAAGCAAAAGAAAACAAATGGTTTGTGCACACTGAGGGAAAGCTCACTGTTTCTGCCTCCAGATGATGCGATATGGCTGGTTGAAAATGCTAAACATGGCGGCCTTGTGGGGAGGTATGAGGGGGTTTTTGCCACTCTATTGATTGTTTAGTGGGTCTTTAAAAATCGAAGAAAAAAAATAGCTGGATTTTGATCTTTTCTCCAGTGTGTGTGTTGAATTATGTTTTATTTTTCTCTACAGAGCAACATTTATTTATCTTCTATATCTGTGTGGGTTGCCAGTGAGTGGCAGCGTACGCCCTAGATCGGTCACCCATCTGTTACAGAGACAGACAGCCCTTCACACACACATTAATCCAATTTAGAGTATCATTCATCCTCTCATTCATTTTCTGAACCTATTAATCCTAATTAGAGTCATGGGGAGGCAGGCGCCCATCTCAGCCAACTCTGGGCGAGGGCAGAGTACACCCTGGACAGCTCGCAGGGCATGCTGATGGCTATGCAGCCTACTCTGGTTGTAATGGTTGTACTGGAAGCAATGGTTCTTTTACATGCCTCTCACCATAGACAGTGAGAGACATGGCTGGCCTTTGATAACCCAGTTAGCTGCACTGGGGGGACAGCAGTGACAAACCGTTGATAGTGGGTCTCAAACCCCTGACCTCGGGATCAGTGATCCACCACTGATAATCCATAATTTAGAGTGTCTAGTTGACCTAATCTGCAAGTCTTAAAATTGTGGGAAGAGACCAGAGCACTGGAGGAGTCCCACATAGTAACAAGGAGAACTACAAAGAGTCCATACGGAGATGAGGATCTGTAAATTTGGTTTGGTTACCTGAATAGTAGATTAAGAAGCGAGTCGTTAAATCATCTTGTTTGTGAATTGATTCAATAATCATGTGTTTCCTACATTTCAGTCTCTTCCAAATACATTTACAAACCCATAAGATCCGAACCCAACGAGTCACTGAAATTGTGTTGTTCTTCCGTCGGTACTGATCTGTCGAGGTCGTGTTTCCGTCTCAGGTGTTTAGTGGGAAGAGGCCAGACGGAGATTTCCAGCCGCAGGCCACCAGCACTTTCCGGAAGCTGTCAAACAGTTCTCCACCTGCAGAAGGCCAACAGCAGGCACTCACCTGCCTGATCAGCGAAAAGGAGATGGTGCTCTGTGAGAAGCTCGGAGACGGCTCGTTCGGCGTGGTGAAGCGTGGAGAGTGGGTCACCCCAGGGGGGAAAGTGGTGAGAGGAGGGGGAGAGGGTGCATGAGGGGTCTATCAGAAGGGGTAATTAACAATATGAAAATTAATGAAATAAAGATAATTGTCAATCTCTAATGAATTATTTCTTATAATGTATCTGGAATGATTGTACAGTATGCATAGTTTGGATTTTTTTAAATTTTTAGGTATTGATTTATTGGTTCTTATCAACAATCAATTTTTTTCTTTTACTTAACCATAAATGAGTACTATAGCATGGTCTTACTGGATTTATCCCTCACTCCCCAGTTGAATGTAGCGGTCAAGTGTCTGAAGACGGACGTTCTGAACCAGCCTGACGCTCTGGACGACTTTATCCGTGAAGTAAACGCCATGCACTCACTCGACCACCAGAACCTCATCCGGCTGTACGGAGTCGTCCTCACACACCCCATGAAAATGGTAACCCAAACCGTCCCTGGAGCTGTATGTGTTTTACAGTTTGATTTCAGTGTTCAAGGGGTTGTGCCCCCAGCCATGCCAATTAAATAACATTTGCTTCACATTAGTTTTTAAAAAGGAAGTAGTTGACTTCACCTGCTCTTTCTGTCTTTCTTTTTCCACTTCCTTCCTCATCATTTTTACTTCCTCTTCCTCCTTTATGATTTTCTTTCCAGGTGACGGAGCTGGCTCCTCTTGGTTCTTTGCTGGACCGCCTGCGTAAGACCCAGGGACACTTCCTCATCTCCACACTGTGCCATTACGCTATCCAGATCGCTAACGGTATGGCCTACCTGGAGACCAGACGCTTCATTCACCGCGACCTAGCCGCCCGTAACATCCTGCTAGCGTCTAACGAGCTTGTCAAGATAGGCGACTTCGGCCTGATGAGGGCGCTGCCCAACAATGACGATCATTACGTCATGCAGGAGCACCGCAAGGTCCCATTCGCCTGGTGAGTGAGGGGAGGCACTGGGACAGTGGCCACCTCTGGGCTTTCTCTAGGAGGGATTAATTAGTGTTATGTAGAACTTCTGCACTGGTTTTTTTGTGATAATGATTCATGGTGGATTTATGCCTATGTTAGCAGTTAGTGAGTTTACATAGTTCTGTGTGTGTGTCAGGTGTGCCCCAGAGAGCCTGAAGACTCGCACCTTTTCCCACGCCACAGACACGTGGATGTTCGGGGTGACCCTATGGGAGATGTGCACCTACGGTCAGGAGCCATGGCTCGGCCTCAACGGCAGTCAGGTACCCGACATGGTTCCCGCTCCACATCTTTCCCCATCAGCATTAAGGACAACGCTAACCTCCACCTGTGTGTGTTGCACAGATCCTACATAAGATTGACAAGGAGGGTGAGAGGCTGCCTAAGCCTGAGGACTGTCCCCAGGACATCTATAACGTCATGCTGCAGTGCTGGGCGCAGAAACCTGACGACAGACCTACGTTTGTGGCTCTCCGAGAATTCCTGGTGGAGACCATGCCAACAGACATGAGGGCGCTGCAGGACTTTGACGAACCTGACAAGCTGCACATTCAGATCAACGACGTCATCACGATCATCGAGGGCAGGTGTGGGCAAAATGAGATAATTCGAAGAGGAATTTAGAATTAAACAATATGGGGGAAAAATACCCAGAAAAACACGTTTCATGATGTTACTTGTATTGTTGTGCTGTAAGAACGTGTATGTTGTTTCTTCTACGCAGGGCGGAGAATTATTGGTGGCGAGGGCAGAATAAGCGCACACTGAAGGTGGGGCAGTTCCCCAGGAACGCCGTCACGTCCGTCGCTGGACTGTCGGCTCATGATATTAGCCGACCGCTGAAGAACAGCTTCATCCACACAGGCCACGGAGACACCAACCCTCAACGCTGCTGGGGCTTCGCGGATCGGATAGACGAGTACGACACGTCATGTAACATGTTGTGTAGGCTACGGATCCTTAAAAAAAAAAAAAATCAGATCAAAATCAAAGCTAGATGATGGTGAGATGTTAGATTCAGGCTTAGGAATCTCTTTCCCAGGCATTGATGGTGACATCATGGACGATTCGGCTCGAAAATATCATTTGTGAACAATATTATGATAAGTTAAAGGCCCATGATGCAGTGGGTAGCATTCCAACACATGTCCTAAAACGTCCCAGTGAGTGCTTAATTACACCAGTGTTCTGGTCCTACTGTATCTCTAACCAGGAACACTGTAATGTAACTTTTAATTAATGTTGGATAATGTAGGTCGGATAGCTTAAGCATATCTCTGTCTTAAATTTTCATCTTAAGCGCCCTGTCACCATGTTCTGAGTGGAGAATAGAGATTACTTACCACATTCTCCACTAGAGGGCAGCAGACAGCTACAGATGCTTTATCCCACACTCTTCCCTGCGCCCAAGCCAACAACGTTCGTCGTGAATTCTCATCACACCACTTCCTTGTCTTGACAGCCTGTATCTGGGGAACCCCATGGACCCTCCGGATGTCCTCGGCGAGGATCTGAACGCTCCCAGGCCCACGCAGCTTCCTGGGCGTGCCAAAAGTATGTTTTTGGGGTTTTTTCATCCTCTGCTTACTGCTTTAGTTCACATCAGCTGATGCTGCTTTTTTTTTAAAACGCCTAACATTTCCCCTTTGCCTGTCCTTCTTCACTGCACCTGCATGTTCTCTGTCTGCACCTCCTCTCTCCCCCTCTCCCGGGCCGCGGTTGCACAGAGGATCCTCCCCCTCGGCCCCCTCAACCTGCTGTGCTCATGAAGAGTAAGTTCGGTCCCTCTGTCTTTCTGACCCCCTTTAGCCTCGCTTCTTTTCTTTTCCCTTCTAAACGTCTGCTCTCTGCCTCATGTTAAAGCCCTTCGGAGATCTGACATGAATAATAAATAGATAGAAATCGTTTTCGGGTTCCCTCAGGTATTACGCTTGTACTCTGAGCTCATGGGCTGTACTTCCTTTAGATGTATTGAACAGAAGTTTTGGCAGTGCGATGTTATTTAGAACTGATCTTAATTCCACTTGCAAGTGGAGTTCATCTGATTAAATCAAGTGTGCATTAGGGCGCTCCGTTTATACAGAATTAGCCAACACTTTTGCTAACATTGTAAAATGTGACAAAGTTAAAAATAAACAGAACTTGACACAAGATGGTAACAAGGTTTCCATTTAATTAACATTTTGTGTAAAAATGTTTCAGATATTTAGGATAATTTTTGCTTTGGGCAGTAAATAAAACTGGCTGATATGAGTGACATTAGTGCTTGAGACATTAGTACTAACTAGACATGGAGACAGCCACCTCACAGGAAGATGGGCCTGGGTTCAAGTCCCGGGCTTGGCTCAGGCATTTCTGTGCAGAATTTGCATGTTCTCTCTGTGCTTTCGTGGGTTTCCTCTGGGTAGTCTGGTTTCTTCCCACAGTCCAAGGACGTGTACATTAAGCTAATTGGCTGTTCTAAATTGTTGCTAGGCGTGAGCGTGTGTGTGAGAGTGAGAACGGTTGTGTGTGGTTTGGGCCTAGGATGGACTGGCGATCTGGTCAGGGTGTACCACTGCCTTTGCCCAAAGTTGGCTGAGATAGGCTCCAGCCTGCCCGCAACCCTAGTAAGTGGTTTGGGGAATGAATCAATAAATAAATATTCTTGCTTTATCACTAAGTGTATCTCCTGTAATCTTCTCAATGTTTGTGCAACTTTAGAATCAAACTACGACCCAGTTACAGATGATGAAGACCTGACATCCTCCGGTTTGAGGCGCCTCTCGTTAAAAAAGCCGAACACAAAGGTTCTGAAACTGAAGCCGTCTGCTTGGGTTTCAGCCACCAAGTTGAGCGATCGGTCCATTTACTGCCATCGAAGTCCAGGAGGTGGTAATCCCACTGAGGTCTCTCTTATAGACTTTGGAGAGGAAATGTTCCCTTCTACACCTTCTCCTGTTGTAGAGTCCCAGATCCCCAGTCTTGCTAGACTGGCTCTCGAGGCAGACAACATATTGGACTGTACACCTCCCCAGAGTCCATCCCGGTTCTTGCCTCGGCCGCTTCATCCCACCCCGGTGGTAGACTGGGACTCGAGACCTCTTCCTCCTCCTCCAGCATATGACGATGTAGCACAGGACGAAGACGACATCGAGGTGAGCTCGATCAACAGCACAGAGATAAGAGTTGCCAATGAGCCAGGCTCTCCACATGGTCCCTGCACTCCTTCGTGTGAAGATAGGGATGATCTCTTCCTCCCCGGCAGTCAAAGCCGGCCTCGCACCTTCTCGCAATCAGCCGAAATTTTCCAGGAGCTCCAACAGGAGTGTATGAGGCGCCTGAATGTCCCCGTAGGTTCCATAAGTCCCGATCCCTGTCGCCAGATCTTCCTGTCCACCTGCGAGGACAAGCCCCAGGTCCCACCTCGAGTCCCAATTCCACCTCGACCTCCAAAAAGCACAGGGAGTGACTCTGCCCGCTGGTCACGTGACCTATCCCCAGCTTCATGTGTCGAGGACGAGAAGGAGCGTCCTCCTCAGATCCCTCCACGGGATCCGTTGTCTCAGCCGAGTTCTCGCACACCTAGCCCCATGAACCGTACCACACTCTACCTCTCCACCTCCCCGGGCAAACTAATGCCCACCACTCAGAGCTTTGCCTCTGACCCCAAATACGCTGCGCCCAAAGTCATCCAGGCCCAGGGCAAAGACAAGGAACCAGCCAAAGGACCCTGCATACTGCCCATAGTCCGAGACGGAAAGAAAGTGAGCAACACACACTACTACCTGCTGCCCGAGAGACCTACGTACTTAGACCGTTACGACAGGTTCTTCAGAGAGGCCGAAGACGACGAGAGGAGGCCCATCAATACGGCTACAGTCCGACCCATGGTGCACCAACAAGGGGAGACAAAATCAAACTTCTCCTGCAATAATAACAGCAGCCTTCCAGCCAGATCAGGTATCAGGAACTCCTTGAGCCTAACCAAAGTTGGTATTGATGGATCAGGCAGCAGGGCAGACGGAGCGGCAAATCTCGACAGGGTTAAACTGGTGAGAATCCGAGATGAAGCCTTAAATAATTTAAATATTTGAGTTATTACTAAGATAGAAATGGATTATAGATTGCTCCAGACCCGTAAGACAGCGCTGATTGGAGGTTTTTCTTTGGCTTCAGGTGCAGGAAGCGGTGCACGGCGTGACGATGGAGGAGTGTCAGACGGCTCTGCAGAACCACAGCTGGAACGTACAGAAGGCTGTGCACTATCTAAAGGTATTGATAAGTGGTGAGATGAAGGAAATTCTCTTCAAATCCTTTTCTTTACTCTAAAGTCTGTATTTTTACCATTAGATTCGTTCATCTCCTTCGTTTTGGCCTCTGTTTGTCTCCGCAGGTGGAGCAGCTGTTCTGTCTGGGTCTGAAGTCCAGAGTGGAGTGTCATAAGATCCTGGAGTTGTGTGACTGGAACCTGGAGCTGGCCAGCACTCAGCTTTTAGACTCTTACGGCTCAGTCAAACAGAGGTAAAAACGCGTCTCCATGAATGGGATATTAATGCTTTATATGAGTTCTCCTTCAATCAACACTGTACGGATCTATCAGTTCTCAAATCTGATTGGTCAGATGGTGTTGCTTTGATTTGTAGAGCAGCAGCTCTGACAGCAGAACAGTTACAAATCACAGCAAGAGTTATATGTGAAGCCCCGCCCAAGGGTTGGGGTTATGGTTGAGAGTAGGCGCAGGGCTATATGTGTAGCCCTGCCAAGGACTGATGGTTAGGGTTGAGGGTTCTGGGCAGGGCTAAGTGTGTAGACCCGTCCAGATTTTTTGATTAGGGTTGTTAGGGGCAGGGCTGTATGTGTGGCAGCATGTGGCACTGTAATAGTTTTATTTCTAAAGTTTACTTGCACATGGGAGCTGAGATACGAATCCATTCCTGACGTGTCGGCGAGGAGCTTCTCAGCGCATTCGTGTGACCCGGTGTACTTTAATTTCAGTCCATTCCCTTAAAGACGTCCCTCGAATGCCTCTGGAGTCTGTTTTTTTCTCATTAGCTTCAACTTTATTGCTTTCACTTTGTCCCAGTTGGCCATCTGTGTGCTCTATTCCGCAGTGTACTGACTCCTACACAGCACTGTACAGCCGGAGAAAACAGTCAGCACATTTCATTGTGTTACTCTGAGTGAAAAATGCAGCCCTTGCATTATAGGACGCTTTTTCTGCCTTGTTTATCTTTTTTTCTCCTCATGAGTGTTCACTCTTATTCGGTTGAATGTGTGTGTCGTACTTCCTTAATTTAAGGTAGGTGCTTTATAAGAAATAACACTGGGTCGTGCTTTAGAGGAAAAGATTCAATGCTGTGGTGCCGAGTTCCTGTCATCACCATGGAGTCGATTGTTTTCCTGTAACCCTGGCTTTATACTGGGGCACAATGTCCGCCATCTCCACGATTTGAAAGAATCATGATGAGCGTGTGGGATTGAATCATAATGATCTTGAGGGAACTTGAGGGTGGATTCGTGATGATCGCGATTATTACTGCATATTACGATTTAACGCCAATTGTGAGCAGTAGAGCTTCCCAGAGCCTAACAGACCTTGAAGTGCCAACGTAGGAGATCATGATGACCTTAAAAACACTAGAAAACTTAAATCTCTTGGTGCATCCTGCCTCCTATATATCCCAACCATGCTCCAAGTGCGGTCAGAAATTCACAGAGCTCCATGCTTCTTTGAATCGTGGAGATTGCAGACATCGTGCCCCAGTGTAAACCCAGGGTTACATGACGTCCCAAAGTGCATTATTTCGTTTATAATGCATATGCTTTTCAGCACTAACATTCTTTAATAATTAACGTTTATATTTGTTTATATTGTGCAGCAATAAATCACTGAATACATTTATTATTATTATTATTATTATTATTATTATTGTTATTATTATTATTATTAGGCTGCATGAACTAATAGTTTTTTTCTCTCACTGTAATTGCGTTCTTAAGATAATACTAGAAACGTATCATGATTCCAGTCGATGATGAATTACACTAAAAAAAAAAATCTCCTTTTGTTTCATTTTTTCAGACGATGAGAAAACTCCACAGACAAACACATCGTTCTTCTCTTCCTCCTATCAGAGACTGACCTGAACGGTGTTTAGAAATCGTTAGGAACGAGGGTCTCGCCTCCACGTCCCACAGCTCGACTTCTCTCTCCGTACTATACCGAGGGACTCGCGTTGTCCCTGAGTGAGTCCTCAGACCCGGACGTCTTCCTCCAGAACCCCTTATCAAGGTGCACTACTGAGTTCAGAGGTCAAAGGTCCAGCGGAAGGGGAAAAAAAGGTTGAAACCATACTGCTGCTGAGTTTGTATGAGTTATTTTTTGTTTGTTTGTTTTTATTTATGTTTTATACTGAAATTTATTCGATACATAAAAGGAGCGTGTCAGAGGGAGGACTTTGAGCTGGTTTAAAAAATCTTTAGAGTTAAGTTTTTATCCTTGTACGTTCATTTCACTCACCTGCACCGAGAGTTTTCAGATTGTCTCAGTGTTGTATGTTTTATGTTTGTTTTTGATTTTTTAATTAATATTCCATCCAAAAATGTTGCGTGAACCCTGTTTCTGACCCTGCGTTTGCACTAACTAGTCATCAACATCTCAGTTTCCTTCAAATTGTGTCACACCCCAGAAATAAGGTAAATCATTCATGATTCATACTTTTTTTAAACAATCACAGCTATCTGATGTCATCAGTGTTTGCCTGTAACTCCTCCCACTTCCTCCAGAAGATCAGTCGCATATCTAAGAATTTAAGTGAAAGTGTTAAATATTTTGACATTTTTAAACATTAAAGCTCGTAATGTTGGCCAGGTGGCCAAAAAAATAATTATAAAAATTCCGTTTGTAAATATTAAACAATCATTAATTTATTTATTATAAATATTAAAGTCGCAACGTATCCTGGGCAACTACAGTGATGTCATCAAGCTATTGGTTGAAGTAAATTTTAGAAAAACCAAAAAGTATGAAGCACTGAAGCAGAAAATTCATGTGATTGTCTCCAGTGACTTTTATTTCCAGCTTGGTTTGTCCACAATATTCTCGCTGTGACACTAGCACATATAAGAACATCAGATTATACAAGGCTAGGGTGTGTTTCTAAACAAACGGAAGCTAGGATAGTAAGGTATGGCAGGATAGCTAGCTAGACAATGTATCAATACTCTCACAATCAAGTGTAGATTTTATAAGTAGCAGAGGGTTCCGTGTACCTGTAGTCATTATCGTTATCTGAGGTTCTCGCAAAAAGTCAGCAAGTTGTTTGTTTTCACATCGTAATTAAATATGTTATGAAAAATTAGCGCATTATCTCCGAATGGACATGGCAAGTAAGGACGCACTGGTACATCAGTATTGGTTGGTATTTTCTTTTTGGCATCTTTGTAACAGAACGTTATGTTAAAGGTTATTTCATAAACGTGTATTATTTAGAGGTGGTCTGATAAAAGCAGTTCAGTTTTTATAATGAAGATTTCTTTATTTGTCTTGAACAAAAAGGGGGAATAAATCACAACAAAAACATCATAACCCCCATCCCCACCCTAAAAATATCTTAATCACTTATCGGCCAAATAGTTATTTTTATTAAGGCTATATGAGTTAGGGCTGGGATTATAGTCTGGGTATATGTGTAGCCCCACCCAACATCTATGTTTAGGGTTTGGATTAGGGGCAGGGTTATTGGTGCAGCCCCTTCTTGTTCTCCAGGCTGCAGCTGGGATGTTCTTTATGGTTATGTGTTCATGTCACATGCACCAGACTAAATATGAGACCCACTTTTCACAATCTTTTTGTGTTCTTCCAACTTTTCTTTTAAAGCAAAGTAAGAAAGCATCCTTTGATGTTAAAACACACTTCTTCCTATTCAGTGTTTTCTGAATGCTTTCCAATCATAATTAGATGGGTGTAGATGTTAGGGAGCAGCATTAGAGAACCGTCCTGATCCATCCCATCAACCACATAACGTAACCTGACGCCCATTGTGTAGGTAACTTTTTCAGGTTATACGGTGTTGGACTCATTACATCACTGTCTGGCACTAAATAATCCTAATAAGCACATAGTCCCCCTGATCTGATTAATCTGCCTCTATCATGGTGTATCTGTGAGATTGAAATGACCTTGTGGTGGTTATTCAGACGCCGTCGTCCTGTTCCAGCTTCATCATACTGTCTGCTCTTCCATGGTTCTCTTAATGTATTTTATTGTGTTTGAAATTCTGTAAAAGGTATGTTCATGCAGATATAGAACTTATATACATTATATAAATATATAAATATAAATACATATTTTTATTAAAATTAAGTATTTTTATCTTTTTCTATAATCTCGTCTCTCATTTCTTGTTCACGATAAAAATTATATTGTGACTGACAATCATTTCATCCAACGTGAAGCGAATGGATTATTTTCTAATAATGGCGGGTCCTGAAGTATTTTATTCCTCCAACACAACAGCAATTGACCAATGTTTCCTTATTTTTATTTATTAAAGAATTTATATTATTATCAGTGCTGGGTACCTTCCACAAAACAATTTATACCGTACATTACTGCGGCACTAAACTACGTCTCTTTATTTCTTTTGAAGAAAAAGAATTTTTAAAAGATGCAACTTGTCATGTTCCTGAGAAACCACAATTGTGCAAGGTGCTGAAACTGGAGACTCCTTCCATAAATGATAAATAAAACTTTACTGTGTCAGTAATTATGCTTTCCTTGGTCAAGTAACAACAAGTTTTAAAATGTTATTTTTTTAATGTTAATTTCAGCTTTTTGTTATCAAAAATAATTAACTTCTGACCAATCATATTCAAGAATTTTAAGCCCTAATTAAAGGGGTATTTATTTAAATATACAGAATATATGTATGAATAATGGTGGATATTGTATGTATATTTAACAATTATTCACTGAAGGCAAGGTGAATAATTATAGTATATACTGCAGAGGAATATGAACGGAAACAAGATTTTTTTACATTTATATAGCGATACAGTTCTCCATTATAAAAAAATATAAAAAAGTGTTTTTTTTGTTTGTTTGTTTTTTACCTTTTGAAAAGAATGAAGCTCATATTGTGTAGCTTTCTTTGTATTTTTGGGGTGGTGTTTTGTAAAATTTGTAATTTGTTAAATTTTTTGAATCAGTGACCTTGACAAACTGAAAACAAACCCTATCCTGAGTATGTAAAGTGAATAGTAAGCATTTATTGAACTAGGTGAAGTGTGATATAGAGTCATATTTGTTCGAGGGGCTGGATAACACCCTCCAAGACTAAACAATTCTTCATGTCATAGGAAAGCTGAATTCTGTATTTGTTATACTATACATTTCAAATATTTTCAAAGTAGACAGTCACGTTTCTGTGTTGCGCGTTACAGACGTACAATAATCATTTCACTTATCCAATGGCGACGATGCAATAATTCAGTTGTCCAAAGACAATCACGTGTAATGCTAATTATTTGATGGCTTTTCACCAATCAGAAAGGAAATTTATATTAACTAATAGTTAGGACACACCTTATAATTGAATTATAATGAGTATGGCGGATGGTTGCATGAGTAGATTTTGTTCTTAAATTATGCCACTCTCAGCGAGAGATTTCTATTGTGTGCTAGCTACGGTACATTAGTTAGCATCAGATATCGGCTTGTTTTGAGGTAAGTAGAATATTGTGTTTAAAAATTGCAGTACAGTTAAGAAAAAGTGCTGTTTTAAACATGATACAATCATTTAAAAAGAAAATTCTGATGCGATAAACATCTGACCATTTCTGTGAGCGGAAACTTTGATGTTCTGAAATGCTTCCCGGTTCCGCGTGGTTGTAAATAGTGATTATTTGTTTCACAGTAAACTTCCTGTGTACAAAAGGTCACATGATTTCTGTATTCTGATGATAGATGTGAACATGAACTCTGAATCTGCAGAATTTTATTCCTTGTGCTTCACCCCCATGATTGGCTGATTGGATCGTTACACGTCACCAGGTAACAAGTCATAAGAACTCCAGTGGGGTAAAAAACTCTTGTCGGCACTTTGTTTACGCTCCGAAAATTAAAAGAAAGAGTTTGTTTTGGTTTTCACTTTTGTACAAAGATTCCTTCACTTTTTGTTTTTACTCCCAAAACCGCTTCCCTCCTCTGAGCTTTTGTGTGGCAGCATCGACGCCGTTGGCCCATTTGTCTTACTGATCCGTGCTATTGTTTCAGCACAGCGAAATATTAATAACTGTCACCAGGATAATTACATAATGCGCCGGTAATGTACATGAGCCATCACGCTCACACATCTCACCGCAAAACCTTCTATACTCGCAGATGGAACGAATCAATCTCAGTCAGTTTCTGGTTTTTTTCTGCTGCTGCTTTTTTAGGAATTTTTAACCAAATGTTTTATTGTGGTATTAAAGAACAATATCAATTATACACGGATTAATGATTAACAAGGGATCCTTTTATTCTTTCTTTCTCTTTCTTTCATTTCTGTCTTTTCTTTCTTTCTTGTTTCTTTTCTCTCTGTTCTCTTTCTATTTCTTTTATTCTCCTATTCTTTCTACTTTTTTCTTTTTTTACTCTTTGTTTCTATTGTTCTTCCTGTTTCTTTTATTTCTTTTTTCTTCTTTTTTCTTATTTTTCTTTTGTTCTTCATTTTTCTTTCTTTTATTTCTCTTTTGTTCTTTCTCTTATTTCTTTCTTTACTTTCTCTCTTGTATTTCTTTCTCTTCTGTTCTTTTTTCTCTTTCTATTTCTTTTTTATTTCTTTCTCTTTCTATTGTTCTTTTTCTTTCTTTCTCTTATTACCTTTGCTGTCATTTGTTCTTACTTTTTTCACTGTCATTGTTTCTTTTGTTTTTTCTCTTTTGTCCTTTTTCATTCATTTCTTAATTTTTTAATTTCTTTCTTTCTATTGTTATTTTTGTTCTTATTTTTTCAATCATTCCTTTATTCTTTCTTTCAATTTTTTATCTTTCTTTCATTATTTCTTTCCCTCTTTTTTTATTCTTCTCCCTTTCTTTCCCTTTTCCTAAATTAACTGAAAATTGATAGGATTAAAAAAAATAAATAAACAAATAGATACAAACAAACAAAAAAAACCAGAAGACTGTTCTAAAGACTTTCCAAATGTTGGAAATATTTCTTTTTATTTTTCAGCTCTATATCTAACAGTTAAAAAGTAGGAACACCAATTCCTTTCAACAAACACTATGTAAACATCTCCACAAGGAAATGATAGATATATATGATTATATGATTATTTAGCTGGTTGTTGTTAATCTGGTTATTAGGCTGCGATTAGATTATGAAGCTTGTAAATTAGTTTTAACGTATTAGAACGAGACCATATGATTCACTTTCACATGTTGGCTATGTGCTTTTAGTTTTTCCCCAGCATGACCCTGTTATGTTTTATTACAAATTAATTAACACGATTTTAATACAATCACTTCCTTAAATCTAGGCCTCGCTCTCTTCCTACACATTCTCATAACATCCAACCAGCTACATTCATTCTGCTTTGAGAAAAAATAAATAATAATTAATGATAATAAAGATCTTTATTGGAAAAAGAGACGGGGGTGGGGGGGTGGGGGGGGGGGGCAGAAGATTTAAT